>CM041779.1:210211739-210529438 GCA_023374045.1 Limonium bicolor | reverse complement strand
AATAAAATGTAAGAAAAACCATGTTTCCATCATTTCTTGTACATGGCCGAAAATTCCTTCTCATGGGGCTATGTATTTATGCCTTGTTCTAGCTTGATTTATTCACCAAGGACTAGTGGAGGTCATATTTCATTCAATGCCAAAGTCTACCTTGAGACTTCAAAGGTAATCATCCACTTTTATGCCTTAGAACACATTTCTAACCTAGGTTTTTATTCCTTGAGGTTAGTGTATTGTTTAATACTCATATGAGTCATTGAATATTGGTTAGAACATTGGAAAAGGAAGTTTAAGTGGTGGCCGAGATCTATGCAAGAAGAAGGTCTAAGGAGGAGATTAAGATAAGCTTGAGAAAACAAGGTAAAATGCTTACCTAATGGTGGTTTAAGATTAAGGAATGATTTTAGATAAGTACCAATGTGGCTTAGAGCTTACATTGTGTATTGGGTTATATAACCTAAGAAAAAGAACTTAAACAAGCTTATGAACTTGTGATTAAGAGAGCTAATGAGAATGAGTTAGTAATATAAGTTTAAGGTGGATTTTAAGAGCATTATAACTACTATGAGATTGATGAGTGTATTTGCAGGTTGAAAGCTTTTATATGTGGGAAATTCAGTGTTTAAGTTTAAGTTATTTAAGGGCCTAAGAGCCATGTCATTTAAGAGCCTTAGTGCTATGCAATTTAAGATTATTGCACTATATTGAGTTTGTCGTGAATGAGTTGATTTGGGTGGAAAATAAGATGAGAAAGGACTTGGTGTTGTGAGATTATTGTGTGAGAAAAACAATGCATTTGGGCATGAGAATTTACTAGAGGAGCTATGGCAAAATTTGAGTAGAAAACTAAGTGTTTAGGTGGTGGTGGTGAGTTGATGATATGACCTAGGATTCACTAGGAGTCATTAGAAGGAACTAGAGTGGAAATGAGTTAATTAAGGAGTTATGAGGTTTAGAATGACTAGAGATGTCTAGGAGGAAATTAGAGGATTGGTGAGTGTATTAAACACACCAAAGTCTGTTATGAGGAATGGTAAGACTTGTGCAAAATTTGGAGGAGAGGGTGTTAGGAGAAGGTTTGTGTATAATGCTTTGAGATGATTTAGGTATGAACTAGAGAAGAACACAATGAGGAGTTGGATAGTGTGTAGTAAGTGTGATGATGCTAGTAGTGGACTAAGAGGTTTAGTTTAGATGTTAATGGAGTGGACTTAGGTGATGGAAGAAGAAGGTGTGGGAGAATGTTGTCAAAATGCAAGGAAATGTCTAGGAATGTAAAAGAGCGTATGATCATGAGGGTGGTGAATAAGATACATAAAAGAGGTGGAAATGTTTAAGGAGGGTGTTACATGGTCAGGGTAAATGAAGAACCATGTCAAGGTGTTAAGATAATGGAAAGCAATGTGTAAGTAAGCTCAAGAGTTTAGGAGTGATGAGTAACAAGTGAAAAGAAGAGAAATTGTGCATGGACATGCAAGATAACCTTGGAAGGTTTAACAAGCAATGATGTTAAGGAGGAGTTATATGGGTAGAAAAGAAACACTTTGGTTAGTTGAAGTTTTAGACAAAATGTACAAGTTGGAAATGTAAGGAAGCATATGGCAAGTGTTAGGAATGTTTGTAAGAATTTAGGAAATGTTTGAGAAGATCTTTGGAAGTTGTTTTGGAGAGTTTGGTGGAAGTTATAAGGTGAGTTTAAGTGCCTAAATGATGTTAGATGACATTATGAGGGTTTAGGAGAAGTTTGGTGAATATTGGTTAAGTGTTTGAAGGCTTAGAAAATGAGTGTTTTGCCTTGTCCGAACATCCGTCCGGACATGGACGTTCGGACAGGCCCTGTTGCGTGAAAATTTTCAGAGTCTCGACTTGTGTCCGACCTTGGGAAGTCCGGACACAAGTTCGGACGTGCCCGCTTCTACTTAGGATTTTCCTCGACCCATGTCCGAACTTCCGAAGTCCGGACACGTGTTCGGACATGCGTCTGTTTTCAGTTTTGAGTCTCGACTTGCGTCCGAACTTGGGAAGTCCGGACACAAGTTCGGACATGCCACTGTTTTGGCCAAAAACCTTGTTTAAGGATGGGAAATGATGAGGATAATTAGGTATTGATGTTATAAGGTTGTTTAAGACATGTTTGGTGGGTAACAATGATAATTAAGTGGATGAATAAGTATAAGTGATAAGGAGAAGCGATTCACTTAAGATTAAGTTTGTAAGATTAAGTTGTAAGACTTAAGAAGTGTTAGGTTGGGATCATTAAGAGTTAAGTAAGGTAAGTAAGTTAAGTAAGGTAAGTAATTTAAGTAAGTTGAAATAAGTTAAGTGACTAACAACCTAAAACTGAATGAATGTTTTAGGGTTTGAGAATTTGGACTCCAGAGGAGAGTAAGCGACCGAACGACCAACGGTGAACGGTACAGTTCTCTTGTGACCTGCTTGCTAACGAGGTGTCCCTCGGCTCGTGTGCTATTTGTTTTTGTGTGCTCACTAAACAAGATAAAGCATGCAACCGGAATATATTATATTATTGTATGTTGTGTGATGTTTGAAAACTAACACAACATACCGTGAGAACTTACTAACCAACGTTTAGTAAGGAAAGGAGTGAGACTAAGGAACGCTCCCTAATATGGGACGATATAAACCGAAAGAGGTTAACCAACGAACATGGTCTTGAGACTACTACTAACTGGAACCTGAGTGAGGAAACCCGGGACCGATCTCCGGTCATGCATGCTAAGGAAAGGGGGTCGGTATCTATAGCAGATTCGACTTCCGATTAAGGACTTGTCTTCGGACTTGTAGCCTAGGGCCGGTTGCCGGCTCAGCTATGCTGGACTCCCGTCCAGAGTAGGTGGCATTAAGATGGTGCGGTGGGATCACCTAAATCCCAGGTTCGAATTAAGCTACAACCATTCCCTTCCAGGAACGGTTTGTATATTGAGACTAAGTTGAGATTAAGATTAAGGTAAGGTTAAGATAAGTTGCAACCATTCCTTTTTAAAGGATGGTTTGTATTGTTAAGATTAAGATAAGCTACATCCACTCCTTATTAAAGGATGGTTGTTTCTAAGATTAAGATAAGACTAAGATTGAGTTGAGATAAGGACGGACTAAGATTAAGAGGGAACATTACTTAAGGAGTTAAATAGTTAACTCTCTAATTAAGGGAACACATTTAAGTCGTTCATTGTGTGTGAACTTTGATTGTTCATATATGGATTGTTGTTTACAGCATTTACTATTATGTTGTGCATTTAATCAACCTCCATGCCATCGACAATTAGTCGTCGTAGCCACGTTAGCTTGGGGGCCATGAGGGGATCGTACCAGCATTCGTGCTGACCCCCTTTGGGGGCTGTTTTTACTACACAAGTACATCAGGAAGCGGCTATCGCGAGAGTAAGAAGGGGTACAAGTGTTACGGGTTAAGTGTGGCCTACGAGTTGTGCATGTACACTCGTATGGCAATTTGAGTTAGTAAGATGTATAGGATGTGAGGGGGTTGTAAGAAGGATATGTAAATGGTTAAGATTGTTGTACTAATGTTCGGTATATTCTGTAGTCAGACCGTGGCAAGGTCCTGGATTGTAAAGAATTCCGCTGTGACATGTATATATATATGCTGTTAAGTTGCGAGACCACAATTGGATTGAGTTGGGGTGTTTCAATTTGTTTGCAGCCCGACAGATATTTTGAGTTATTAATTTCTTTCTCAATTGTTTAAAATACACCAGTTCCAACCACTCTCATTTTCCTGTCTACAAAATGGCACCGTTGTCGGGGACTTGATTTATTCTAGTCCCTAAGCCCCAGATAATTCACTTGCTATATTATAATATTTTGTTTATACTATTTTGCTTGTTGTTTATTTTATTTCTACTAATTTCTGTCATTTAATTATTCCAGCAATTTAAATATCGTTTTCATTACAGTTATTTATTTTTCCAGTCATTTACTTTACTGTCATTTAAATCCTAGTCATTTAAATTCCTGTCATTTACTTTCCAGTTATTTAAATTTCCATTGTCCTTTAAATTTCTGTAATTTAATTTCTGTCATTTAATTTCTGTCATTTAAATTCTGTCATTTAAATTTCTGTCATTTAACTTTTCTGTCATTTAAATTCCAGTTCTTTATTTAATTGTCATTTAAATTCCAGTTCTTTATTTTCTAGTCATTTAAATTACTGTCATTTAGATTCCCTTGTCATTTAAATTCCAGCAATTTTAATTCTGCCATTTTTCTTTATTTTAATTTTATTATTTACTTAAACTGCATTATTTTTATTATTCCTTTTTGTTTATTTATTTTTGGTCTATTTACTCTTGTTAAAAATAAGTAGTCTTATTCTATTTTACTGTATTGTTTTTTCTTAGCTGTTTAAATTCCCCCTCCATATTTCTTCCTATTTCTATTTATTTTATCACATCACAAGTTTCTTTCTCTGTTTTGAGTGGTGAATGCCTATTACCAGGTCACACAGCCTTCCGGTCAGTATTAATAATCATACGGTTGGCTACATCCCTGAGATCGAGAGAACCTTTCTGCGCACTTTAAGGCAGAAACGATTTCAACAAAACACAACCACGGTGATAGAATCTAACCAGGAAGCAGATATGACATCTTCATCAGCTACAGTTCGTAACATCAACAGGCCATCTAATCAAGGACAACAGCCTGCCATCATCCTTCCCCACCTTACCCCATCCGAATACGATGAGTGGCAAAAGCTGAAGCCATATCATCATATCTGATGCGTAAAGGAGTTAGGCATGTTCGATGGCTCTAGTCCTGACGAAGCTCTGTTTCATGTCACCAAGTTTCTGTAGCATGCCAACAATCTAACCGCAACCAACGCAGTACTCTAGTACGCAAGACTGTCCTTGTTCCCTCACAGTCTAACGGGAAATGCAAGTGAATGGTACCACAACCTTACACCAAGTACCATTGGTACTTGGGCTAAAATGGCCACCAAGTTCTATGACAAGTTCCTGCCCCCAAGCCGAACGTTGGAAATGATTACTGAGATCTACAATTTCAAGCAGCCAGGGTCAGAAAACATCTGTGAAACTTGGGACCGTTTCAAAGGACTGCTGCTGACGTGTCCTCACCATGGTCTCACAAAAGAACAATTATCTCAATTGTTCTACAAAGGCTTAATCAATCAATACAAAACGATGGTACTGTCCTCTTTAGGTGCTGATATTTTGAAAAAGCCAGGGGAACAGTTTCTGAATGGGATAGAGTCCCTCTGTGAAGAGATCAGAGACTGGGCCACAGGTGGATCAAGAGGAGGCACACCAGGTTTATACCACGTAGGAGAAAGTGATAATAAGTTTGACCAGCTGATGAAAAGCCATGAGCAACTCATGGAGAGCAATGCGCAGCAGGCGACAAAAGTAAGCACCCTGCAGAAAGTAGTTGAACAGATGGCCATGAATTCCTACCCCCAACAAGCAAAGTCAATGACTTCCCGATCATCTACCACCCCTCTGGGTTACGCTCCTCTATCTCTATCTTCTCCTAATTTATCTTGTACGCAATGCGGCAGGCCACATGACTATGAGCAATGTCCCGAGTTACAAGAGTTGAAGGCCGCCAAGGAAGCAAATTATGTGGGTAATAATCAAGGTTTCCGACAACTTGGCAGCAGAATGTTCATCATAATCTCCGATACGGTAATACTAACAACATCCAGAATCCACGTACACTCCAGCCTTCCCAAAACTACAGGCCACAATCGAACTACCAAGGAGGCTAGAGGCAATTTCAACAACCTCCATACGGTGAACTTGCATCTTCTAGCCGACCACCTCAACCTCAATCTAATCCAGAGTCTGAGATGGGTCAGGTACAAGAGATGTTTAGAGCGATGATGAACAAATCTCGAGACACTCAGGAGGAAGTCTCAACTCTCAGGAAGGATAAAAAGGCGTTGCAATCTCAGATTCAATAACTCCTTACCCAACAAAGGCCACCTGGCCAACTTCCCTCACAAACCAATCTAAATCCACGTGAACATGCAAAAGCAATTCATATAGAAGAAGGAGATGACAGCAACACATTTCAAGTAACCACAAAGGTAAATGCTGTCACCTTACGAAGTGGAAGGAAACTGAATACAGAAACGAGCAACAAAGATCACGTAGAGGACGACATAACTCCTCGACCACCACCTTTGTCTGAGACACAGGCTCCTATCCTTCCTACTCCCCCTCCTCCGTCTCGAATTACTATTGATGTTCCTTCTTCTTCTCGTAAAGATACGGAGCTTCCATTTCCTAATAGGATGAAGAAGAAGCATCTTGACAAACAGTTTGCAAAATTTCTGAGTATTTTTAAAAAAATGACACTAGATATTCCTTTAATTGATGCCTTGCAGGAAATGCCCAACTATGCAAAATTTCTAAAAGATCTCCTGACAAAGAGAAAGAAGAAGACCGATAAGGAGACTGTCCACCTCACAAAGGAATGCTCTGCTGCCCTCCTTCGAGCACTTCCTCCTAAACAGACAGATCCAGGATACCCTGTTGTCTCATGCTTTATCGGTGGAATAGATTGTGGAAGTGGTTTGTGCGATTTAGGGGCCAGCATCAACATTATGCCATACGCTACCTTCTTAAAAGTTCGAGAAGGAGAGATGCAACCTGTACCGTTCAAACTAGTTGGCCGATAGATCGGAAGTCAAACCAATGGGATGGTCCGAGATCTAGTAGTCGGCATTGATCGTTTCATCTTCCCAGCCGATTCGTCATTAGATATGGATGACGATGTTGACGTACCCTCATTCTAGGTCGACCCTTTTTAGTACTGCCAAGGCCGTCATCGATGTCCATGATGGTAAAATCACCTTGCGGTATGAGGATGAGAAGATTGAATTTGACATGAGGAAAATGATGAAGAAATCCTCCAACGAAGCTCACCCCTTGATGATGGTAAATTTGACTGATGATGATGAGGAAGATTGCGACTCTCCCACTTACGAAGACATATATTCTCTTTCCATCTGCATGAAGGCTCAGACTGAACCATTGGAGCACATTCTCGTTGCTACTCTGGAAAAAGAAACTGAAGATCCAGAGGTCAACGCCACGTTAGCCCAAGTGAAGAGAGGGAAGGCGGGATATCAAGCCTATCGCCCTCCGATGGAGCAACTTGACAGAGAAATTAAGAAACCAATCCCTTCTGTCGAGCAACCACCCGAACTCGAGCTTAAAGAGTTACCTCTGAACCTTAAATACGCCTTCTTAGCAGCTAATAAAAATTTGTCAATTATTGTATCATCTTCTTTAACTACAGGGCAAGAAGACAAGCTACTTGAGGTTCTGAGAAAACACAAAACAGCGATCGGGTGGACTATTGCTGACATAAAAGGAATTGACCCCTCCTACTGCACACACCACATCTATATGGAGGACAATTACAAGTCTATCAGGCAGCCCCAACGTCGGCTTAACCCGAATCTGAAGGAGGTAGTTAAGAAGGAAGTTTTGAAACTCCTGGACGCAGACATCATATATCCCATCTCCGACAGTCCGTGGGTAATTCCTGTACAGGTTGTCCCAAAGAAGGGAGGCATCGAAGCGGTAGTAAATGACAAAGGAGAGGCTGTTCCTCAAAGAAAAATCACTGGCTGGTGCATGTGCATAGATTATAGGCGTTTGAACTCTACAACCAGGAAGGATCACTTCCTTCTTCCTTTTATCGATCAGATGCTAGAATGATTGGCAAGACAGGAGTATTATTGTTTCTTAGATGGTTTTTCAGGGTACTTCCAGATTCCTATTGCGTTAGAGGACCAAGAAAAGAAAACTTTCACTTGTCCTTTTGGTACCTTTGCGTATAGAAGAATGCCCTTTGGACTGTGCAATGCTCCTGCCACCTTTCAGCATTGTATGCAGGCGATTTTCGCAGACTTCATCGAGCAGAGCATTGAGGTATTCATGGATGATTTTTCTGTCTATGGATCTAGTTTTGATGTTTGTTTGGCGCAGCTTGATCTAATTCTTGGCCGATGTGAGGAGACAAATCTGGTCCTCAACTGGGAGAAGTGCCACTTCATGGTCAAGGATGGAATTGTGCTCGGACACATATATCTGCTAAGGGATTGAGGTAGATCAAGCCAAGGTGGAGGTAATGAGAAATTGCCAAAACCAACTTGTGTGAAAGAAGTAAGAGCTTCTTAGGGCATGCAGGATTTTATAGACGGTTTATTCAGGATTTTTCTAAAATTGCAAAACAATTAACTGATCTGCTTCTGAAAGAAGCCCCATTTGTTGTTTCTGATGATTGCGTATGTGCTTTTGATTTAATTAAACAAAAATTGGTAGCTGCTCCCATTGTTGTTTCACCTGACTGGTCATTACCCTTTGAGATTATGTGTGATGCCTGTGATTTTGCAGTAGGGGCAGCTCTGTGCCAAAGAAAAGACAAGATTCTGCGAGTTATTGCTTATGTGAGCAAAACTCTAGACAATGCTCAAAGAAACTACACAACCACCGAGAAAGAGCTTCTAGCAGTGGTATTCTCCTTAGATAAATTTAGATCATATTTATTGGGAAGTAAAGTGATTATTCACACTGACCACTCTACTCTTAAATATTTGTTAACTAAGAAAGAGGCCAAACCACACTTGCTTCGTTGGATTCTCTTGTTACAGGAATTTGACACTGAAGTGAGGGATAAAAGTGGTAAATTAAATGTTGTGGCTGACCATCTGTCTCGGTTGGTAGTTCCTGATGATTGTGTACCAATTCATGAATTTTTTCCGGATGAGACTGTTTTTATTTTGCATACGGTGCATGAGCCATGGTTTGCTGACCTAGCCAATTATTCTGTTTCTGGGGTGGTACCTCGTGATTTTTCCTATGCTCAAAAGAAGAAATTTTTATCTGACGCTAAGCATTATATCTGGGAAGACCCTTTTCTCTTTCGAGTTTGTGCAGATAGTATAATTCGCAGGTGTCTCCCAGATGATGAAGTACCCAGTGTTCTAGAGTTTTGTCATTCAAAGGAAGCTGGAGGCCATCATGGATCTCATAGGACGACAATCAAAGTTTTGGAATCCGGATTTTTGGCCCACATTACATAAAGATTGCCAAGCCTTTGTGGCCAGTTGCGATAGTTGTCAACGCATGGGAAATACTTCAGGCGACATGAGATGCCCCTGCAAGGCATTTTAGAGGTCGAACTTTTTGACTGCTGGGGAATGGATTTCATGGGACCATTCCCCTCTTCGCAAGGATTCCAATATATTCTGGTGGCAGTGGACTACGTATCCAAGTGGGTTGAAGCAATTCCTTGCCAACATGCTGATTCAAAGACGGTGGTAAAATTCTTAAAGAAGCATGTCTTTACCCGCTTTGGAGTCCCTAGAGCCATTATAAGTGATGGAGGCACACACTTCTGCAATCGAAGCATTGATGCATTGATGGCTAAGTATGGGGTACACCACAAAGTTGCCCTTGCTTACCATCCCCAAACGAATGGGCAAGCAGAAGTGTCCAATAGGGAGTTAAAATGGATACTCCAAAAGATGGTGCACTCCTCCAGAAAAGATTGGGCTTTAAAACTGGATGATGCTCTTTGGGCCTATCGCACAGCATATAAAACCCCCCATTGGTATGTCACCTTTTAAATTGGTTTATGGAAAGGCATGCCATCTCCCTGTGGAGCTTGAGCACAAGGCTTATTGGGCTATCAAGGCCTTAAATTTTGATATGTCTGCTGTGGGTGAGAAAAGAAAGTTGCAACTCTCTGAGTTAGAAGAGCTGAGGGATCAATCTTACGACAATGCTAAAATTTATAAGGAACGAACCAAGAAGTTCCATGACAAGCTGATCCTCAAGAGAGACTTCAAAGTGAGTGACTTGGTTCTCCTCTATAATTCAAGATTGAAGCTTTTCCCTGGGAAGCTCAAATCTCATTGGGTAGGTCCTTTCCGGATTGTTGGTGTGACCTCATATGGTGCCTTTGAACTACAAAACAAGAAGGGCGAAACTTTCAAAGTTAATGGGGCCCGTCTAAAGAGGTATACTTGTCCTACTGATATTTCAACTGACTTGTTTAGAATTTCTTTGTCCAGGAACAGCATGACACTTTTACTCCTGTTTCGAAACCGGCATTATCAAAGAAGAAATCTCTCCCATGGAGAGTTCAGCATAAACTCAAGCAGCTACGCAGCTTGACTATAGGACGTTGTGGGACCCCAACCCACAACTCCTCACAAACAGATTGAAATTATGGGCGTCTAGCTTAGGACGTTAAAAAAGAGCAGCTAACTGGGAGGCAACCCAGCGTTTATCAGGTATTTTTAATATTATTTTTAATATAAATATTTTAATTTTATTGTATTTTTAATTTTTAAGAATTTATTCTATCTTATTTTCTTAAGTTAGAATATTAAAAAAATAAAAAAATACATTTGGCCTGTCCGAACCAGCCGGTTCGGACGCCGGTTCGGACAAGACGAGTTTCCGAACTAAAACCCGTCCGAATCGGTCTGTTTAGTATAATTCTCCAAATCTCCCAAAACGAACGAGCAGCCCCAAATCGCCCCCTCCTTCTTTTGGTTCTAGATTTTTCATTTCTCCACCAAATCAAGCAAGGTTGGTACCGAAATCTTCATTTTACAATTCTCTACATTTCTATAGCAACAAATCCACAAACCATCAACCACACAAGGAGAAATATGCGAATGAAGTTCCGAATCTAGGGTTGACGTTTTCGCAAATTTTGAACTCGTTCTTGCATTTTTGTCATCGATTTCTTCTTCTACAATCATCCTATACTCCTACAAGGTAAATTCTACACTTTTTACACTTAATTTTGGTGTTTTTGATTGAATTCCAAATTAAGGTGTAATAGTTACGAAAATGATATTGATATATTTGCATTTTTCGGTTCTATAATGCCTTGTGGTTATAACTTATCGGTTTTATGATTGTTCAATGTTGTGAGTGGATTAGTTTGATAACGGTATTGCATTACCTTGTATATTGATTGAATATAGGTGTGGAGAATTGAATGTTTTTAGGGGAGATTCTGTCGAAATTTCGGTAGAATTTGTGGATATTTATGTATTTATGTTTGAATTTCATACTATTTTTCTACCTGCTTTCTTTGTTGCTAATTTGTGTTAAGCAGGATGTTGAGAAAATTTACTGGTCGTTCAAAGAAGAGTAAAAGCACTGCTACTAGTTCCAGTCAGGCACCCCACCGGGTTTTATATCTCAACAAGCAGCAGACTGGTTCAATCTGGAGTGCGAAATTGAACCTGAACGATCTGTCGCACCGGAGCTACAGCGCCAGCTTGGGTTACCCGAGCTTCTGGATGCGCATGGATGGGTGAAGCTACTAGACATGGGTGGTGTATTCTACCCACGTGAGGTATGGGTTTCTATGCGAATTCCCGTATCCAAGAAGGCACCATCCACTCCACGGTCCACGGGAGGGACATCATTATTCGAGTAGAGGACATTGCGACTTACCTAGGGATCCCTTACCCTGCTCCTCCTATGAATGAGGATGATTATCTGGTGCAACTTCATAATGAGTTTCAGAATGCGGACCGACATTACAGTGAGCTTTTACTTCAGGCACTGCGCAGACGAAGAGGGCATGACCAGTCTAAGCAGGTCATCCCAGCTGATCTTCTACAGGACACTCGCGAGCGAGTCCTGTTCGCGCTTCTGGTGGCCAATGTCCCGCCACGACACACTTCAGACCTCAACCAGACCGACTGCTATCTTCACCAGGCGGTCGTGAACTCTTCTTTTGCTGGAGCTTCTGCACTCTTATATCTACCCCAGCTTTTACAGCAGCATTTACGCTACATCATCGAGCACAAGGACCGTCACAGGCTTGGATTCCCTGTTATGATCTACCACTTCCTCAGGGAGCAGGGAGTGATCTTGGCTGAGGAAGGTCGTTCCACTTCCAGGTCACCCATTGACATGGGCACCATGTAGAGGATGAGATTTGACTATGATGGAACGGCATGGATTAAGAAGGCGGCTCCGCGTACTCAGAAGCGGCAGAGAGATGTGGGAGAGGGACCGTCAGAGCCAGTCCCTACTTCCACTACAGCAGAGGAGCAGCAGTATGCGGCATTCCCAGCACCCAGGAGCGGGTATGTGACATGAGATGAGTTCGAGCGCAGACAGCAGCAGATGGAGCAGTCGTTCCAAACTGAGATCAGCCTCATTCGGGAGTAGGCACGACGATCGCAGGATAATTATGTGACTATGCTCCGTGACTTCCAGCAGTGGCAGTCTTACTACCCACCACCTAAGTGATTTTATGACAGTTATTTTCTCTCCTTTGTGTTTCTTTTCCTGCTTTGTTATTTATTTAATATATTGCTAACATTTGACAGTTTTCTGTTTATTTGGTTTGTTTCAGTTTACGCACTATCTTTATTATATAATAGCATCTTTTCCTTTTAAATGGTTCAATAAGACATTCCATCTGCAAAGTTGAGCACTTGCATAACGCAAGTGTGAGGAACGTTTCCCCCGCCAAAAGCCTTAAGTGTGAGGAAGAGCTACTTTCTCAAATCCAAGGATATAAGGGGAGTTGTTTGTTTTTAATTTTTGCACTATTTAAATTATGTTAAGTTCTTTTTACTCCTCTTACTTGATTTATCTCTATTGCAATACATGACCGATATCCTCCATGATTATGACACATTTTGAAACGTCTTCTTACTTGAAAAATTTTTAACTAAACAATTGAGGACATTGTTCCTCTTAAGTGTGAGGAAGTAGATACCTTTCCCTGAAAATGTGCCAGTAGTTCTTTTAATACGTATAGACATTAGATTTACGGGAAAAAATATTGTGTAGAAAAATCAAGCATGGTAAGCAACTTTAAGATTAGTTTTGCTCATAATTGTTAGCTTTTATGGTTTCATTATAAAAATTATTTTGTGTGCAAGCTAATTATGAAGTCTGAACTGGTTTAACTCGGTACCTTTGGAATGAAATGAAAGTTTGGAATGGAAGAATATGGTAAGGTACTCCTCTGATCTAATATTTTTGTTTAAACTGAAATGGGCCTCTTCCATTCGGTTATTAAGTCCTTGGGGTGCTTTATCAGCCATTTACCTAAGATCATTTGATCTGGGATAAAAGACCCAAAATTGCTACAAGAATGGAGAGAAAAGTCTGTAGGGCTTAAAATAAATTTGCAAACGGTGCTATTAAAGTTTGTTAAGAAAAAAAAGAGCTTAAACTTATTTAGATCATGAGTATGTTGTGTTGAAAGGTACTGCGGAATAAGGCAATACTTCACACCCTTGTCAATTCTGGGTATTTAAAGGAAAGAAATGGTGGAAAGATCCCGAGTTAATCTGTGTTCATTCTTGATGATTTAACTTCTCCAAATTTTTGGTTTGAAGAGCTTGTTTCCATTAAAAAGAAAGGAACATACAGTTATGAGCAAGGTTAATCTTAGGATTGTTATTATGTTTAATTCCCTTCTACGTTTGTTTTTACCCAAAGATTTAATTCTATGGCATTCCCCAGGAGCTTAATTCTGTATTTTGCTTGAGGACAAGCAAAAGCTAAGTGTGAGGAAGTTTGATAAGTGCAAAACCTTTAGACTTTTAGAGTTTAAATACCTGATGAATTGCAATATCTGAAGCACATGTTTCCCACTTATTATGCGTTTTTCCTAAGATTTATGTTTTGATATGAACTAATGCATTTTATATGTTCAATGTAGGAAAAATCCATGTAATTAAGTAGATTTACTCATGAGGATTCCAAAGCAACAAACGGGGATTAAATCGGAGCTGAAACGAATATTTTAGAGGCAAATAATTCTCGTCCGGACTATCGTCCGGACAAGCAGGTTCGGACGCACACACGTGGAGCAAGCTCCGCACAGCGTCGACATGTCCGAACCAGCCTGGTCCGGACGCTGGTTCGGACACAACGTTTTTTACAGCAATCAGGGCTGCATCGACATGGTGTGAAAAGATAAATTTATTTTATCTTTTCACACACCGACTTACCCTTCCTTTCTACCCTATTGTCACTATAAATATACATATAACCCTCCATTAATACATATCTCATTCCACCCCCAAACTTATGCCAATTATCCTCCACAAAATTACCATTACCACTCCAAAAATCATACATCCCATCTACATATTGTCCACATAAAATCCACACATCACCTCATCCCATAAAACATTCCATTTCCATACCGTTATTCTGTCGAACCTCTGTCCAAATATTAGCAGTCAAAATAGTGGAGCTGAATTAATTATCTTTTCCATATGTGAAATACCCCAAACCTTGATATGTTGCTTAAACATTAAACTATGGTATATTAAGTCTAAAAAGTGCCTTAGAAATGTTAGTGAACGATTTAAACCTTAGTAAAACAATAAAGTACCATAAATACAGTTTGAGCAAAAACATGCTCTAAGCTTGGAGTGAACTTGGTTAGGACCCGAAGAGCCTACCAAGACTTAATAATATTCAATTACGATTTAATAAGGCTAATTAAGTCCTTAGGAAACCTTGGTAGAAAATTAAACCAAACAAAACACAAATAAATACCTTAAAGTCAATATGGGCAAAAATGTGCTCTAACCTTGGGATAAGTTTGTATAAGACCTAAAGGTCATACCTATACCTTATTTACATGTTAATGAACATATAAAATCAATTACTAAAGAAAACCAAGCTTGAAAACAAGTTTAAATACAAAATGTGCTTTAAGGAGTCTTAAAGCACATTTTTGAAACATTGTCTTGTAAATGAGTTTTGAGTGGCTAAATGTCCATAATTACTCTTTAATTAACATGTGTACTACTTAGTATCACATTAGGAAGTCTAAATCAATGGGAAATCAAAATTTTCACAATTATGTGCCTTGGTTAGTGAATAGTGCCCAAATAGTGCTAGTTTTGACTTAAGTCAACTTAGCTTAATTTAATGGTCAACATAAGTCATGAAATGCCCTATTATAGGAAGGGGGCCGGTTTCCTAAGTGGTGACTCACCACCATGTACAAGATAAGTAAAGAAAAGATGGAAAAGTAAGTAAAAAGAAGAAATTACCTTTATATGATAAATATCTTCAAAAGTAGACCTCTCACACCTCACTTTCTTCTTTCTTCCTTAATTCCCACCGATTTCTTCATCTTCTCCCAAGCTCCATCGGTTTTGCTACAGCAAGTAGCCATTCTCCAACTTCCATTGCTTGTAACTTCTAGCTCCATGGTCCAAATTCAATCTCAAGACTACCTTTGTCTTAGTTAGAGTGAGCTCTTCATTTTCCTCTTTTCAAATCTTCAAGAACTCCATTTTTGTGCCATGAAGAATCTCCATTGAAGGAGCTTGAGCTCACCTTTCCATGCCTTGTCATTCTCCTTTGCTTCAAGGTAAGGAAAACCAAAGAAAATCTAAGGTTCCTCTCATTTTGTACATGTCCGAAAATTTCACCTCACAAGGGTGCTTTGTTTTGTTCTTCCATAGCTCCATTTCAATCTTCAAAGGGCTAGGAGGATTCCTATCTTGTTACTTATTCAAGTTCCCATTCAATTCCAAGGTAAACTTCCACTTTAGTGTATTAAAACACTTATGTTAAACTAGGGTTTGTATATAAGTTTAAGTATGAATTCTTAAGCTCATTACCCTTATACGTGTGTGTGGATATAAGGTTGACAAGTGATCAAGTTCCTTGCTAATCTTCAATCCAAGGAAACAAGAAAGAAGTTTGGGAAGAGAAGAGGTAACTAACCTATCTTGATGTAATTATGTGTCTTAGGAAATTGAGCTTTGAGTTGCTTGATAAAATACCTAAGGAGCCAATGACAAAATGAGCTAGTGAATTATTCTCAAGAGAATTATTAAAAAGGCATATGTGATGTTGAGTGTATTTGCAGGTCGAAGGCAATATATATGTGGGAAATTCAGTATTTAAGGTTTATGCAATTTAAGGGCCTAAGAGCCATGTTATTTAAGGGCCTAAGTGCCAGGCAATTTAAGTTCATGCACTATATTGTGATTTAGTGTAGTTTGAGGTTTAGTTGTGTGTAAAGAGTGTTCCTTGTAAAGTTGTGTCTTTGATGGTTAAAGGATGAAAAGCCATGTGTTGTGTATAAGGATGTGAATTAAGACATTGAGTGTTCTTGGGTTATATTAAAGTGAACAACTATGTGTTTTGGTGTAAGGTGATACAAGAGGAACTATGTCAAATTTTGATTAATGAACAAGGAGTTCTAGGTGTTTAAAATGATGTTAGGTGATCTAGGTTGAACTATGAATAATTAAGGTTTAAATTGGAGAAAGAAAGTGAATTAAGGTGTTCTTAAGTGTTAAAGTGTCGTGGTCATTATCTTGGAGGATTTAGAATGCAAATGAGAGTTAAGGATACTTCAAGCCATGGTGAGATTGTGTTAAGGATTTATACAAAGGTTGGTTACAATGAAGAAGTAAGGTGTTGTAAGGAAGATATGTGAACTTGTGGAGAAAATTCATGAAAGGACATGAAGTATTTTTGGTGGGCTAAATATAGTGTGGGAACATGCTATAAACCTAAGGGGGAAGCATTATAAGTGTTGGGCATTTTGGCAAGAAATGAGTAAGTGTTTAAGGGTACAGAAAATGAAGTTTCTGGCACGTCCGAACTACCGTCCGAACTTGGACGTTCGGACATGCCCTGTGGCGCGTAAGTTTCCTGAGTTTTAAAGCTACGTCCGAACTACCGTCCGAATTTGGAAGTTCGGACACACCCATCTCTATTCTCTGTTTTGGCCTCGAACAGTGTCCGAACTTGGGAAGCTCGGACACATGTTCGGACAGTCGTCAGTTTACACCCTTTTGAGTCTTGACATGCGTCCGAACTTGGGAAGTCCGAACACAAGTTCGGACAAGGTGCTGTTTTGACCAAAAACTTTGTTTAAGGTTAGAAAATGATATCTAATGATGGGGATTGATAAGTAATGATGTTATGAGATTGTTAAGGACATGTTAAGTGAGTTATAATGATAATTGAGTGGGTGAAAAGTTGTATTAAAATGTAAAAGTAAAACAAGTTAACAATGTGAGTTATTTAACTGTTTAACGGGAGTAAGTCATGAGCATTATACTTTAAACAATCAAGTTACCCCGGTGTTAATGAAAGTAAATGTAATGTTACCAGTTGTTCAAAGATGTTACGAGGAACATGTGATGGCACGTTAGAGTGAAACCCCGGTGATAGGTATGGTTTTCTTGCAACTTGTGTCCTACCGGATTACACCGGCTTGTATGTCAATGTGTTTTTCTGTATGTTTGCCACATTATAAGATAAATCATGAAACGAGTTTACAGTCGTTATTGTTGTTGTGTGGTTGCGTACCGATACCGGTAACCTCGAATGCGCATGAAAGGCTAGTTAACCATTATTAGGTAAACGTGAGAGAACGGTATCCGGTAATAACGTTTCCAACCTAAGGCATGTTCTAACCACGGCTATGCGTGAGTTAGTTGTGTGATATTGTGTGTGACGTTGCTGTAAATGTATGACCCTCCTTTGTGTGATTAACTCAGTTGTAATATTGTATTGTGTGCTGACGTGATAGGTTCCACAGCGGAGTCTTTATCTGTGAATATATATATATATTATGGGGGGGTGAGGAATCCGGTAGTTCCGGTCGCGCGTTGTTTGGGAGTTGTTGTATACAGTTTCTTCAGCTTCCTCTCTGTTGGTTGTCTTCCTTCATTGCTCCTCAATCACCCCTGAGCTTAACCAAGGCTCTTGACTCACGTCTGTTGGGGATTATGTACGGTGTGTTTGGATCACTATGTCCGATCCATCTTTGTGTTAAGTTATCCGTTCGTCTAACAGGACGGTAACGAGTTATGTAAACGAGCTTAGCATGAGTTTGGCAGTATTCTCTAGGCTCTCCCAGTGAACTAACTATGTTTAGGGCGGTTCCTAAAGAGATCCGTACCCGTTATGTTATGTATTATTGATGTAGTGCAATGCTTATTGCGATGGGATGATATATGTTGTTAAAATGTGGAGTATGTGGATCATGGATATGAATCCCAGTTTATAGTAAGAGGCGTTTATGGATAACCCGACTAGTGGGTAAGTGTCTTCTATTGAGGAAATAGCTCCATTAGAGAAGAAACACTCTAGGGTTAAAGAACACAATGAGTGATTTATTAAGTGTAGACGTGTTGTCTGTTGTTGAGCCCTATTGTTGTGTGTATGTAATGTGATATGTGTTTATGGTTACATGCATGGTTAAAATATAATCAACCGCATGCTAAGACGACAAATAGTTGTGCGTGGCCCGGTAGCATGCGGGCTGCGGGTTTACCATACCAGCAAAGGTGTTGAGCCCCTGGGGGGCCACCCTTTCTTCTTTTTCCTACTTCAGGTACAAGGAGCTGGAAGCCGTTCGAGAGTAGGACGGGGTAGTGGTTGTACATGGGTAGCCATTTAAATCGTGTATGTATTGTAGGTGTAGTAAGACCAAAATTGTTATCGGCATTAGTTTGTAAATACTCGGTACAGTTGGAAGGTATATGTATGTTGTTGTTGTAAATGGAAAGGGATAGAATGTGCAGTCGCTCGGGAATCTAGGCCATCAGACCGATACAATGTATATGTAATAGCCTTCTTAGCCACATGGGTGGATAACGGCGGGCAACACCAACGAGTTAAGTAATGTGATGAAGTATATTTTCCGCTACAGTTAGTTGTTAAGTGTGTTGTTGTTAGTTGGGGTGTTACAAAAAGTGGTATCAGAGCGAAGTATCGCTCTGATGACTGAATTACCGAGCTTCGGAAGTACCGAGTTAGGATTTTAGTACTTTGGGTTAAGGGTTGAGTGACAGCGTGAGAGATACGCTAGTTAGGAACTACCAGTGAATACTGGAAACCTACAATATCCTTCCCGCCCTCCACAATCCCTAATTTAAAATTCGGGAAAGAACGCTAGAGAGATGGAAGTCCTCTCCTACTCGGGAAATCCGATCTGGCTTTTATTAAGTACTTCTGTGAGAACGGAGAACCAGTCATACGGTAGATTCCGAAGAGTGGGATTCCCGGAGACGGTTTCTACCTGAACAATGTTAACCGCATTAAATAGCGAAGAATGAAGAATTTTGTGTATAGGAGAATAGAATTTCCGGCAACCTGGGTCGACATGCGAGCAGTCGAGAACAACCAGCTTGCAACGCACCAACCGTGCAATAGGCAGGAAGTGAGGAAATTGAACCCGAGACGAGTGTCTACGGGACTATAAAAGTTAATAATACACCGACGGTATACCAACCGACTAAGGAACTAAAACGTAGTACCCAAATAAGGGACAAATCCCAGTAACCACGACAAATGAGTGGAGTGGGATACGACGAGCATACGATACTAAGTACAAGGGGTCTTACAGAATGGGAAACACCCTACTTAATGGTTATAATGTAATGACAGTGAGAAATACCCAGAAGGTTTATTGTTAAGACTGTAAGATCAAAGCAAGGGCCAACAAGGCCACTGATGTCAGTGCGGGTGAAAGCAATACCGCAACCGATGTGTATTGAACCGATAGCCAGTTAGCATGGCGCACTTGCCATGGCAAGTGCTGTAATAACATGGCTGTGCAGGAAATTTCTAACAACTACAAGTACTTAGTAAGGTACCATGAAGTTAAGTGAGAATCATCATAATCGTGGAAGGGCTTAGCAGCCTGACCTCTATAATTGGAAATACACCAGTCAGTAAGAAGTTAGACTTGGTTAAGGCAAGAAAACGTTGTGAAACCACGAGAATTTTTCTTTCAAACTTAGATTCATTTTCAAACCCTCTTTCAAAACCAAGTTTTCTTTCAAACTAATACTTATTTCTAACCTTCTTTTAAAACCAAACCAGAAGACCTACCCCGGCCACAGTGCCACACGGTAGGTAAGTTATACCCAGTTTACTTTTGAATAACTGGAAAGGAAACCGGTAAACCCAAGGGTAACAACCCGGGGGGGATGGAGCGAGTTCTAAATAATACAGCAGTGGAGAGACTTTCCCTTGATTAAGTTCGGGTAGCAAGGAATGCATATTGTCACAGGACAATAAGGGAGTTGACAACAGAATACTTCACCTAGGCGTGTGACGGACACTACGAGTGTACCAATTGTAATGTGGGACGACTGCACTCCGATAGGAGCTTGTGGGCCTGACAGACCTACCGATGGGTTAGTCGGGTAAGTAGCAATGTATCAGTAGGGTACCCCACATATGTATACAAGTAGAGTCCGGAACACGGGAGGTAGTCAACTCCGTACTACGGTTAGTAGTATAAGTCAATCAAGAACTAAGGATTACCAAGAAAGGTTAAAGTAAAGGAACTCAGTTAAGTTAACGAGACTAAAAGGAATTAGTAAACTCATTTTAAGGAAATGTTTAAGAGTCAGGAAGTGCGAAGTGCACTGACTGTTATGTAAAGACATCACATATGTCTTAAGGATTCTCAGGGATAAACATGATAGTTGGAACGGTGACCCAGCCTATACATAGCAAGACAGGTGCCTGATATGGACATGTTAATGTGCAACGGACGAGACGAAACTCCCAGAATGAGTACCTACACTACCAGGAAATGTTGATCTTCACAGAAGAAGATAATAAGCCAGTTAAGAACGCAAAACGGCGAGGCTAACTAAATATACCAATAAGTGCGAACCAGATGTAATGGCATAACTTAGCAACACCCAGAAGCAATCCTTGAAGGGTGTTCGCATCAACAATTGTTGCACGAAATAATGTGACAGAAACGCAAGGACTGAAACTAACACCCAGTTTAAGCATAAGTCATCAGGAGATAGACTGACAATCCTAAGGGGCATCCCATGAAAGGAAACGGAATGCAACGACCTTGTCATGGAGCCCAATATGATATCCAAACCATGTAATGTGGTACAGAGAAGTAAATATGTGTGAACAGCCTACAATGAGCAGAGCTCGAGGCAGTAAGGCTACTAAGCCACAAGCAAATGTGTTAGGTAAATTTGAATCGATTGTAGAAGTCTATGTTGTACAAGTAAATAGAGCGGAGAACGAACCACTGCTTTATGAGGGGGATACCTCTCGATACTATGAAGCCGCTGGAGCGGTAGTTATGTGAACCAAGTTCAAGAAACATGTTAAGGATTGACCATGTTGTCATTGCGAGAGAACAGATAGTTGGTAGCATGGTGTATAAAGTGAAGCACGAGCTGAATAACGCCGGCTTGTGACTCGAGTGATCAACGCTCAAGGAGCATTCAGTAGTCATCCAAATGAAGGACGAACCAAAATACTAATGATGTAAGTATATGAGTGGAAGCTAATATGACAGTGAATACCATATAAGTTGAGAAAGAGCACGGTGCGCAGTAAGCGACCGTTGTATAAGTGTTGTTAAATAATAATATGGCAGATAAGACCAGTTATGAGTTAAACTCAGTGGAGATGCAAGGTAAGTGATGATAAACAGACTGGGCAATAAGCCAGTAGTTGGTACTATGTGATAAGGAACTCAGTGTGGATTCCCATTGCTAATAAGAGATTTACTGTCAAGAGTTTACGCCTCTGCACTCTGTATGACTCAGTGTTTTGGTATTGCTCTAGTGCAGTAATGATCAAGCGAGATAGCTAGGACTTGAGAAATGTTAATTGTGGAGGAAGTAGAAAGGACCTATAACGTAATAAGACCGAGGCATAGGAAATGCAGGTCGCACCAATGAGCTGATGCTGGTACACAACCAAACGTGGAGCCATGATTAGCAAAAGTGACTGCAGTAACAAGGAATACCAAAAGCCGGTATGCAATATACCTCAAGTATGGGAAATAACCGAGAGAGCACTACACATTAGGTGGTAGCTCCATCTCAACCGACAGTAAGTCGGAAGGAAACAAGTCAATCATTGTGAAATACATAACAGTATACACAGCAAATTATTATGGAAGTGGATATAAAGTTTGTAACTCACCGAATTCGCTCACGGTAAGAGATACCACGCGTCGGTTGAGAAACCGCTATTACCATGATAAAAGTGATAATTGGAGATGTACAATACAGTAAGAATAATGAATGGGGCAAACTAAGCTCTATAGTTATCAGAGTCGCGCAGCAGGAACTAGTGGGCCAGTGATTCAAGTGTTGAATGTGCATGGTGAACATGAGTGAATGGCTAATTATTAATGCCTAGAAGCCTCACAGGCCAGAACCGAAACCGGTTATGAGTTAAATAAACTCTAATGAGAATTCTTGGTTTAGGAACTAAACCGCCAATATGGTTAAGATCCTCTAATCGGAATGCATTGTATAACAGACCGCGTGGAAGTTAAAGTACTTCACGACGACAGAACGTTTTAAACCAATGATTAAGTGATTGATTACGTGGGCGTAATCCCTTTTAAGGGGGGTAGAGCGCAAAACCACTTAGTGTGTATTACCGTACAAGTGTACGTGACCTATGGTGTGCATAGCATAACATAATTTGTTTTGATGATTGGAATGTGTGTTACGTAAACATACGCATTCATTCATGGTTTAATTGTGGTAATTGCACACAGAAGATGTGAATACCATTGTGATAAGTGTGTTTATTTGTTAACAATTGTGGTGATAGTACAATGTGGGAGTAGAGAAACTCCCGGGGAACTAAAACCCCGACATTATATGTTCATATGACACTAAATGTGAAACTGTATGTTGTATTTTGATAAAATATATGTATATATATACAATATAGTGATTCATGAAAGGGTATGAAACCGACATAGAACCTAGTGAGAATAAGATTCCCTAGGTAATAGGATTAAAGTGTGACAGCCCTGCCTAATCAACCCACATGTGTGATATTGTCCGCTTTGGCACGCAGGCCGCACGGATTTGTTCCTGGGGTTTCGCCCCAAAACGCGTCACACAAGGGAGAGGTATCCATGCACCTATAAGGCACACTTCGTTCTCCTCCCCAATCGATGTGTCTGGGTGTTACACTCCACCCCCCCCCCCCTCACGGGAGCCCAGCGCCCTCGCGGGCCCACTGGCACACCGACCTGGGTCTGGCTCTGATACCATCTGTGACAACCCAGCCTAATCAACCCACATGTGTGATAATGTCCGCTTTGGCACGCAGGCCGCACGGATTTGTTCCTGGGGTTTCGCCCCAAAACACGTCACACAAGGGAGAGGTATCCATGCACCAATAAGGCACACTTCGTTCTCCTCCCCAATCGATGTGGGAGGTAACCCTCCTCTGGGTGTTACACTCCACCCCCTCATCGAATTCCCACACGGTAAGACATACCAGGCGACGATTGAGAAACCTTTATTCCCAATATACAAAAGGATAAAACGGGGCTGATTAATACATTGAGAATACCAAAGGGAGAATTAAGCTCTAGTTATCAGGTCACGTAGCAAAAGCTAGCGGGCCGTAATTCAGGGTTATGTAGACCTAGCAATTGTGAGTAAATAGCTAATCCTAAACTCCTTGAAGCCTTAGATGCTAGAACTGAACCCGGTTATGAGTTAATTAACCGCATTGAAGTTAAACACTTCATGATACTCGAATTAGTGAACCAATATTCTGTGACAACATATGGTCGATTACGCGGGCGTAACCCCTTTTAAGGGGGGTAGGGCGAGAAACCGCTTAGAGTATGTTTTACGTATAGGGCGTAAACTAATATGTGCATAGCACAAAAGAAATTGTTTTGTTGATTGGAACTTATGTTACATAAACATATGTACCCATTCATTGTGTAATAATGATTATTATGCATGAGTGATGCAAGTAACGAGTATATAATAATATGAAAAGAGGAGTAGAGATTAATTGAAACGAATTGTTTCGTGAATATGACTAGAAAGAGTAAAAGATAGAAAACGAAAATGTTTGACTATGTGATTGTTTAAAACTGGCGTGGGAGGTGGAACTTGATCTGCTAGCGATCAAGGGAAACCGAACACAAATTGGAGTGGAAGGATAGTTCAACACTGATGCTGATCACATCAGGGTTGGATGATTCTCGAAGCTCCCTATAAGTGGTCACAAGTAATCATGCTAAGAAAAGATACAGCTACAATAAATTTGACTTGGAGTTGTGTGATGTTTTAAAAGAGTTTTCAAACAGGTTTTGAAAAAGGATTTTCTTCAAGTATGAAGATGGAAATGAAAACTGGTTTTGAAACCGCTATCACCCGCCGATGGCTACGACCTTAAGTCTTGATGACCAGTAGAATGGTGGGCGTGTATTAGTTTTGAAACCATTGCACCGTACGTGCGGCGGTCCTAAGTGACCGGTTGGGGCGGTGACAGTGTGTGATTTTTCCAAAGGCAGCGGGATGGGGAGGGTACCCTGAGACGTTCCTGTGTTGAGTGAGTCAACCAGAGTGCCCGAGGATATGTATATGTGTAACGTTTTGATCAGAACCGAAGGGACCGTGGGCCAGAGAGAGTAAGTGCCCATTTGTCATGAAACGGCCGTGGACCAGAGAGCGTAAGTGTCCAACATGACCGGTGCCTTAGGTATCAGTAGTGTATTACTCAATATGGATTCGAGGACTGTAGTGCCTTCTTGTCTTCAGATCGATTCCATGGAGAGAGTATAAAGAGTATTTTTAATTGCTATACATGTTGTGATTTGTGTGTGGTATGTGTAGTGTGAAATGAGAATGACTTGTGAAGTCTGTAAGGTTATACGTGTATTATAACCTTGGCATAGTACGCCCATGAGAGTAACGAGATTAGATTCACCAACTTTGAGGACAAAGTTCTTAAGAGGGGTAGATTTTAATACCCCGGACCTAAAAATTGTGATTAAAATTACTCTAATAGGATTTTAAAGGCCTAATGGTGCCTATAGAGTATTGGTAAAGAAAATAAAACCAAAAGAAAAGAGAAAACGCTTGAAAAGCGAAAAACACTAAAATGCGCGTTAAATGAATATAAGAGATATATATGATCTCGAGAGGGTCTGAGATGGATTCCTAAGGCTTAGTTAGGCCTAATTAGTATACGGGAGTGATTCCCGAAGAAAACGGATCCAAATAATGGATTAAAAATACTAACGGAGTTTAAAAGCACGTCTTTCGAGAAAACCCGAAAACGTGACTTTAAGTGGTCAAACAGACCCATAAAAATTATAGTTGATTAAATAACTATAAACAAATATTAATGGAAGCTTAATAACCATTAAAAATAAAGAAACGAGAAAAATCCAAAAAGCGGGCCCGGTTGGTGAATAGTGCTAAACCGGGTAAAATAACGAGCGTTTTCTGTAAAAAGTCAAAAAACACTCCCAGCTTGTGTTTTGTGTGGGGCCGATTTTAATTAGTACACACACACATTTAATTAGCTTGTTAGCTTATTAAGTCACAAATGACAAATAAATAAAGTAGAAAAGGGAATAGTAAAAGGGGCTTTAAAACCTCTCACCTCCTCCTCCTTGCCAGTCACGATTTTTTTCTCCCTCTCTGTAACTTCTTCTTCCTTTGTTTGTTCCATGGCGATATCAACAGAGAGCAAACAACACCATCTTCCTTCTCCTTTAACTTGCTCATTTCTTCACCAAATCACACGAAATTTGTACCGATGAATTCCTCTTGTTAAGGGCAACATTTTCCACCCTTCAAAAGCTTAAAACCCTCACCTTCATCTCCATGACCGTAGGCTCTTTTGAATCTTGAAGAGGTGTTTTTGAGTCTCCTTCATCTCCTTAATACTCTAAGGTAAATATAAACTCAAGTTAATCATCTTTCAAGCTTGTTCTAGCAAAATCAAAAAAATTTCCCACGTTGATATTTTCTCCATTTCCAGACGGTTTTAGTCTTCAACAGAGGGGTGAGATTTTTGCTAGTCTTGCTGTTAAAAGTTTGCCCTCAAGGGAGTAAGGTAAGTCCTTAGTGATAAAGCCCTAAAACTAACTCTTGGAATATTAATTTGGTGAGAAACGTGAGAACTAAACTTGCTTGTTATGAATGGCATGGGAATAAGATTGTAGATGACAATCTATACCCTCTGTTTGGTGTGGAAACAAGAAGAGAAAGAGAGAACAAGAGAAGGAGGAAGAGGAGAAAAGAAAACAGAAAGCTAGTAAGGTAATGAGCTTACCTGAGATGGTTTTGTTCTCTGTAAACAGATTTTTTTTTAATGCAAATAAATGACTTTGTTAGTGTAGTTGTGATGCCACAATGTAGACTGATGAGGGGAGCTGTTTAATATTGCTTAAGTGAGGGAAATAGCCATGAGGTTAATCTGTTACATAGATGATATCAGAGGGGAATTTAGTGTGCTGTAACAGTGGGTTTAATGCTTATATAACATGGATGAAAAAAAAAACAGATTTTGTGAGTTGATTAGTGTGTGGAGAATGCTTAGGAATGTAGACAAACCTTGTCAAATTTTACCTAGGAATGTATGGGCTTGAGTGTATTGATGCGTGGAGTTGGAATGGAAGGAAAGAAAGGATTGGAAAACTACTACAGAAACAAAGAAGGTAGAAGTGCTGTTGTGCATCAGTGTAACAGAGAGGGTGGAAATGGTGTAGTTGTGCATGAATTAAGTGATAAGTTTTGTCCATGATTTAAGGAGGTTTTGGGCATGATTAAGGTGTTAAAATATGTTGAATTACATGAAGGAAGATTGAGGAAGAAGTGGGTATAAGTTTATAGTGGTAACATAATCAGAAACAAGAAGAAATTACATTACTGCAACTGGTCCGGGTTTGTAAACCAGGATAGAAACCCGGACCAGGCCTAAAACATGGCAGAACGTTGTAGCAGAGGAGTGGTCCGGGTTTACAAACCAGGACACAAACCCGGACCACCCCTAAAATGCACCCGAGAGGTTCCTGAATTAAGGGTCCGGGTTTGCAAACTAGCATGTATACCCGGACCACATCAAAAACACACCCGAGAGTTATAACAAGGGTTGGTCCGGGTTTGTATACCAGGACACAAACCCGGACCACATGTAAAATTGTCCAGAGAGTTTAAACCGTGTCTGGTCCGGGTTTGTAACCCCGGACACAAACCCGGACCAGTGTAAAAATTTACCAGAGAGTGTTTTTAAGTGCCCTAATGATGGGGAAGTGAATGGAAATGGTTTTAGATGATGTTTAGGTCTTGTTTGGTGACTAATAAAGGTCATAAGAAGTGTAATTAAGTTTGAGAAGTGAGTGAGAAAGTTGTGAGTTAAGAACATATGAACTGAACTAGGAATAACGGGATAACGGGGTTAAGTACGGGAGTAATAGTTTTACTTACCGTAACGCTTTAATGTTAATATAAGCATTTGAATGTTATCAGAGGATCGTGTGTGAACCGAGCATGGTGAGATGACACGGTAAAAGTAAAAACCCCGGTGAAAGGTATGATTTTCTCATACTCCGCGTGCTAACCAAGTTACGTTGATTTGTGTGTTTGTGTGCCGGCTTAATCAAGATTAAAGCATAAAAATAATCCATTGTTTGATTATGTATGCCTTGTTGTATGTTGAATGAGCTAACATACTCGTATGCCGGTGTGGTCTAACATAGTGTATGGACCGACTCGTAGTGAGTAACGTTAGGCTAGAGACCCAAAGATCGGGTCGATGCTTAAGATAACGAAAACATGCAAACACACAAACTATCCGTTAAAGTATAACGATAACGAAAACATGTGAACTCCCTAGAATGTGAGGAGAAGTATGGGTTGAGTAAATACCCGATAACGGTTAGGAAACCATATTGAAACAATCCACGAAACAAATGAGAGTGGGAAGATAAGTGAACCTCCTTCAAGAGGATTAAAGATAGTTCGAAGATGTGAACTTGTAAAGAAGGTAAAAGAGACCTAAGGGATTAGTAGCTCCCTTGAGACATGGTCGACCTCCTAAATGAGGATTTTACCCGGTATAAGAAAATAACCGAATGTATGAGTAAATGAAACGTATGGGTAACTCTTAAAACCTAAGATTAACTGAACTTGTGTATTGTTCCCAAAGTCATTAGAAACATTGAGAGTGATGCTTCTAGACTAAAACATATAATATTATTATAACTCCGAGAGAGGAGTATATGGGGAATGAGAGTAGTCCGAGAGTAGTCGGACCTATGTAAAAGAGTTAGGAACTAAGAGAGAGTTCCGTGAGCTAGTTGAACCTTCCCACCATGCTAGACCAGAGTAGGGTCGAAACCGGGGAAGTAAGACTATGCTAGAGAGCCATGAGTTTTTACCTAAGTATGTATTAAGAGTAACAAGCGTGACATAGGAGACCTGTAGCGTCTCGAGAATCTACAAGAGCTTGAGTATAATTAACCCAAGAGTGTGGGTGGAATAATGTGTATAAATAACCCAAGAGTGTGGGTGAGATAATAAGTATAAGAACCCGAGAGAATGGGTGAGTATAGTACGAGTAGCCCAGGAGAATGGGTGTGTATATGCACAAGTAACCCGAGAGAGCGGGTGAGATATTGAATAAGTAAACAAGGCATAGTGAGGTATAACCCTCAAGGCCTAAGAGTAAACAGATACAACTAACAACCTTGTTATGTTAGTTAGGAATTGTGTTCCGTGATTGGATGTAGATTCCTTGAGTAAAACACATATTTATTGTATTGCTATGATGCATGTTGTTTGACTAATGAACTCCATGTACATCCGACAAAAGTAGTCGGCGTACCCCGGTTAGCGCTTGGGGTATGCGAATTTCATATGCAGCGTTAAGCTGAGCCCCTAGGGGCAACGTTTTTATTTTTCAGGTACACCGAAGATGTTACCGTTCGAGAGTAGGACGGGGTCGGTGGTTTGCATGGGTAGTTAGATTTAATTACTTATGTATTGAAAGAGGTGTAAGACCGAATATGTTGTCGGCATCCATATATTGTAGACTCGGTATAGTAAAGAAATGATTTGGGTATTGTATTTGTATTGTGTACTTGGTTGTTCCAGTTCATCAGACCGTTGCGGTATGTAAGCAAGGCCTGGTTAGCCATATGGGTGGCTAACGGCGTTGTTTCACCCTCGTTGTAATTAGAGTTCCGCTGCATGAGTAAGAGCTTTTAGTGACAGTTTAAGAGGTAATGACGAGCTTAACAGTTGGGGTGTTACATAAAGTGAATGGAGATAACTGATAGACAGAGTTCTACCCTTTTGAGATGTAATGATTATGACTAGAATGACCAACAAGATAGAAAATGGGAAGTGTGTGTATTATTTGAT
This sequence comes from Limonium bicolor, assembly GCA_023374045.1. NCBI lineage: Eukaryota > Viridiplantae > Streptophyta > Magnoliopsida > Caryophyllales > Plumbaginaceae > Limonium > Limonium bicolor. Next base: position 210,500,235 of record CM041779.1, on the reverse strand, counting down.
GCTTGAAAATGAAGTGGGAGGTGGAACTTGATTTGCATGTGATCAAGGGAAACCGAACACAAATTGGGGTGGAAGGATAGTTCAACACTGATACTAATCACATCAGGGTTGGATGATTCTTGAAGCTCCCTATAAGTGGTCGCAAATAACCACGCTAAGGAAAAGAAATAAAGAACATAAGTTGGACTTGGAGTTGTATGTGTTTTCAAAAGGATTTTGAATCGGTAGTTATAAAACGTCGATAGATACCTTACATTATGAAAGTACTTTTACTTAACCTTACAAAGAATATTTTTGTAGTACTTGCTCACGAGCCGAGGACGTACGAGCCTTTGTCTTCGGACCGGTGACATGGGAAGTATATATGTTAAAGATTAAGTGATTGTTTTGATCTCCCAAAGGAACGGGGACAGAAGGTGTCCATCGTGACCGGGTTCTGCGGGATCACAGTGTATACAAAAGATATTTTTGGTTGTCATACATGCTAAGACATGTTGTGTGGTATGTGTAATAAATGTTATTTTGACCTTGAGTCCTAATGTGGTTGAGTTTCGAAAGTTGTTATGTTACCTAGACCTATGTGTCTAAATGTTGTTATGTTACCCAGACCTGAGAGTCTAAGGGTTGTTATGTAAGTACAATGTTGTTAAGATACCGGACGTTGAGTCCGAGGTTATCATGTAAGTATGTTATGTTATGTTATGTAGGATGTGGATATGTTGCCCGGACCGTTAGCTCCGAGGTTGTGATGTTAAGTATGTTAGTAATGGAAGTTTTATTTTACAAGTAATTCCCGCATTCTAGTCAAATGATGCGTGGGAAGTGGGAACTTCGAGGACGAAGTTCTTTTAAGGGGGTAGATTGAAATACCCCAAACCTTGATATGTTGCTTAAACATTAAACTATTGTATATTAAGGCTAAAAAATGCCTTAGAAACGTTAGTGAACGATTTAAACCTTAGTAAAACAATAAAGTACCATAAATACAGTTTGAGCAAAAACATGCTCTAAGCTTGGAGTGAACTTGGTTAGGACCCGAAAAGCCTACCAAGACTTAATAATATTCAATTATGATTTAATAAGGCTAATTAATTCCTTAGGAAACCTTGGTAGACAATTAAACCAAACAAAACACAAATAAATACCTTAAAGTCAATATGGGCAAAAATGTGCTCTAAGCTTGGGATAAGTTTGTATAAGACCTAAAGGTCATACCTATACCTTATTTACATGTTAATGAACATATAAAATCAATTACTAAAGAAAACCAAGCTTGAAAACAAGTTAAAATACAAAATGTGCTTTAAGGAGTCTTAAAGCACATTTTTGAAAAATTGTCTTGTAAATGAGTTTTGAGTGGCTAAATGTCCATAATTACACTTTAATTAACATGTGTACTACTTAGTATCACATTAGGAAGTCTAAATCAATGGAAAATCAAAATTTTCACAATTATGTGCCTTGGTTAGTGAATAGTGCCCAAATAGTGCTAGTTTTGACTTAAGTCAACTTAGCTCAATTAAATGGTCAACATAAGTCATGAAATGCCCTATTATAGGAAGGGGGCCGGTTTCCTAAGTGGTGACTCACCACCATGTACAAGATAAGTAAAGAAAAGAAGGAAAAGTAAGTAAAAAGAAGAAATTACCTTTATATGATAAATATCTTCAAAAGTAGACCTCTCACCTCACTTTCTTCTTTCTTCCTTAATTCCCACCGATTTCTTCATCTTCTCCCAAGCTCCATCGGTTTTGCTACAGCAAGTAGCCATTCTCCAACTTCCATTGCTTGTAACTTCTAGCTCCATGGTCCAAATTCAATTTCAAGACTACCTTTATCTTAGTTAGAGTGAGCTATTCATTTTCCTCTTTTCAAATCTTCAAGAACTCCATTTTTGTGCCATGAAGAATCTCCATTGAAGGAGCTTGAGCTCACCTTTCCATGCCTTGTCATTCTCCTTTGCTTCAAGGTAAGGAAAACCAAAGAAAATCTAAGGTTCCTCTCATTTTGTACATGTCCAAAAATTTCACCTCACAAGGGTGCTTTGTTTTGTTCTTCCATAGCTCCATTTCAATCTTCAAAGGGCTAGGAGGATTCCTATCTTGTTACTTATTCAAGTTCCCATTCAATTCCATGGTAAACTTCCACTTTAGTGTATTAAAAGACTTATGTTAAACTAGGGTTTGTATATGAGTTTAAGTATGAATTCTTAAGCTCATTACCCTTATATGTGTGTGTGGATAGAAGGTTGACAAGTGATCAAGTTCCTTGCTAATCTTCAATCCAAGGAAATAAGAAAGAAGTTTGGGAAGAGAAGAGGTAACTAACCTATCTTGATGTAATTATGTGTCTTAGGAAATTGAGCTTTGAGTTGCTTGATAAAATACCTAAGGAGCCAATAACAAAATGAGCTAGTGAATTATTCTCAAGAGAATTATTAAAAAGGCATATGTGATGTTGAGTGTATTTGCAGGTCGAAGGCAATACATATGTGGGAAATTCAGTGTTTAAGGTTTATGCAATTTAAGGGCCTAAGAGCCATGTTATTTAAGGGCCTAAGTGCCAAGTAATTTAAGTTCATGCACTATATTGTGATGTAGTGTAGTTTGAAGTTTAGTTGTGTGTAAAGAGTGTTCCTTGTAAAGTTGTGTCTTTGATGGTTAAAGGATGAAAAGCCATGTGTTGTGTATAAGGATGTGAATTAAGACATTGAGTGTTCTTGGGTTATATTAAAGTGAACAACTATGTGTTTTGGTGTAAGGTGATACAAGAGGAACTATGTCAAAATTTGATTAATGAACAAGGAGTTCTAGGTGTTTAAAATGATGTTAGGTGATCTAGGTTGAACTAGGAATGATTAAGATTTAAATTGGAGAAAGAAAGTGAATTAAGGTGTTCTTAAGTGTTAAAGTGTCTTGGTCATTATCTTGGAGGATTTAGAATGCAAATGAGAGTTAAGGATACTTCAAGCCATGGTGAGATTATGTTAAGGATTTATACAAAGGTTGGTAACAATGAGGAAGTAAGGTGTTGTAAGGAAGATATGTGAACTTGTGGAGAAAATTCTTGGAAGGACATGAAGTATTTTTGGTGGGCTAAATATAGTGTGGGAACATGCTATAAACCTAAGGGGGAAGCATTATAAGTGTTGGGCATTTTGGAAAGAAATGAGTAAGTGTTTAAGGGTACAGAAAATGAAGTTTCTGGCACATCCGAACTACCGTCCGAACTTGGACGTTCGGACATGCCCTGTGGCGCGTAAGTTTCCTGAGTTTTAAAGCTGCGTCCGAACTACCGTCCGAATTTGGAAGTTCGGACACACCCATCTCTATTCTCTGTTTTGGCCTCAAACAGTGTCCGAACTTGGGAAGCTCGGACACATGTTCGGACAGTCGTCAGTTTACACCCTTTTGAGTCTCGACATGCGTCCGAACTTGGGAAGTCCGGACACAAGTTCGGACAAGGTGCTGTTTTGACCAAAAACTTTGTTTAAGGTTAGAAAATGATATCTAATGATGGGGATTGATAAGTAATGATGTTATGAGATTGTTAAGGACATGTTAAGTGAGTTATAATGATAATTGAGTGGGTGAAAAGTTGTATTAAAATGTAAAAGTAAAACAAGTTAAAAATGTGAGTTATTTAACTGTTTAACGGGAGTAAGTCATGAGCATTAGACTTTAAACAATCAAGTTACCCCGGTGTTAATGAAAGTAAATGTAATGTTACCAGTTGTTCAAAGATGTTACGAGGAACATGTGATGGCACGTTAAAGTGAAACCCCGGTGACAGGTATGGTTTTCTTGCAACCTGTGTCCTACCGGATTATACCGGCTTGTATGTCAATTTGTTTTTCTGTATGTTTGCCACGTTATAAGATAAATCATGAAACGAGTTTACAGTCGTTATTGTTGTTGTGTGGTTGCGTACCGATACCGGTAACCTCGAATGCGCATGAAAGGCTACTTAACCATTATTAGGTAAACGTGAGAGAACGGTATCTGGTAATAACGTTTCCAACCTAAGGAACGTTCTAACCACGGCTATGCGTGAGTTAGTTGTGTGATGTTGTGTGTGACGTTGCTGTAAATGTATGACCCTCCTTTGTGTGATTAACTCAGTTGTAATATTGTATTGTGTGCTGACGTGATAGGTTCCACAGCGGAGTCTTTATCTGTTAATATATATATATATTATGGGGGGTGAGGAATCCGGTTGTTCCGGTCGCGCGTTGTTTGGGAGATGTTGTATACAGTTTCTTCAGCTTCCTCTCTGTTGGTTGTCTTCCTTCATTGGTCCTCAATCACCCCTGAGCTTAACCAAGGCTCTTGACTCACGTCTGTTGGGGATTATGTACGGTGTGTTCGGATCACTATGTCCGATCCATCTTTGTGTTAAGTTATCCGTTCGTCTAACAGGACGGTAACGAGTTATGTAAACGAGCTTAACATGAGTTTGGCAGCATTCTCTAGGCTCTCCCAGTGAACTAACTATGTTTGGGGCGGTTCCTAAAGAGATCCGTACATGTTATGTTATGTATTATTGATGTACTGCAATGCTTATTGCGATGGGATGATATATGTTGTTAAAATGTGGAGTATGTGGATCATGGATATGAATCCCAGTTTATAGTAAGAGGCGTTTATGGATAACCCGACTAGTGGGTAAGTGTCGTCTATTGAGGAAATAGCTCCATTAGAGGAGAAACACTCTAGGGTTAAAGAACACAATGAGTGATTTATTAAGTGTAGACGTGTTGTCTGTTGTTGAGCCCTATTGTTGTGTGTATGTAATGTGATATGTGTTTATGGTTACATGCATGGTTAAAATATAATCAACCGCATGCTAAGACGAAAATAGTTGTGCGTGGCTCGGTAGCATGCGGGCTGCGGGTTTACCATACCAGCAAAGGTGCTGAGCCCCTGGGGGGCCACCCTTTCTTCTTTTTCCTATTTCAGGTACAAGGAGCTGGAAGCCGTTCGAGAGTAGGACGGGGTAGTGGTTGTACATGGGTAGCCATTTAAATCGTGTATGTATTGTAGGTGTAGTTAGACCGAAATTGTTATCGGCATTAGTTTGTAAATACTCGGTACAGTTGGAAGGTATATGTATGTTGTTGTTGTAAATGGAAAGGGATAGAATGTGCAGTCGCTCGGGAATCTAGCCCATCAGACCGATACAATGTATATGTAATAGCCTTGTTAGCCACGTTGGTGGTTAACGGCGTGTAACACCAACGAGTTAAGTAATGTGATGAAATATATTTTCCGCTGCAGTTAGTTGTTAAGTGTGTTGTTGTTAGTTGGGGTGTTACAAGATGATTTCTTTTACTTCTTATTCTGTCTTTTTAATTATGTTGGGCTAAGAGGATTTACTCCGGGTGAAGGTTAACTTATAGTTTGTTTAATTGTGTAATCTATATTTTTACCGGTTTAATTAAATACAGTTTGTTACGATTAAAGTTTATCTCTCGCCTTTTTAATAAATTTCATGAATTTATTAAAATGCTTTACAAAGTCTATTTTGATCAGATCAGTGAGAAATAGACAGGTTAATTAATCGATAAATCTGTGGAAAACTTATTTTGATTAAATAAATTAGTATTTTCAAATGCAAAATATAATTCCTCGCACTTAATCCGTTTACATGTGTTTTGCTCGAATCTAGATTAGACCGAGCATGTTCTGGTAAACGAGTCCTTTGAGTCTATAATTTAGTTCTTAAAATAATAACAGGAATTTCGCCAAACTATTATAATAAACCGGTAGAGATAGCATAATTAATCGGATTATATAAACCTGAACCCGGAGTCCCGTTTAATTTATCTTCCACTCAGTTAATTTTATCTGCTATTTTACTTTACAAAAACAAGTCAATTAATTCCCCCCTTTTTGTGACAAAGCTTAGGTACTATATTATTTCGCTATAAGTCCCACGGTTTGACCCCGGCCGCTTCTGTCTTACTATACTACTGCGACCGGGATTTGTTTGCAGCCCGACGAATATTTTGAGTTATTAATTTCTTTCTCAATTGTTTAAAATACACCAGTTCCAACCACTCTCATTTTTCTGTCTGCACAAGCCAAGTAAAAGGAGCATAGAAAAAAAAGCCTTAGATGAATTTGACAATATAAGGATAGAACCAACATACTAACGAGCTTACAAGAATTATATTACTTCTTCCATATAAAAAGAAACAACCTTAAGAGTTGAGCTATTTGGACCGATGAGATGTTGCCTATGTTCAAGTAACAAAGTGCTCCTGCGGTTATACAAGAAATAATGAACACAAAAAGTTGGGCAAGTGCTAATTTGATATTGATTATCTTACAAAAACTCGTGACAATCACTCTGAAGAAGGGGCTCAACATTCCAACATTGCATCTAGTTAAATTCTAAAACTCATGTTATCCACCTAACTAGCTAGTAAACACAACTATGGACCCCAACATTACATCTAATGAAAACAGAACAACGTACAAAAATAAGAGAATGAAGACACAACTAATACATAAATTAAAAATAGTATCTAGACTAGAAAGTCACGACTATAAAGACAAGTAATTACATTCTCAAATAATACCAGTCGAATTTTCCAAAACTTGATCCAACACCAAAATAGAAGGAAACAAAGACCAACCGTGCACCATTGTACACTTCAACTAAAGACTACCAGCTCTCATGTTGAATAATAGCCAAACCATCAATTAACCATGGAAAAAAGCATGTGAACTTAAGATAGAAGTCGGATTACCTAGCGTACTTCTCCTGCTCAAAGAAACAGACGGGTGGCTTTATCTTGAAGAGAAAAGTTCTGTTTGACTGAAAATGAAAAACTACCACACATGTTTGAAAATTCAGGGGAGTTGTTTCTTATGGATCTGAAGTCACGACTCTGTAGATTCGAGCATTTCCTTTTTTTTTATAAAACCAAAGAACAAAAGTTATGGTTAGGGAAGAAAAAAGACGAATAGCAACTAATTACTTTAAATTTTATTTTAGCTTTCTTTTTGCTCGTCCTTCGATCTAACTACCAAGGAAGTGAAAAGATTAATCATCGATTTTAAAGGCAGAGGAAGAACAAAATGGTCACTTGAGTTCGCTCCAAGCAGCTCAAAAAGCGTTGACGGGTTTCTATAGATGGAGAGAAATCAAAGGAATTTTTCACCAAAACACAAACTTACTTTCAAACAGTCGAAGAGTTCTATAGATGGATGGATGGATCGACTGAAATTTTTCACCAGAAGGCAAGCTTCCTGAGAGTGCTGAATGATAATTGGGGGGAGAGAGAGAGAAGTAAGGGGTTGCGCACTTTTTCAGTGGAATGCCGGTAATAGTAATGAATTAGGTTTATAAGTGTTCAATTTATGTTTCTTCATTTTACAATATCGGTAATGGTGATATTGAGTTTCGAACCTGGTACGCATCGGGCGGATTAAGTATTTCTGTTCCTTTTTTTGGCTTAAGAATGTCTAATGGCAGCAATTATGTTTAATACTCCCTCCTGTTCTAATTATAAGTCATTTTAGACTTTTTCACAATTTTTAAGAAAGAATTTAAAAAGACTAGTATACCCTTACTTTTTGTATTGGGAGAATAAAAAAGTAAGTATACTTTATTGGTAAGATAAAAAGTAGAGTGTAATGATAATAATAATTAGAAAAGTAGAAAGGGTAAAAGTAGAAAGATGGATACAAAAAGTCTAAAACGACTTATAATTTGAACATAATTCTAAAGTCTAAAACGACTTATATTTAGAACAGGAGGGAGTAGTTGTTTGACAAAAGCTTTTACACACCTAAGTCAGGTATTCAAGCCTATTACAACAACATTTAAATAACGGTACTCTTTAGTTAGTAGTTAAATGTTAAATCTGTAGTAATGCAGCATGGATGGAAACTGTTACGGTCTTGGAGCCATATGCAAGGTGTAGGATGACACTATCCAAGCGGTAGGAAGTAATACTTGAAGGACCGCGTGGGAACCAGCAGTCGCAGAAGTGAAAGCTATCGGACATGGGCTCACACTTGCATCAAAAATTGATGCTGACAAGCTAAAGATCCACTCAAATGGCCTCTCTAATATCAACTTCCTTCAAGGGAAAGGTGAAGTTTCACTTGATACAATTATGTATGACATACAAGATAAAGCTAGAAATCATTTCAATATCACTTGGAAGATCATTCTTAGAGGAGAGAATATAGATACACATAAATTAGCCAATCTGGGAAGAAGAGGTAATATTAATGGCACCTAGACTAGTAATGAACCAAACTGCATTATAGCTTTACTAATATGCAATACTAAAAAATGGCTATTACCAACAAATTATTTTGTTTATAAAAGGATAAAATTTGTCCCTAATCAATTTCACTAATGAATTATCAATAAAAAGTAGTCCTTGACATAATCTTCGTAGTTGAATTTTAACGATAAATAAACAATATTCATTGGCAATTTCTGAGAATACTGATCCATTGTCAATTAAGAAAAATAGACATACATCACCTTCTATTACTAATTACTAAGGAAATCTATCATCCGTTGGCAATTACCTGCAAACTTTTAATATGTTAGCAATTACCTACAACTCACTATCTACTAACAATTAACAAGAGATTATTAGTTCATTGGTAATTACTAAAAGATACAATTAGTAAATCTCATCCATCGGTAATTGACCACATAAACTTATAAAAATCATTTATCGCTAATCATCAAAAAATTAAAATTTTAATAGAAGTGTTTTTTTAATTAATATAATTTTTATTACTATTTATTTTGCCCTAGTAATGATCCGGATTTGAAAATCATCAAAGAATTATATTTTTAATAGATGTGTTCTTTTATTAATATAATTTTTAAGACTTTACTTTGTCCCACTAATGATCCACATTTGAAGTATGTAAAATCGAAAAATGACAATTTTTATTTGATGAATTTGAGGTACATAGTACACATTGTACAGGCATTGGGAGTAACAAAATGTTAATGATCCCATTTTAAGCTAGTCCATCTTCTAAAAGGTTTAGATTGTTATACATTTTATCTATTCTGCGGAGAGCAAAGCAAGCTACTGCTGCATATTATTCTCCTCGTATGGATCTGCATTATTAGGCCCCTTGAACCAGCAGTTCCCACAATAGCTTGCCAGAATCCTTTTGTTGTGTATATCCACTCATTTATGGTAGGAATGTTATAAAGGCCCATAGTATTCTCTAGGCTCAGCGGATTTGTAAAAGTATGCATACAATCAAATCATGTAACACCCCTACCGCTAATATCGTCATTACCGTCTAATCTCCTCATACTTTCATACTTACGCAGCGGATACTTCCTTACACAACGGTGGGTGATACAATGCCGTTAGCCACCCACGTGACTAACAAGGCCTACTACTACTACAGCATCGGTCTGATGGACCGGAATACCCGAGTACTAAAATAATTACAATCCATACAACAATTACAAACCAAATACAACGATTCTCCAATCAATACGTTACTCCATACTTACCATACAACATACCAAGTTTTCTAAGTACAATGCCAAATACAACGTTTTCCACATGTCCACATATACTCTATAAGAGTCTTACATTCTACCCATTCCTCACAAATCTACATACTTCCCGAATACATAATGGTGTACCCCCTCGGTACACCGATACTTCAAGGCTACAAGCCTTGTACAATTCTTTACTATCTACAATTCATCCCTAGCTATCTAAGCATAGTCGCCGGTCTCTTACTACCTTCATATCCGCTTCGGGTGCCTAGAAAATAAAAACAGTGCCCCAAGGGGCTCTATGAAATCCACATACCCCGCGTACTAGCGAGGGTACGCCGACTACTTAGGTCGAATACATGCGATTCATTACTCATACATACATACATACATGCTTTTATTCACTATATCACAATACATCACAAGCATACATTTATACATTTCAATACACACAAGGAAGACAATATAAGTCAACCATTCATACTTACCGTTACGGAGATAGACTTCTCCAATACATACACAATACTTGTTAGCTTCTTTACACATCCGGGTTAATCGGGTGTACATTACTCTTTTACTCAAGGTCAATGGCTTACACTAGCCAAGACCGTTACTCATACAATACTTTACTTACTTACTTACTTACTCAAGTTAAGTTAAGTTTGTATGACCTCCGGGCAGGGACTACACCGTCCCACCACCGGGCTTTTGGGTGGCTCACCAATCTAGGATGTTACCCATTTAAGGGGTTTGGTCCATAGAAAGGATTCAGGCCAGGAATCGGATCCAACCTCTTGTGTCTCCTTATCCTCACGTGTGGCCGAAGCTATTTCGAACTTCTCCTCATTCCATTTTATTAATTACTCAAGTTAGGAGTTAGGTGGTTAGGAATCAGTAGAAGTCATCACATCCATACCAAGGAATAATACATTACGCAAGTACACCACAAGATACACATACACTTCATTCCCATCCATTCATTTCATGAATTATACAAACTAAATGTTCAAGACAATATAATCAGAACAATATAAAACAAGAACAAGTAAGTGCATTAAATTCCGATTCATGTGTTTATCTTATTTAGGTGGTCAAATAAGCACACAAATCGGGGTAACCTGGTTAGGATACAGAGCATGAGGAAATCATACCTTTCACCGGGGTTAACTTTAGTGGGTGTCCTCACGTTCCTTTGGTTCACCCTTGTTCCTCGAGTCTTACTCTCGAACCACTGACTACATGCCAAATGGTTCTATTAATATTAAGCATTATGGTATGTATATAATTTTTACTCCCGTACTTACCCCGTTATCCCGTTATTTCAGTTTAACTTAATGTTCTTAAACTCACAACTTTCTTAATCACTTCTCAAACTTGTTTACACTTCTTAGGACCTTTAAAGGTCACCAAACAAGGCCTTAACAACTTCTAAAACCATTACCAATCAATCCCCCATGGTTTAAACCCTAAAATCCACTTTCGGTAACATTTTGGGGGTGGTCCGGGACTTGGTCTGGACCCAAGGTCCAGGACCATTCATGAAAACTACTCTCGGCCATTTTTAACTATTGGTCCGGGACTTGGTCCTGGACCTAGGTCCCAGACCACTTGCAGGATGTACTCTCGGGCTTATTTTCGGTGTGGTCCGGGACTTGCTACATATCCTAGGTCCCGGACCCTGCTAAAACTACTACTAGGTTGATTGTTCAACCCCAAATCAACCCTTAATCCACCTCCAATCATCCCATAATCTTTCCACATGTTTTATGCATGTTTAAACACACTTAAAAACTCCTTAAAACTTCTTAAATCCTTGGTCCAATCCTTACTCAACTTCTTGCTCAATTTCTATAAATTTCCATTCTCATTTTCACAATTTGCACACTTGTGCATTTCTACACTTCTCTTTGCACTTTTCACTTTGTCCTAGCTTTATTTTACCATACCAGTTCATTTCCAAACTAATGCACTATCTGTACCCAAGTTCAATACTCATTTTCCTAAGTCTTGCACACTAGTTCCTCCTAGTTTCTCCAATGCATTTCAACACTTCTTGCTACAGATTTTACACCCTTTTGTTCTCATACTACAACTACCACTCCATGGTTACTTCACATCCCTACTCAACCTATACACACCATGATTCTCCCATTCACCAAGTCACCCAAAAATGCATATTTCCTACCAAAATTTTGTCATAGTTTACCTACAATTCTAACTCACCCACATTCATCCATTCTCACCAAAATCATTCCTAAACTAGCCACACCCATACAAGGGTCCTACCAGAAATCAAAGCAATATCAATTCATCAATACTTCCTCAACAACAATACCAATACACATACTCAATTTACTTGGCTCTAAGGCCTTCAATTCAAACATCAATTCACAAATACTCTTAAACTTCCATCAACTACAATACTAGTACAACATTTTGGGTTCTTTTATTAATTTACCCATTCCCATTATTCTAATACATTAAAAATTAGTATTAAGAAGGATTTCTTACCTTAAGCTTATAATTCCTTCTTTTCTTTCCAATCTCCCCCTTCTCTCTCTCTTGCACAAAATCGGTCAAACAGGGAATGGAGTTGTCAAACTCCATCCTAACACCCAAATTACACAAAAATGATATAATTAAACTCCTAATCCTTTGGAATAACATTAATCCAATGAAGGGCTTAAATTACCATAAGTTAGGGTTTACCTTTTTGGAACTTTTAAGAGGGGTTTTATCCCTTGATTCAAGAAGGTGATCCCACCACCATTGCAAGGTTGGAATGATGCTCAAAATAGAGAGAAAAATAGAGCATTACAAATGGGGAAAATCGGCTACAAAGGAGAATGGAGGAAACATGAGTTTTTCATGGAAATTTTTACCTTAATGGAGAGAGGAGACTCCGAGCTTTGATTTGGTACCATTTTCTCTTCAAATGGGCAAAACCCATGGAGATGAACAGCCTCATTTGAAATTCTAAAAAGAAAGAAGTGTAGAGCTTGAGGAGGGGAGTTCAAATACGTGGTTATTTTTGCATTTGGAGTTCAAATGGAGCTTGAGCATGGAGAAGAAGAGGGGCTGCCATTGGAGGTTGCTGAAGCTCCAAAAATCACCAGCAATAAGAGGGAGGAGGAAGAACACGGTGAGAGAAAAAGAAATGGGAGAGAGAAGAGAGAAATGAGAGGTGAGAGAAAAATGTGGGTGCTTTTTACTTTAGTACTTTTCTTTCTCTTCTTTCTTTTTCTTTCTAGCTTATTTAACAAGAGAGGGGTGACTTATTTATGTAATAAAAACCGGCCCCCTACAGTATTACTAGTTGGAGCGTTTTTCCGTTTTTTTTACAGAAAACGCTCGTTAATTTACCCGGTTTTGGTACTATTTACTAACCGGGCCCATTTTTTGGAATTTTCTCGTTTCTTTAATTTTATTGGTTATTAAGCTTTCATTAATGCTTATTTATAGTTATTTAATGAACTATAATTTTTGCGGGTTCGTTTGACCACTCAAAGTCATGTTTTCAGGTTTTCTCGAAAAATGTGCGCTAAAGCTCTATTAGCGTTTTAATACATTATTTGGATCCGTTTTCTTCGGGAATCATTCCTGTATATTAATTAGGCATGAATAAGCCTTAGTAATCCACATAATACTCTAACCGAGGTCTCGTACCTCCTATGGTTATATAACGCTTATTTAGCATTTTCCGCTTTTTAAGCGTTTCTTCATTTCTTTTGGGTTTATTTTCCTTACCAAAATTACTTAGGAGCTATTAGGCCCTTAAATACCATATTAGAATCATTTTAATCACTATATTTAAGTTCGGGGTATTTCAATCTACCCCCCTTAAGGAACTTTGCCCTCAAAGTTGTTCAAGGTTATAGGATTACTATACTCACTCATTCAAACATGTCTAATGCCAAAAGTCATACATTCTTCCTCCTTACAAATTCCCAAATCCGTTCCTCAAGGTTTCTACATACAATACCATGCCAATACACCACAACCACTCTGCTCCGCATTACAACCAACCATCTTGTTTTACACTACAAGGTTTATACATACATACCATGCAAAGCTATCCCAAAGCAATGCAATACACGCTACGATCCCGCAGGCACTCAGGTCATCTAGACACAGGACTCCTCTACGTCCCGCTGCCCTTGGAATAATACAACGTGATACACTACCACCGTTCTCCGGTATAAGCTTCCAACAAGTCCTCACTCTCAAGTCTTAGGAAAATCCTTTCGCAACCACTAATTAGAATTTTTTTCCTGAAACACAACCACTCCAAATTCCAATTTATGTTCATTACATCTATCCTATATGTGATTCTTGCGACCACTTGAGGGGAGCTTCAAGAATCATTCGACCCTGATGTGATCAGCATCAGTGTTGAACTATCTGTCCACCCTAATTTGTGTTCGGTTTCCCTTGATCTGATCAAGATCAAGTTCGACTTCCCACATCAGTTTTAAACAATCAGATAATTTGATTATTTCCATTTTCTATCTTTTTACTCTTCCTAGTCATAATTACCAATTCACACATCTCCAAAGGATGGAATTCAGTCCATCAATCATCCTCAATCTACTTCCAAATGCTTTACTTTGAGATTCAATGCCTATGAGGCTCATTTTAATGACTTTTGCTACTTTCATCCATTACTCTCCATCATCTTAAATAATCTAACTAAGGAATACAATACTTGTGGGATTCAATCATCCTCAATTTACTTCCAATGACTTGCTTGGGAATACACTACTTATGGACTCCATTCATCAACTACTCTCAATCATTTCATACTATTTCTTTATGGGATACAATACTTATGGAGCTCCGTCCACTACTCATTCTTAATTGTCTCAAAACAATCACCTAGGGAACTCAATTTCCTCTAGGTTCTACATCATTTTTATACCGACTCATGCATCGTGATGCCATGTCTAACTTCCAATAGACATACACTATAGGGATTATCATTCCCCTAGGAGTTTCTCTACTCTTCTTTACTTATACTCTCACACTGGAGTTACAAGATAGGTATATTCATCTTATGGTATTCATATCTCTCGTGCCTAATTACCACAATTACAATATGAATGAATACGTATGTTTATTTAACATAAGTACCAATCATCAAATCCATTCTCATTTGTGCTATGCACATTATAGTTTACGTGTTTTATACGTGACACTTACACTAAGCGGGTTTCGCTCTACCCCCCTTAAAAGGGATTACGCCCATGTAATCTACCATTTGTTATCATTGAACATTGGTTCACTCAATTTGGGCACTCTGAAGCATTTTAGCTTTCCTACGGTCTATTACTCAATGTATTCTGGCCAAAGGGTCTTAACCATACTGATGGTTTAGTCCCTGGACCAAGAATTCCTATTGGAGTTTATTTAACTCACAATCAATTCGATTCCAACCTATCAGGCTTCAAGGCATTGATAGCCATTCTCTCGTACTTACTAGGTGTATTAAACCTCTTAGCTAGGGCCCACTAGCTTCTGCTGCGCGACCCTGATAACCTTAGTGCTTAATTCGCTCTTTTTTTTATTCTAAATGTACTACACATCACCTTTTATCCCTCTATTGTGTGAATAAGGTTTATTAACCAAGTGTAGTATTCTTTTACCGTGCGTGAACTCAATGAGTTTTAGATTTATAACCAGCTCTCTGGCAATCTATTGTACATACTATTCATACTCTCACGATTATTCACTGAGTTCCTCTGACTTATTGTCGGGTAAGGTTAAGTCACTACTTAGTTGTAGTTCTTCCTCTGTTGTCAGTAGCTTCTGAACTATACCAGTTTCTCTAGTTCAGTACAAGTGTTCTTTACTTGTATGACCTTGCATTTTCTATGCGTCGGTCATAGTGACTTTCTTAAGTCTCCTTTCACTTTTTATTCCAATGGAATTCATATCTTGTGATTGTTGGTGTGTTTTACACTCTTCGTGCATCTTTGGCCTTAGGCCGCACGGTTTGTTTCTAAGCTTTTGCTTGACTAGCTTATGCCAAGTTTGTTGGTGAAATGAAGGATTTACTACGATTTACATTTTCCATATTCCTAGCTATCCCATTAGATCATTAACTGCACAAGTGTGATACCAAAACACTCAGTCCTACAGAGTGCAGAGGCGTAAACGCTTGGCAGTAAATCTCTTATGAGATCGCAATAGGAATGAATATTTCTACCTATCATCTCGTGTTTACAACTCCGTGTGTGTGTTATACCCAAAATTTCAACCCCCCGGAAGAGAGTCTCTACTAATAGGCTAGTAGCGAGGGTACCCAGTTCGATCGACACATTTAAGAGTACTAAGTACAGCTTAGTCATCTCCAGGGGCATTTTCATAATTTTTCAAGGCTCCTAAGCCCCCTACAGGCTTTCTCTCTCCTCCAAATAAGGGTCAAATCAATTCAAAATGCTTGGAAATTTTACCCATGATAGAGGATGACATATTGGGCATAATGGCGTGGAATTTTGATTTTTTGAATTTCCAATAATTATGTAGCAAATTCTGATTGAATCTGACAAGAAATTGAATTTAAAAATATTCCAATATCCAAAAAATTTGATTCCACTTTAGAAAATCAGAAATATCATCCTTTACCCATGTTTAAAATTTCATAATCAAATTCCTTTTGGAAGCCCTTGAGTTAAAACGTCGGTAAATCTCGTTTTTTACCGGATTTTTCTATCTTTAAGGAAGCCTATATAAGGAACCTTATCCCATGATCAAATCAGAACTCCAAGAACCCTAGACTCTCAAAAAAGGCAGCCGTCTGATTCTCTTCACATTTTGAACTCTAGAGCCACAATCAAACACCGAAATCTCACCAAAATCAACACCAAACACATTTTTCAACTCCCATCTCATCCACATCATCAAATCACCATCAAACCACCACCAAAACGTGAAGAACACCATTAATTCTCAATAGTCAGAAGCTGGGTACGAACTCAATTCAGAACCGAGATTAACGGAGCACCGAAAGAATCCCAACGTGAAGAGTCTTGTTGTTCCAGAAGCCAAAACAGGTTGTAATCACACTTTTCGGAAACCTTACGACTTTATTAGTATTCTGTAATATTTTGGGTTCAAACCAACCCTTTTTGGCTTCTGTATTGCTAATTTTTTTTGTTTCTGCCTTGTTACTTGTTCGTTAAGTTTCGTACATAATTCGGCTTCAAACTGAAATCTTTCAATTACTAACGTCTTGTATACCTTTCAAGCTACACGTACATAAATTTTGAGCCGAAAACACCTTCGGGAACCACCATAAAACCCCTGTCCGTGGGTGGTCCAAGACCTCGGACCTATGGTCCGGGACCACGGACGGGTTGTCCGTGGCCACGGACACCCACGGACGGCGGCGGGATTTTAATTTTTCAAAAACTTAGGTTTTTTCTAAACAATGTCCGGACCCACGGGCATCCTGTCCGTGGCCCCGGACTTTTCAAATCTTTGTTTTCTGTTTAAATCGACTTTTATTTCCACATAGATTAACTAGGGTCCGTGGGTACGGACATTAGGTCCGCAGTCACGGACGGAAACAAAATTTGACCTAATTCTACCTTTGAAACCCTAGTTTAGGCAATTTCATTTTTCACTTTTATTTTCTGTCAAAAAATGCTAAAAAACTCAAAAAAAAAAGCTCACGCACTTAGGTTAAAAACGACTCGTAATAAGCCGTAATTAAACTAAGTAGAGGAAAAACGACTTCTAGGGGTAAGGAAAGTAATTGAAGCCTAAATAAGTCGTATACCAAGCCCCCGAACCTGAACTCTCCTTTCCTAATTTGATCTAGGTTAAAGTTAGGTGGCGACTCATAATAGGTTCCTGTGAGCTAGCTTAGGTTTTAATAATTGATGTTATATGACATAGTTATTAATCTTAGGTTATAAGTGGACCTAAAACTCGATTAGATCCTAATCAACTTAATCAACATGGGGTAGGATTTAAAATCGAGGCTCACAGACTGGTGACTCTGCTGGGGTCAAAATTCTTAATTTAACTTATTTAATTCTAATAAAGAGGGCTTAACTCGAAAATGTTTATTTATGGCTTTATTACTCTATTTGTTTACTTTCGTGCGCACTTTAATTTTCTGCACCTTTGCATCATATCAGAGCAAGGGTTCACGCAAACCGATTTCACCTCGGGACCCGTTTAAGGGTCCCAAGTCATGGACTCACACCTTTTAGGTGATGTGAATAAGTGTGGGAAAAGAGGAGGGTGTCGTCTAACCACACCCCCTTAATACCTCGGCTTTAGCCCCAAGCATTTTCCTGGCAGTACCCTTACCTAGCCCATTGTTTGGCCAGTCAAAGACCCGACCGTAGACGGACACCTTCAGGTGATGTGAAAAGAGTAGGGAAGCCCAAAGAGAATAGCGTGCAAGCCCTATTTCTTTGTGGTGACCTGGGCCCATACCCCAAGCACCTCTCCGGATCGATCATACCCGGTTTGAGTTAAACGTCTAGTGAGGACATATTGAATTTGGGTGGGCCTTGTTTGCTTGTTTGATCAGCCCACTACCCAGCCTAGAGATTCATAGGAACTTCTCCTACATCAACCCAACCCAACCCGAATTGACAGCTTTATTTGTTTGCAGCCCAGTGGCCCTGTCTGGTTTAACATGTGAGTCGTCCGGGCTTTGCCCCAAAAGCCTAGACTTAGGTAATTTATCTTCCGGCCCAATTTAAACTATCCCATTAGTTCAAGGCCCATAAAAAGAAATTCACCTGAACTTGGAATAACTCACAAGTCCTGAAAATAAAACCTTTTTTGGCTTAGAAACCATCTTCTCTGACCCAAAGAAAGTTAGACCCACTTGTGATTTAGGGACCATTCCAGCTCACGTGCTTTACTTCAGGCCCAAACACATTCCGGCCCAAGGGCTCATTCTAGTCTAAGTCGACTTCTTATCATGACCCTAACCCAAAACCCTAGACCCAGGTGTCATCTTTTAGGCCTAACCAAAATCACTCAGCCCAAATTCCAGTTCATATATCGAGCAATCAATCTAGCCCAAGTACCACACTCATAACTCATTCCATTTGAGCCCATAGACCGATTCATAGTTTGGCCCATGAGCTTCGCTCTCAATCCAGAATTTCGGCCGATAAAACATTTGAATCCAAGATAGTTTGCATAACACATTCATTCCAGTTTCCGGCTTCAAGGCCAAACAAGAACATCAAACGAATCTTAGACTTCAAGGCTTATCTCTCGGCCCAGTGGCCCATTCACAGTCCATATGACTTTCTTCATCTTGTTTGCTCAAATTCTGGGTTATGGGGATTCAGGCCTACATGTCTGTTCTAGTCTAGGAATCACTCTAATCTATGAACTTCACTCTCAGTTTGGCAAAGACTCATGCCCAGTTACTTCCAACATAACCCATAGGCATTCCTAGTTCAGACATTTTACAGGGCCTACTCGAAGTTTGGAAGGAATACAATCATGGTCAATGGCGCCCCGACGGTCAACAGCTGGAGTCTTCAACACGTTGGCACCAGACTGTTCAACATCACTATTTCAAAAGTTTTCTCGATTTAGTAGTTTTCTTTTCTCAATCATTCTTCTAACTTTTATGGTAGCTAGCTTCCTTTATCATTTTAGGTAGTTTTCCTAAGATTACAACTTTTGTTGTTATCTTTCCATTGGTGAATTAGAGCATAATTCTATTTTCGAAATTTTTTGTGCATTCATTCAACAAAACAAAAACACAAAAATTGTTTTTTTAAAGGGGTCACAGAGTAATCATTTCCTGACTATGGAATAGAATGACTTGTCTTTTGTTTCTAAAAGGGTGAACATGTCCGTCCTCACACCATAGACTATCCCATAATATCCACAAAGCATTCCACAATCCACATCTATTTAAGTGTTTTCATAAACCCCAGGCCAATACTGGGGGAAATCTGAGTTCAAGATCGTCATCTTTAATCTTTTGTTTAAGCGTGTGAACTAGGCTCTAAGTGAAATTCGCGAGAATGTCTTGAGCGGAAAAACCATGAGTGAACGAGCGTGTCATTTTTACACGACTCGGTGAGACCACATTCAAAGGTGAGGTAAACAGCATAATTTCAACCGAAGGAGATAATTTGTAAATTTACTCTCAGATCTGCGAAAAGTAACAAAGAGCAGATACACAACTATTAGGAATAACGAAGCTCCTAGGTACAGCACCACATAGCCAAAAGCTTGTGAACCCTGACATTAAACCCTAGGCACCCCCGCTGAGCCTTTCATATATCCCTTTTCGATATTATGAACTCCAAAAAAATAACCCAGCCAATGGTGAATGTTCGACCCGGCGACCAAAGGAAGCGAGGAGTCAGACTCTCAGATAACATTCTCATCAGTCCAAAGAAGCAACGCCGCTATCAGCATGACAAAGTGATCCGCAAATGGTCCCAGAGTGACACAGGATCTAAAGAGATCACATCAAAACAGCTATCGAAGCCCAAAACCGGGAAACACAAGAACCCCGAAGGCAAAGTCAGGAAAGGATAAAACAAAAAAGGCAAACCCGAAATGCCTCAAGGAAATCTGAATGACAAAAAAGAGGAGAAATTGTGTAAAGGACGACTCCAAAAGTCTAAGTCCAGAAGCTCAAAAACAACGTCAACACGAAGCAGCTAGACGATTTCAAGACAAGGAAGATGATTCCGAGAGAAGACATAAGGTGTAGCTTTGGTCACCCCTTTGGATCCACAAACCTAAAATATCCCTCCATGGTCCCGTTGTCTTTCAACACACCCCATGGCCGTGTTATAAGCTTTAAAGACTTCCGACTTGATAGTTGTGCGTCCAATCACATGAAAGTAACAGATCAAATGCGTAAATCCATCAAATATCGAATTCAATGGTCTAGAAGTTATGACCATGAGCGAGAAATGAGTGCAAACACCAAACACGTCGAGTATGGGTTAGAAGGCACCACATCAAAACATAAGCCTTGGCCCTGTGAGGACGAGACTCATTCGCACGTTTAATCAAAGAAAATATTGGGGGCAATCGATCGATTGCCATGAACTCTAGCTCAGATTGTCCTAAGGAAAAATAGTGAGGACAATTGTTGGTTTTAACAATTGCTATGACAACACCAGTTGGAACCTAAAGCTTAAACACCACTAATACCATCACCACCACACAGGCCCACATAAGCCCTTACCTCCACATCATACCATACAGGCCCACATAAGCCCTTACCTCCACAACATACCACACAGGCCCACATAAGCCTTCACTTCCACATAAACTCCATGGCCCGTCATAAGCCCTGATCACCACTTAAAAGATCCCCACATCAAACACCACACCCCACCGACGGCATGTTCATCTCCTAGGCGAAAAATTATTAGTCTGAAATCTCTAGTCAGGAAATGATAATTTTACTTTCCTTTTCAGTAGACAGAAATTTCTTTAAACATTGCCACGTTTGGCATCTTTTTCAGTAATTTCTTAGGTTTCATAAAACTCATCATATTCCTGGTAACATCTTGCTTTGGACAAATTTGCATGATCGCCATGTTTGGCATATTCCTGGTAATTTCTTACGTTGAACAAATCTGCATCATCGCCATGTTTGGCACATTTCCAGTAATTTCTTGCTTTGAGCAATTTTTAAGCCACGTTTGGCATGTTTTCCAGCAATTTCTTGCTTTGAACACTTTTTAATTCTCATCATTGCCATATTTGGCACATTTTCCAACAATTTCTTGTTTTAGACAATCTTCAATTCTCATAATTGCCATGTTTGGCACATTTTTCAACAGTTGCTTGCTTTAAACAAGTATCTTCATGCACTGTGATTGCATTTTACAAACTTTGGCATACACCTCAGCATCGCCACATTTGGCCCTTTTACAATTGGTTTTCACCACATGCATTTGCACAAGACCATTATTTTTCTGACTCATTTTTAGTTCGAGACCCAGAATCAGTGCGAGAACCACTCTTTAGGCTCGTCATAAGACCTTGAACCAATCTTTAGGCTCGTCATAAGACCTAGATCTCATCTTTAGGCTCGTTATAAGACCTAGAACCACCCTTTAGGCTCGTCATAAGACTAGAACCAATATTTAGGCTCGTCATAAGACCTAGAACCACCCTTTAGGCTCGTCATAAGACCTAGAACAACCCTTTAGGCTCGTCATAAGACCTAGAACCACCCTTTAGGCTCGTCATAAAACCTAGAACCATCCTTTAGGCTCGTCATAAGACCTAGTTGCATTCCTTTAGGCTCGTCATAAGACCTAGAACCATCCTTTAGGCTCGTCATAAGACCTAGTTGCATTCCTTTAGGCTCGTCATAAGACCTAGAACCATCCTTTAGGCTCATCATAAGACCTAGTTGCATTCCTTTAGGGTCGTAATAAGACCCTTTAGCTTACCCACTCTCATCAAACACATTGCATTCATCTCATTCATATAGGCTTGTCATAAGACCAAGTTGCATTATCCAGGCGCGTCACAAGACCTGGCGACAGAAACGTTGGCGAGGTGATGGCAACAAATCCTCCTATGTTATGTCAGCTTACTTTGGGATCACTGAATGGTGGGCGAAGGCAATAAGTCCCCAGGGTTTTTACCAGGAGTTATCCCTGCACACCGGTTTGGGGGGCGATGGCAATAAATCCACATTGGGTCCAGCCAGGAGCATTGGCACGGGTTTCGGTCCCTAGAAGCATCCGAGCATCATCACATCACATCATCAGCATCATCATTAGCATCGCTAGCATTTCAGCATTCTTGCATTTGCATACCACCCAGTTTTCACATTTTAGGTAGTCAACGCCATAGAATTACTTGACATTATTTCATTTTCATCCATCATGGGTAGTCAATGCCTTAGAATTGCTTGACATTATTTCATTTTCATCCATCATGGGTAGTCAATGCCTTAGAATAGCTTGACATCATTTCATCCATCATAGGTAGTCAACGCCTTAGAATAGCTTGACATCATCTCATTCAGGATAATATTTCTCACTTATCGTATGTTTTTCCTAAGATTTATGTCTTGATATGGACTGAAATATTTTATGTATCAAATACAAGAAAAAGTGTTGCAATCAAATGGTTTATTTCACAAGCTTTCCAACGCAACAAACGACGAGTAAAACGGACTTATAACGAAGAATCTGGAGCGGATTGAAGATCGCGTGAAAATAGAAAACATTTTTATTCTGTCCGCGTGAGGACGTCAGCTGCGTCCGCATGATTCTGGGCGGACAACAGAGACGTCCGCATGAGCATTGGGCGGACAGAGGCGCGGACGGAAGACAGAGGCGCGGACATCAGCTGTGTCCGCGTGAGTTCTGGGCGGACGGAGGCGAGGACGCAGAGACGTCCGCGTGAGTTTTAGGCGGACAGAAGGGCGGACACAGGGGCGGACGCGACTAATTTCGACACGTGAACAGTTTTTCTTCTTCCTTCTTCGCGGCGCCTACAGACAACAAGATAAGGGGCTGCCGACAGTCCTGAAAATCCTCACGCGTTCTGCAAACCCAATCCATCTACCTCCCTTATCTTGTTAATCCACTAGCACGCATGCTCCAGCTCTTCTTCTGTTTTCTTCTTCTTCCTCTCCTCTATATAAACACTACCACTTCATCAGAAAAACCGGCGCACATTTGCCCGAAGTAACTCTCTGTAATATTCACGTTCTCTCCCAAAATCACACTTCTTCCACAAAATTCCATACAGTGCGTACGAATGCAGAGAGCTCTTTCTTTTCTTTAACTGTACTTTGTTTTAATGGATGTCGTGCTTACGACCTCTGTTTGTATAATTATGTCTGAGTAAAAACCTTAGCTCCCGGGTTGAGAAGCAAGCTCATTTTACTAAACTGTGTTACGTAGACTTTCTAATAAAATCTGTTCAAGCAATATTTTGATTCTCCTCCTTAATGCGCTCTAATATTTAGGCCATTTATTAAAGTGATATTTGTAGTTTCTTGTCAAAATGCAGTGCTGAGACAAGATTCTAGACAAGAGAAGTCAAAGCAGGTTAACGACTAGAAGTGAGATTTCGCCTATAGGTTAACCAGTCTCCAATAGGAATTATTAATAATGCGATTAATTTATTAATAACTTGAGCAAGATTTGCACTTGTTGTTTAAGTTAATCAGGGTTTATTAGACAGGAAACGGTCAATAAACTAATTAAGATTCTTGAGTTTATTGCTAAAGTGGGGAAGTCTACAATAATATAATTGAGTAAAATAGGTGAGCAGAACAACCCGGGGTGCTTCCTTAAAAATAAAAGAGTTTCATAACTGCTATTTTTAATCTGTTTTAATTAATTGTTCTTTTTACTGTTTTGTTTACACTAAGTTCTAAACCACAATTTCTCTCAAAAAATGATAAGTTTCTATTCAGTAGTCTAATTAGAATTCTCAATTAAATTGCACTTTCTGTTAAACCACAGCAAGGTCCCCAAGAGTTCGACACCCCACAATTCCACTATTCCGCAAAGCGATTAGGTACACTGCCTAGGTTGAAGAAGTAGTCACATATTTTTCCAACAAGTTTTTGGCGCCGTTGCCGGGGACCTCCGGCACGGTTAACTGACAGTTTTTAATTTTATTGAGTTTTCTATTTAACTATCTAACTATCGGACATCGGACATCTAATTTCTGACATCTAATTACTAACTCTTTATTTTATTGTCATTTATTTTTCATGTCATTTAATTTCCATTGTCCTTAACATTTAATTTCCATTGTCCTTAACATTTAAATTTCTGTCAGTTTATTTCTGTCCTTAACTACTAACTTCAAATTTCTGTCCTTAACTACTAACTTCAAATTTCTGTCCTTAACTACTAACTTATAATTTCTGTCCTTTAAAGTTTCTGTCATTTAATTTCAGTAACTAACTTATAATTTCCAGTATACTAACTACTAACTTCAAATTTCCAGTATACTGACTACTAACATTAACACTTTAGTTGTTTCTATATATGCGTCGTACTCGATCTGCAGGTAGTCCTCAAAATGATTTTGAACCTGAGATTGAAAGATTTCTCCACAGAGAAAGACGACAACAACGTGTAGAGATGGCATCTCGACAAACTCTCTGCCAGTACCAGCAACCGTCAGTTGAAGGGAGGCCTTCTGCTATTGTCCTTCCTCAGGTCACTCAGGCTGAACTAGATGCCTGGCAATTCAAAACCAGTTTCATTACCACACTCTACCACCAGGGCCAATACAGCGGGCTAGATTCAGATGATGCTCCACACCATATATCTGCATTTCTTGATTTTTGTAACACTTTTAACAAAACAAGAAGTCTGAACGAACGCATCCGTCTGCAATTGTTCCCCTATTCATTGAAAGATGGCGCCTCCAGGTGGCTGAGAAGTTTACAACCCAGCAGCATCCACAGTTGGGCTGAGTTAGCAAACAAATTTCTGGCAAAATACTATCCCCCGTCCAAAACAAGAGAAAAAATTGATGAGATCACAAACTTTTGTCAAGAACCAGGTGAATCTCTCTATGATTCGTGGGATAGATTCAAAGAATTACAGATATTATGCCCACATCACGGTATGAGTAGCCAGGAGCTTGTTTATCATTCTTTAGAGGCTTAAATGATTCTAACAAATTGTTGCTAAGTTCCTATCTGGAGGAAATTTTATGAAAATGACCGGAGAAGAAGCAGTTGATCTACTGGACCAGATGACCGCCAGCACCAGACAATGGTGTAAAAATAAGGGGAGAGGTGAAGTAAAGAATGAAACCGGTATCTACAGTATTCCCCCGCAGGATCATGTGTCTGCTCAACTAGCTGCACTCACAAGAGTTGTGGAGAAACTAACTCTTAGTCAACCATAACAAACAGCTGTGAAAACAGTAGCCACTTCCCCATATCTGACTCCCTGTTGCGAAAACTGTGGAGGAGCTCATGAAACCACAGACTGTGATGGCTCAGGTTGCAACAGGACCCTTGAGGAGGTAAGTCTGATTAACAACAGACCACCAAATCCTTATCCGAACTCCTACAACCAAAACAATTGGAGGAGCAATCAACAACCATGGAGAAATTATGACCCACAGTCGAGTAACCAAGGTTTTAACCAAAACCGACAACCGCAGTACAACCGACAACAGGAACAGCCAACCAACTCACAAGGAGACATGGGCGAACTAAAAGGCATGATGAATCAGCTTCTGAAACAAGGTCAGGCGATAAATTCAAAATTTTCTGAGATAGACGCCAAAGTTGCTGATCAGGCTACTATAACCACGAATTTAGAAAGACAGATAGGTCAGATTTCCCAACAGTTGGCTCAAAGACCAGCAGGTTCACTCCCGAGCCAGACGGATCCAAATCCCAGGGAGCATGCAAAATCAATAACCCTAAGGAGCGGGGAAAGAGCTGGTATCCGATGCCCCTGAAACTGAGGAGAAATCTAATGAACAAAAATCTGACAAAGAAGATGTAACAGTTTCCAAGGAGAAGGAGTCCTTGCATCCTTACTATTAAACCGTCACAGGTTTCGTATGAAATTCCAATCCCATTTCCTGATAGATTAAAGAAAAGAATTTGGACGACCAATTTGGAAAATTTCTTAACATTTTAAGAAATTAACTATTAATATCCTTTTTCTGATGCCTTAACACAAATGCCTATTTATGCAAAATTTATGAAAGATATCTTGTCTAACAGGCGATCTTTACAGGAAAGTGACACGTGAAACTAACCGAAAGAGTTTCTGCAGTACTCTTAAAGAAGCTACCACCGAAGTTGGGAGATCCAGGTCTCCCTATCATTCCTTGCGCAATTGAAGACATAAATTGTGGTAACGGGTTATGCGATTTAGGCGCAAGTATTAACTTAATGCCTTTATCTATATTCAAGAAATTGGGCATAGGTCAATGCTCTCCTACTCCTGTTCAGCTCCAACTAGCTGATCGTTCCATAATTCACCCCGAAGGAAAAATTGAAGATTTAGTGGTTTCTGTTGGCAAGTTTATTTTCCCCGCTGATTTCATTGTTATAGACATTGAGGAAGATAAAGATGTCCCACTAATCTTAGGTAGACCTTTTATGAGAACTGCGAGAACTTTAATTGATGTTGAAGGAGGAAAAATAATTTTAAGGCTTCATGATGAGCAGGTAGTTTTCGACATGACCCGGAACATGAAGCATCCTTCTGATACACAAAACTGTTTTTCTATTGACACTATTGACTCTTTAGTACAGGAGACGTTCCTCAGCAGAAGAAGAAACAATTTTGGAAAGATGTCTTATGGCATCTTGTGAAGCTGAGAACGAAAATCCCGATATTGCTCTCATGGCTGAAGAGTTAAACAAACATAAGCCATATTTCCCTTCCTACCGACAAAGATTCGAGCCAGTAGAAAGAAACGCAGACAGACCAAGCCATCCATCGAAAAAGCACCTACAGTCGAAATGAAACCTCTTCCTCCTCATTTAAAATACGCCTTTCTAAAAAAGCCATCTGATCTACCAGTTATTATCTCTTCTAAATTGACAGATGTGCAGGAGGAGGAACTTTTAGGGGTGCTACGCCGTCATAAAACCGCTATCGGTTGGTCAATAGCGGATATCAAAGGAATAAGCCCATCTCTGTGCTCTCATCGAATTTACATGGAAGATGATTTCAGGGCTTTAGCACAACCACAGAGGCGTCTCAACCCCGTTCTTAAAGAGGTGGTCAAGAAAGAGGTAATAAAACTACTTGACGCTGGCATTATCTATCCAATTTCAGACAGCAAATGGGTAAGCCCAGTGCAGGTGGTACCCAAGAAGGGCGGAATAACTGTAGTTCCCAACGAGAAAGGTGAGTTGATTCCTCAACGCACCACTACCGTTGGAGGTCTGTATAGACTACAGGAAATTGAATACTGCCACACGTAAGGATCACTTTCCCTTACCTTTTATTGACCAAATGCTGGAAAGGTTAGCAGGTCAGGACTATTATTGTTTTCTAGATGGCTATTCAGGATACTTTCAGATCCCAATTGCTCCAGAAGATCAGGATAAAACTACTTTTACCTGTCCTTATGGAACATACGCTTATAAAAGAATGCCGTTTGGATTATGTAATGCACCAGCTACTTTTCAACGGTGCATGATGGCTATTTTCTCTGACTATATTGAAAAATGCATAGAAGTCTTTATGGATGACTTCTCTGTGTTTGGTTCGACATTTGATACTTGCCTGGAGAATCTTGATCTTATTTTGGCCAGGTGTGAAGACACAAATCTAGTCCTGAACTGGGAAAAATGTCACTTCATGGTTCGTGAAGGGATCGTGCTTGGACATAATGTGTCTTCCAAAGGTATTGAGGTGGACCGCGCTAAAATTGAGGTAATAGAAAAACTTCCCCCTCCTACTACTGTCAGAGGTATCCGAAGTTTTCTTGGACATGCAGGTTTTTACAGACGATTCATTAAAAACTTTTCCAAGATTTCTAAGCCTCTCTGCACTTTACTGACAAAAGATGCTAAATTTCATTTTTCTGATGAATGTTTAGCAGCTTTTAATTTGTTGAAAGAAAAACTTGTCTCTGCTCCTATTGTTGTATCACCAGACTGGTCACAACCTTTTGAAATTATGTGTGACGCCAGTGATTATGCGGTGGGTGCTGTTTTGTGCCAGAAATTGGATAAGGTTCTGAGAGTAATTTATTATGCAAGCCGCACTTTAATGATGCTCAGAAAAATTATGCCACCACCGAAAAAGAATTACTGGCAGTCGTCTTCGCTTTGGATAAATTCCGTTCATATTTATTGGGTAGTAAGGTCATTATTCATACTGATCATTCTGCCTCAAGTATTTATTTGCCAAAGCAGATGCAAAACCAAGATTGATAAGATGGATACTTCTCTACAAGAATTCGACATCGAGATAAGGGATAAGAGAGGTATCCAGAATGTTGTGGCTGACCACTTATCAAGAATGGAGGGACCAGAGGACGAGACCCATCAATGAATTTTTCCCGGACGAGGCAGTTTTCACAATTCAAACGGCAAGAGACCCTTGGTTTGCCGATATTGCAAATTATCTGGCTACAAAGATCATCCCAGCTGATATGACTTATCAGCAGAGAAAAAGGTTCTTTTCTATTGTCAAACATTATTTATGGGATGATCCATTTCTTTTCAAAATCTGTGCAGATGGTATTATCAGAAGATGTGTCCCAGAGACAGAGATCAGAAATATTCTTCTCCATTGCCATTCTAGAGAAACCGGCGGACATCACGGTGCAACCCGTACAGCTGCAAAGGTACTTGAATCCGGTTTCTATTGGAACACCCTTCACAAAGACTGTCATGCCTTTGTATCTACTTGTGATCGGTGTCAAAGGCAAGGTAATATTTCTCGCCGTAATGAACTACCCTTGAACAATATGCTAGAAGTCGAATTATTTGATGTTTGGGGGATTGATTTTATGGGACCCTTCCCAAATTCTTTTGGAAATTTATACATCTTAGTAGCAGTCGATTATGTCTCTAAATGGGCGGAAGCCCTTGCTTGCTCTACTAATGATGGTAAAGTTGTGATGAAGTTCATAAGAAAACATTTTCTCTCGATTCGGTGTTCCGAGCAATAATCAGCGATGGTGGATCTCACTTCTGCAATCGCCAGTTTGATGCTCTCCTGAAGAAATATGGAGTCCGACATAAGGTTGCTCTACCATACCATCCTCAAACGAATGGTCAGGCAGAGATAACAAATAGAGAGCTAAAATGGATTCTACAGAAGACGGTGAGCTCTTCTCGAAAGGATTGGTCCATTAAATTGGATGATGCGCTCTGGGCGTACCGTACCGCCTTCAAAACACCTATCGGCGTGTCTCCCTACAAACTAGTTTTTGGGAAGGCATGTCACCTGCCTGTGGAATTAGAGCATAAATCTTATTGGGCTCTAAAGGTGTTGAACTTCGATCTACAACAAGCCGGTGAAAAAAAAGTTCCAGTTGACAGAACTGGAAGAACTAAGGTACAACTCATATGAAAATGCAGTGATTTATAAGGAGAAGACCAAGCGTTGGCACGATAAGATGATTGCCAAGCGAGACTTCAAAGTGGGAGATTATGTCCTCCTTTATAATTCCAGACTAAGTTCTTCCCAGGTAAATTAAAATCCTTCTGGTCTGGACCATTTAAAATAATATCCACCTCTACTTATGGAGCGGTAGAATTGAAATAAGAAGGAGGATCATTTAAAGTCAATGGAGCTCGTATCAAGTTATATATGGGAAACACGTTGGATAACGAAGAAGCTTCTGCGCTTCTTTTCAAAGAACCAGTTACAACTTGAATCAATGAGGTACGGTCTAGCCAAAGACCTTAAAGATGGGCAGCTTGGTAGGAGGCACCCTACTATCTATCTTTTTAATCTGTATTGTGTTTATTCTGTATTTTATTTATGCCAAAAAAAGAGTGAAATAAAAAGAAAGAAGAAGAACGAGGAGAATTAACTTGAGTTCTTCTGGCTGTTTAGAATATTTATTCCAGGTACATCTTGCACATTCTGACAGCTGAACTCAAGTGTGGGGGAGCTATACTACATATTCTGCATGAAATCAGGGGAGTACACTATCCATACCTTGCTCTTTAAATTTAAATATCTCTTATTACCATGCTTTTTGATCATTACCCAGGTAGTTTGCATGCCCTGTTATTTTAATTCTTTCTATGCAATGAGGGCATTGCTTTGGTTCAAGTGTGGGGGAGAGATAATAATCAAAAGCTTGCTCTTAAGTTTTTTTTTTCGACACTGTGTTTAAATTTGTTAAGTGATTAATAATCAAAGAAGGAGCCATAGAGGGAGTAATGCTGGTATTAACAGGTTTAAAGGGTACACAAAAAAAAACACTCTGCTCCTTACTCAAAAAAATTCTGAGGATATTATCATTTGAATTTTGTTTTGACTTTTGAGCCTGGATTTGAATTGGAATGAAACGGTGGAAAAAACAAGGCAAGGTACTCCTCTGATCCAAACAGGCATATTCTGATCCTAAACAGGCCTCGTCCACTCGGTTATTAAGTTCTTAGGGGTGCTTCATCACCCGGCTACCTAAGGTACTCGGTATCTGGGATAGTAGACCCAAAACTGCTACAAGGGTGGAGAGAAAAGTCTGAGGTGAAAGAAAAATGAACTTCAAAATTGAAGTATCTGTGCATTCGGTACCAAAAAGAAAAATGAAAAAAATCATCATTATGGATCATGAGTATGTGGCATTGAAAGGTATAATGGAATAAGATTTTACTTCATGCCCCTTGTCGTTCAAGGAAATGTGAAAGAAAATGGTGGATTGGCTCAGGGTTAAAAGCAGAATTCTCATGGTATTACTTCTCTTTCTTTTGTAGGACTACAGAGTTATTCTCAGAAATAGAGAATATATCTAATAAAATTAATGTTATTAGTACCCTTTTAAAATCTGAAAAGATTGGCAATTACCTCTTCTGTGCTCTCCTTACTTGTTTATTGTCTGTTTAACTTGTTTAAACATTATGTCAGAAAGATTTGCTTGAGGACAAGCAAAAGATAAGTATGGGGGAGTTTGATAAGTGAGAAATACATAGACATTTAAGGGTTTAATTTACCCTATACTTACTCATTTCAGGATAATATTTCTCACTTATCGTATGTTTTTCCTAAGATTTATGTCTTGATATGGACTGATATATTTTATGTATCAAATACAGGAAAAAGTGTTGGAATCAAATGTTTATTTCACAAGCTTTCCAACGCAACAAACGGCGAGTAAAACGGACTTATAACGAAGAATCTGGAGCCGGTTGAAGATCGCGTGAAAATAGAAAACATTTTTATTCTGTCCGCGTGAGGACGTCAGCTGCGTCCGCATGATTCTGGGCGGACAGGAGGGCGGACAACAGAGACGTCCGCATGAGCATTAGGCGGACAGAGGCGCGGACGGAAGACAGAGGCGCGGACATCAGCTGTGTCCGCGTGAGTTCTGGGCGGACGGAGGCGAGGACGCAGAGACGTCGCGTGAGTTTTAGGCGACAGAAGGGCGGACACAGGGGCGGACGAGACTGAATTCGACGCGAACAGTTTTTCTTCTTCCTTCTTCGGCGCCTACAGACAACAAGATAAGGGGCTGCCGACAGTCCTGAAAATCCTCACGCGTTCTGCAAACCCAATCCATCTACCTCCCTTATCTTGTTAATCCACTAGCACGCATGCTCCAGCTCTTCTTCTGTTTTCTTCTTCTTCCTCTCCTCTATATAAACACTACCACTTCATCAGAAAAACCTGCGCACATTTGCCCGAAGTAACTCTCTGTAATATTCACGTTCTCTCCCAAATCACACTTCTTCCACAAAATTCCATACAGTGCGTACGAATGCAGAGAGCTCTTTCTTTTCTTTAACTGTACTTTGTTTTAATGGCTGTCGTGCTTACGACGTCTGTTTGTATAATTATGTCTGAGTAAAAACCTTAGCTCCCGGGTTGAGAAGCAAGCTTATTTTACTAAACTGTGTTACGTAGACTTTCTAATAAAATCTGTTCAAGCAATATTTTGATTCTCCTCCTTAATGCGCTCTAATATTTAGGCCATTTATTAAAGTGATATTTGTAGTTTTTGTCAAAATGCAGTGCTGAGACAAGATTCTAGACAAGAGAAGTCAAAGCAGGTTAACGACTAGAAGTGAGATTTCGCCTATAGGTTAACCAGTCTCCAATAGGAATTATTAATAATGCGATTAATTTATTAATAACTTGAGCAAGATTTGCACTTGTTGTTTAAAATCAGGGTTTATTAGACAGGAAACGGTCAATAAACTAATTAAGATTCTTGAGTTTATTGCTAAAGTGGGGAAGTCTACAATAATATAATTGAGTAAAATAGGTGAGCAGAACAACCCGGGGTGCTTCCTTAAAAGTAAAAGAGTTTCATAACTGCTATTTTTAATCTGTTTTAATTAATTGTTCTTTTTACTGTTTTGTTTACACTAAGTTCTAAACCACAATTTCTCTCAAAAAATGATAAGTTTCTGTTCAGTAGTCTAATTAGAATTCTCAATTAAATTGCACTTTCAGTTAAACCACAGCAACGTCCCCAAGAGTTCGACACCCCACAATTCCACTATTCTGCAAAGCGATTAGGTACACTGCCTAGGTTGAAGAAGTAGTCACATATTTTTCCAACAGTGGTCCGGGACCTCGGACCTATGGTTAGGGACCACGGACGGGTTGTCCGTGGCCACAAACACCCACGGACGGCGGCGGGATTTTAATTTTTCAAAAACTTAGATTTTTTCTAAACAATGTCCGGGCCCACGGACATCCTGTCCGTGGCCCCGGACTTTGCAAATCTTTGTTTTCTGTTTAATTCGACTTTTATTTCCATATAGATTAACTAGGGTCCGTGGGTACGGACATTAGGTCCGTAGTCACGGACGGAAACAAAATTTGACCTAATTTTGCCTCTGAAACCCTAGTTTAGGCAATTTCATTTTTCACTTTTATTTTCTGTCAAAAAATGCAAAAAACACAAAAAAAAACAGAAGCTCGCCCACTTAGGTTAAAAACAACTCGTAATAAGCCGTAATTAAACTAAGTAGAGGAAAAATGACTACTAGGGGTAAGGAAAGTAATTGAACCCTAAATAAGTCGTATACCAAGCCCCCGAACCCGAACTCTCCTTTCCTAATTTGATCTACGTTAAAATTAAGTGGCGACTCATAATAGGTTCCAGTGAGCTAGCTTAGGTTTTAATCATTAATGTTATATGACATAGTTATTAATCTTAGGTTATAAGCGGACCTAAAACCCATTAAATCCTAATCAACTTAATCAACATGGGGTAGGGTTTAAAATCGAGGCTCACAGTCTGGCGACTCTACTGGGGACAAAACTCTTAATTTTAACTTGTTTAATTTTAATAAAGAGGGCTTAACTCGAAAATGTTTTTTACGGCTTTATTACTCTGTTTGTTCACTTTCGCGCGCACTTTAATTTTATGCACCTTTGCATCATATGAGAACGAGGGTCCACGCAAACCGATTTCACCCTGGGACCCGTTTAAAGGTCCCCTGTCAGGGACTCACACCTTTTAGGTGATGTGAATAAGTGGGGGAAAAGAGGAGGGTGTCGTCTAACCACACCCCCTTAATACCTGGGCTTTAGCCCCAAGTATTTTCCTGGCAGTACCATCACCTAGCCCATTATTTGGTCAATCAAAGACCCGACCGTAGACGCACACCTTCAGGTGATGTGAAAATAGTGGGGAAGCCCAAAGAGAATATCGTGCAAGCCCTATTCCTTTGTGGTGACCTAGGCCCATGCCCCAAGCACCTCTTCGGATCGATCCATACCCGGTTTGATTTAAACGTCTAGTGAGGACATATTGAATTTGTGTGGGCCTTGTTTGCTTATTTGATCAGCCCACTACCCAGCCTGGAGATTGATAGGAACTTCTCCTACATCAACCTAACCCAACCCGAATTGGCAGCTCTATTTGTTTGCAGCCTAGAGGCCGTGTTTGGTTTAACATGTGAGTCGTTCGGGCTTTGTCCCAAAAGCCTAGACTTAGGTAATTTTTCTTCCGGCCCAATTTAAACTATCCCATTAGTTCTAGGCCCTTAAAAATAAATTCACCTGAACTTGAAATAACTCACAAGTCCTGAAAATAAAACCTTTTTTTGGCTTAGAAACCATCTTCTCTGACCTAAAGAAAGTTAGACCCACTTGTGATTTAGTGTTTTCATAAACCCTAGGCCAATACTGGGGGCAATCTGAGTTCAAGATTGTCATCTTTAATCTTTTGTTTAAGCGTGTGAACTAGGCTCTAAGTGAAATTCGCGAGAATGTCTTGAGCGGAAAAACCATGAGTGAACGAGCGTGTCATTTTTACACGACTCGGTGAGACCACATTCAAAGGTGAGGTAAACAGCATAATTTCAACAAGGAGATAATTTGTAAATTTACTCTCAGATCTGCGAAAAGTAACAAAGAGCAGATACACAACTATCAGGAATGACGAAGCACCTAGGTACAGCACCACATAGCCAAAAGCTTGTGAACCCTGACATTAAACCCTAGGCACCCCCGCTGAGCCTTTCATATATCCCTATTCGATATTATGAACTCCAAAAAAATAACCCAGCCAATGGTGAATGTTCGACCCCGACCAAAGGAAGCGAGGAGTCAGACTCTCAGATAACATTCTCATCAGTCCAAAGAAGCAACACCGCTATCAGCATGACGAAGTGATCCGCAAATGGTCCCAGAGTGACACAGGATCTAAAGAGCTCACATCAAAACAGCTATCGAAGCCCAAAACCGGGAAACACAAGAACCCCGAAGGCAAAGTCAGGAAAGGATAAAACAAAAAAGGCAAACCCGAAATGCCTCAAGGAAATCTGAATGACAAAAAAGAGGAGAAATTGTGTAAAGGACGACTCCAAAAGTCTAAGTCCAGAAGCTCAAAAACAACGTCAACACGAAGCAGCTAGACGATTTCAAGACAAGGAAGATGATTCCGAGAGAAGAAATAAGGTGTAGCTTTGGTCAACCCTTTGGACCCACAAACCTAAAATATCCCTCCATGGTCCCGTTGTCTTTCAACACACCCCATGGCCGTGTTATAAGCTTTAAAGACTTCCAACTTGATAGTTGTGCGTCCAATCACATGAAAGTAACAGATCAAATGCGTAAATCCATCAAATATCGAATTCAATGGTCTAGAAGTTATGACCATGAGCGAGAAATGAGTGCAAACACCAAACACGTCGAGTATGGGTTAGAAGGCACCACATCAAAACATAAGCCTTGGCCCTGTGAGGACGAGACTCATTCGCACGTTTAATCAAAGAAAATATTGGGGGCAATCGATCGATTGCCATGAACTCTAGCTCAGATTGTCCTAAGGAAAAATAGTGAGGACAATTGTTGGTTTTAACAATTGCTATGACAACACCAGTTGGAACCTAAAGCTTAAACACCACTAATACCATCACCACCACACAGGCCCACATAAGCCCTTACCTCCACATCATACCATACAGGCTCACATAAGCCATTACCTCCACAACATACCACACAGGCCCACATAAGCCTTCACTTCCACATAAACTCCATGGCCCGTCATAAGCCCTGATCACCACTTAAAAGATCCCCACATCAAACACCACACCCCACCCGGCATGTTCATCTCCTAGGAGAAAAATTATAAGTCTGAAATCTCTAGTCAGGAAATGATAATTTTACTTTCCTTTTCAGTAGACAGAAATTTCTTTAAACATTGCCACGTTTGGCATCTTTTTCAGTAATTTCTTAGGTTTCATAAAACTCATCATATTCCTGGTAACATCTTGCTTTGGACAAATTTGCATGATCGCCATGTTTGGCATATTCCTGGTAATTTCTTACGTTGAACAAATCTGCATCATCGCCATGTTTGGCACATTTCCAGTAATTTCTTGCTTTGAGCAATTTTTAAGCCACGTTTGGCACGTTTTCCAGCAATTTCTTGCTTTGAACACTTTTTAATTCTCATCATTGCCATATTTGGCACATTTTCCAACAATTTCTTGTTTTAGACAATCTTCAATTCTCATAATTGCCATGTTTGGCACATTTTTCAACAGTTGCTTGCTTTAAACAAGTATCTTCATGCACTGTGATTGCATTTTACAAACTTTTGCATACACCTCATCATCGCCACGTTTGGCCCTTTTACAATTGGTTTTCACCACATGCATTTGCATAAGACCATTATCTTTCTGACTCATTTTTAGTTCGAGACCCAGAATCAGTGCGAGAACCACTCTTTAGGCTCGTCATAAGACCTTGAACCAATCTTTAGGCTCGTCATAAGACCTAGATCTCATCTTTAGGCTCGTCATAAGACCTAGAACCACCCTTT
Source organism: Limonium bicolor (assembly GCA_023374045.1). Taxonomy (NCBI): domain Eukaryota; kingdom Viridiplantae; phylum Streptophyta; class Magnoliopsida; order Caryophyllales; family Plumbaginaceae; genus Limonium; species Limonium bicolor. The sequence continues at coordinate 210,463,824 of CM041779.1, read as the reverse complement.
AGGCTCGTCATAAGACCTAGAACCAATCTTTAGGCTCGTCATAAGACCTAGAACCACCCTTTAGGCTCATTATAAGACCTAGAACCACCCTTTAGGCTCGTCATAAGACCTAGAACAACCCTTTAGGCTCGTCATAAAACCTAGAACCATCCTTTAGGCTCGTCATAAGACCTAGTTGCATTCCTTTAGGCTCGTCATAAGACCTAGAACCATCCTTTAGGCATGTCATAAGACCTAGTTGCATTCCTTTAGGCTCATCATAAGACCTAGAACCATCCTTTAGGCTCATCATAAGACCTAGTTGCATTCCTTTAGGGTCGTAATAAGACCCTTTAGCTTACCCACTCTCATCAAACACATTGCATTCATCTCATTCATATATGCTCGTCATAAGACCTAGTTGCATTATCCAGGCGCGTCACAAGACCTGGCGACAAAACGTTGGCGAGGTGATGACAACAAATCCTCCTATGTTATGTCAGCTTACTTTGGGATCACTGAATGGTGGGCGAAGGCAATAAGTCCCCATGGTTTTTACCAGGAGTTATCCCTACACACCGGTTTGGGGGGCGATGGCAATAAGTCCACATTGGGTCCAGCCAGGAGCATTGGCACGGGTTTCGGTCTCTAGAAGCATCCGAGCATCATCAACATCATCAACATCATCAGCATCGTCAGCATCATCAGCATCATTAGCATTGCTAGCATTTCAGCATTCTTGCATTTGCATACCACCCAGGTTTCACATTTTAGGTAGTCAACGCCTTAGAATTACTTGACATTATTTCATTTTCATCCATCATGGGTAGTCAACGCCTTAGAATTGCTTGACATTATTTCATTTTCATTCATCATGGGTAGTCAATGCCTTAGAATAGCTTGACATCATTTCATCCATCATAGGTAGTCAACGCCTTAGAATAGCTTGACATCATCTCATTATAGGTAGTTGGCGCCTTAGAATAGTCCAACATTACCTCAATTTTATCTTTAGGTGGTCGACGCCTTAGAATCGCTCGACATCCTACCACTTTACTCATAGGTAGTCAGCCCCTTAGAACAGCTCGACACAACTTGTCGGATTTCAATTGCATGTCTTTTAAGATCCAAAATTTTGGGGTATCACTCAAGCATCAACTAGCCTTTTCATTTCCATTACAAAGTCTAGTTGACGGGGGGCAATCTGTTATACCCAAAATTTCAACCCCCCCGGAAGAGAGTCTCTACTAATAGGCTAGTAGCGAGGGTTCCCTGTTCGATCGGCACATTTCAGAGTACTAGGGACAGCTTAGTCATCTCCAGGGGCATTTTTATAATTTTTCAAGGCTCCTAAGCCCCCTACAGGCTTTCTCTCTCCTCCAAATAATGGTCAATACAATTCAAAATGCTTGGAAATTTTATCCCATGTTAGAGGATGATATTTTGGGCATAATGGCGTGGGAATTTTGATTTTTCAAATTTCCAATAATTTTATAGCAATTTCTGATTGAATCTGACGAGAAATTGAATTTAAAAATATTCCAATATCCAAAAAATTCGATTCCACTTTAGAAAAATCCGAAATATCATCCTTTACCCATGTTTAAAATTTTATAATCAAATTCCTTTTGGAAGCCCTTGAGCTAAAATGTCGGTAAATCTCGGTTTTTACCGGATTTTTCTATCTTTAAGGAAGCCTATATAAGGAACCTTATCCCATGATCAAATCAGAACTCCAAGAACCCTAGACTCTCAAAAAAGGCAGCCGTCTCATTATCTTCACGTTTTGAACTCCAGAGCCACAATCAAACACCAAAATCAACACCAAAACACATTTTTCAACTCCCATCTCATCCACGATCATCAAATCACCATCAAACCACCACCAAAACGTGAAGAACACCATTAATTCTAAATAGTCAGAAGCTAGGTTCGTTCTCAATTTAGAACCGAGATTAACGGAGCACCGAAAGAATCCCAACGTGAAGAGTCTCGCTGTTCCAGAAGCCAAAACAGGTTGTAATCACACTTTTCTGAAACCTTACGTCTTTATTAGTATTCTGTAATATTTTGGGTTCAAACCAACCCTTTTTGGCTTTTGTATTGCTAATTGTTTTTGTTTCTGCCTTGTTACTTATTTGTTAAGTTTCATGCATAATTCGGCTTTAAACTGAAATCTTTCAATTACTAGCGTCTTGTATACCTTTCTGGCTACACATACATAATTTTGAGCCGAAAACACCTTCGGGAACCACCATAAACCCCTGTCTGTGGGTGGTCCGGGACCTCGGACCTATGGTCCGGGACCACGGACGGGTTCTCCGTGGCCACGGACACCCACGGACGGTCGCGGGATTTTAATTTTTCAAAAACTTAGATTTTTTCTAAACAATGTCCGGGCCCACGGACATCCTGTCCGTGGCCCCGGACTTTGAAATCTTCTTTTTCTGTTTAATTCACTTTTATTTCCACATAGATTAACTAGGGTCCGTGGGTACGGACATTAGGTCCGTAGTCACGAACGGAAACAAAATTTGACCTAATTCTGCCTCCGAAACCCTAGTTTAGGCAATTTCATTTTTCACTTTTATTTTCTATCAAAAAATGCAAAAAACACAAAAAAAAAACAGCTCGTGCACTTAGGTTAAAAAAACTCGTAATAGCCGTAATTAAACTAAGTAGAGGAAAAACGACTACTAAGGGTAAGGAAAGTAATTGAACCCTAAATAAGTCGTATACCAAGCCCCCGAACCTGAACTCTCCTTTCCTAATTTGATCTACGTTAAAATTAAGTGGGGACTCATAATAGGTTCCAGTGAGCTAGTTTAGGTTTTAATCATTAATGTTATATGACATAGTTATTAATCTTAGGTTATAAGCGGACATAAAACCCGATTAAATCCTAATCAACTTAATCAACATGGGGTAGGGTTTAAAATCGAGGCTCACAGTCTGGCGACTCTAGTGGGGGCAAAATTCTTAATTTTAACTTGTTTAATTTTAATAAAGAGGGCTTAACTCGAAAATGTTTATTTATGGCTTTATTACTCTGTTTGTTTACTTTCACGCGCACTTTAATTTTATGCACCTTTGCTTCATATGAGAGCGAGGGTCCACGCAAACTGATTTCACCTTGGGTGTCGTCTAACCACACCCCCTTAATACCTGGGCTTTAGCCCCAAGTATTTTCCTGGCAGTACCATCACCTAGCCCATTATTTGGTCAGTCAAAGACCCGACCGTAGACGCACACCTTCAGGTGATGTGAAAAGAGTGGGGAAGCCCAAAGAGAATAGCGTGCAAGCCCTATTCCTTTATGGTGACCTGGGCCCATGCCCCAAGCACCTCTTCGGATTGATCCATACCCGGTTTGATTTAAACGTCTAGTGAGGACATATTGAATTTGTGTGGGCCTTGTTTGCTTATTTGATCAGCCCACTACCCAGCCTGGAGATTGATAGGAACTTCTCCTACATCAACCTAACCCAACCCGAATTGGCAGCTCTATTTGTTTGCAGCCTAGAGGCCGTGTTTGGTTTAACATGTGAGTCATTCGGGCTTTGGCCCAAAAGCCTAGACTTAGGTAATTTTTCTTCCGGCCCAATTTAAACTATCCCATTAGTTCTAGGCCCATAAAAATAAATTCACCTGAACTTGAAATAACTCACAAGTCCTGAAAATAAAACCTTTTTTGGCTTAGAAACCATCTTCTCTGACCTAAAGAAAGTTAGACCCACTTGTGATTTAGGGACCATTCCAGCTCACGTGCTTTACTTCAGGCCCAAACACATTCCGGCCCAAGGGCTCATTCTAGTCTAAATAGACTTCTTATCATGACCCAAACCCAAAACCCTAGATCCAGGTGTCATCTTTTAGGCCTAACCAAAATCACTCGGCCCAAATTCCAGTTCATATATAGAGCAATCAATCTAGCCCAAGTACCAAACTCATAACTCACTCCATTTGAGCCCATTGACCAATTCATAGTTTTGGCCCATGAGCTTCGCTCTCAATCTAGAATTTCGGCCGATAAAACATTTGAATCCAAGATAGTTTGTATAACTCATTCATTACAGTTTCTTCCGGCTTCAAGGCCCAACAAGAACATCAAACGAATCTTAGACTTCAAGGCTTATCTCTCGGCCCAGTGACCCATTCATAGTCCATATGACGTTCTTCACTGTTTGCATCAATTTTTGGGTTATGGGGATTCAGGCCTACATGTCCGTCCTAGTCTAGCAATCACTCTAATCTATGCACTTCACTCTCAGTTTGGCAAAGACTCAGGCCCAGTTACTTCCTACATAACCCATAGGCATTCCTAGCTCAGACATTTTACAGGGCCTACTCGAAGTTTGGATGGAATACAATCATGGTCAATGGTGCCCCGACGGTCAACAGCTCGAGTCTTCAACACGTTGGCACCAGACAGTTCAACATCACTATTTCAGAAGTTTTCTCGATTTAGTAGTTTTCTTTTCTCAATCATTCTTCTAACTTTTATGGTAGCTAGCTTCCTTTATCATTTTCGGTAGTTTTACTGAGATTACAACTTTTGATGTTATCTTTCCATTCGTGAATTAGAGCATAATTCTATTTTCGAAATTTTTGTTCATTCATTCAACAAAACAAAAACACAAAAATTGTTTTTTTAAAGGGGTCACAGAGTAATCATTTCCTGACTATGGAATAGAATGACTTGTCTTCTGTTTCTAAATGGGTGAACATGTCCGTCCTCACACCATAGACTATCCCATAATATCCACAAAGCATTCCAAAATCTACATCTGTTTAAGTGTTGTCATAAACCCCAGGCCAATACTGGGGGCAATCTGAGTTCAAGATCGTCATCTTTAATCTTTCGTTTAAGCGTGTGAACTAATATCTAAGTGAAATTCCCGAGAATGTCTTGAGCGGAAAAACCATGAGTGAACGAGCGTGTCATTTTTACACGACTCGGTGAGACCACATTCAAAGGTGAGGTAAACAGCATAATTTCGACCGAAGGAGATAATTTGTAAATTTACTCTTAGACCTGTGAAAAGTAACAAAGAACGGATACACAACTATTAGGAATGACGAAGCACCTAGGTACAGCACCACATAGCTAAAAGCTTGTGAACCCTGACATTAAACCCTAGGCACCCCTGCTGAGCCTTTAATATATCCCTTTTCGATATTATGAACTCCAAAAAAATAAGCCAACCAATGGTGAATGTTCGACCCGGCGAAGCGAGGAGTCAGACTCTCAGATAACATTCTCATCAGTCCAAAGAAGCAACACCACTATCAGCATGACGAAGTGATCCGCAAATGGTCCCAGAGTGACACAGGATCTAAAGAGCTCACATTAAAACAGCTCTCGAACCCCAAAACCGGGAAACACAAGAACCCCGAAGGCAAAGTCAAGAAAGGATAAAACAAAAAAGGCAAACCCGAAATGCCTCAAGGAAATCCAAATGACAAAAAAGAGGAGAAATGGTGTAAAGGACGACTCCAAAAGTCTAAGACCAGATGCTCAAAAACAACGTCAACACGAAGTAGCTAGACGATTTCAAGACAAGGAAGATGATTCTGAGAGAAGACATAAGGTGTAGCTTTGGTCACCCCTTTGGATCCACAAACCTAAAGTATCCCTCCATGGTCCCGTTGTCTTTCATCACACCCCATGGCCACGTTATAAGCTTTAAAGACTTCCGACTTGATAGTTGTGCGTCCAATCACGTGAAAGTAACAGATCAAATGCGTAAATCCATCAAATATCGAATTCAATGGTCTAGAAGTTATGACCATGAGCGAGAAATGAGTGCAAACACCAAACACGTCGAGTATGGGTTAGGAGGCACCACATCAAAACATAAGCCTTGGCCCTGTGAGGACGAGACTCATTCGCACGTTTAATCAAAGAAAATACTGGGGGCAATAGATCGATTGCCATGAACTCTAGCTCAGATTGTCCTATGGAAAGATACTGGGGGCAATTGTTGGTTTTAACAATTGCTATGACAACACCAGTTGGAACCTAAAGCTTAAACACCACTAATACCATCACCACCACACAGGCCCACATAAGCCCTTACCTCCACATCACACCATACAGGCCCGCATAACCCCTTACCTCCACACATACCACACAGGCCCATATAAGTCTTCACTTCCACATAAATTCCATGGCCCGTCATAAGCCCTGATCACCACTTAAAAGATCTCCACATCAAACACCACACCCCATCGACGGCATGTTCATCTCCTAGGAGGAAAATTATAAGTCTAAAATCTCTAGTCAGGAAACGATAATTTTACTTTCCTTTTCAGTAGACAGAATTTTCTTTAAACATTGCCATGTTTGGCATCTTTTTCAGCAATTTCTTCGGTTTCATAAAACTCATCATATTCCTGGTAACTTCTTGCTTTGGACAAATTTGCATGATCGCCATGTTTGGCATATTCCTGGTAATTTCTTACTTTGAACAAATCTGCATCATCGCCATGTTTGGCACATTTCCAGCAATGTCTTGCTTTGAGCAATTTTTAAGCCACGTTTGGCACGTTTTCCAGCAATTTCTTGCTTTGAACAATTTTTAATTCTCATCATTGCCATATTTGGCACATTCTCCAGTAATTTCTTACTTTAGACAATCTTCAATTCTCATAATTGCCATGTTTGGCACATTTTTCAACAGTTGCTTGCTTTAAACAAGTATCTTACATGCACTGTGATTGCATTTTACAAACTTTTGCATACACCTCATCATCGCCACGTTTGGCCCTTTACAATTGGTTTTCACCACATGCATTTGCACGAGCCATTTTCTTTCCGACTCATTTTTAGTGCGAGACCCAGAATCAGTGCGAGAGCCACCCTTTAGGCTCGTCATAAGACCTAGTACCAATCTTTAGGCTCGTCATAAGACCTAGATCCCATCTTTAGGCTCGTAATTAGACCTAGAACCACCCTTTAGGCTCGTCATAAGACCTAGAACCAATCTTTGGGCTCGTCATAAGACCTAGAACCACCCTTTAGGCTCGTCATAAGACCTAGAACCACCCTTTAGGCTCGTCATAAGACTTAGAACAACCTTTTAGGCTCGTTATAAGACCTAGAACCATCCTTTAGGCTCGTCATAAGACCTAGTTGCATTCCTTTAGGCTCATCATAAGACCTAGAACCATCCTTTAGGCTCGTCATAAGACCTAGTTGCATTCCTTTAGGCTCGTCATAAGACCTAGTTGCATTCCTTTAGGCTCGTAATAAGACCCTTTAGCTTACCCACTCTGATCAAACATATTGCATTTATCTCATTCATATAGGCTCGTCATAAGACCTAGCTGCATTATCCAGGCGTGTCACAAGACCTGGCGATATAAAAGTTGGTGAGATGATGGCAATAAATCCTCCTGTGTTATGTCATCTTACTTTGGGATCAACAAATGGTGGGCGAAGGCAATAAGTCCCCAGGGTTTTTACCAGGAGTTATCCCTGCACACCGGTTTAGGGGGCGATGGCAATAAGTCCACATTGGGTCCAGCCAGGAGCATTGGCACGGGTTTCGGTCCCTAGAAGCATCCGAGCATCATCAACATCATCAACATCATCAGCATCATCAGCATCATTAGTAGCATTTCAACATTCTTGCATTTGCATACGACCCAGTTTTCACATTTTAGGTAGTCAACGCCTTAGAATTGCTTGACATTATTTCATTTTCGTCCATCATGGGTAGTCAACGCCGTAGAATTGCCTGACATTACTTCATTTTCATCCATCATGGGTAGTCAACGCCTTAGAATAGCTTGACATCATTTCATCCATCATAGGTAGTCAACGCCTTAGATTAGCTTGACAACATCTCATTATAGGTAGTTGGCGCCTTAGAATAGTCCAACATTACTTCATTTTTACCTTTAGGTGGTCGATGCCTTATAATCGCTCAACATTCTACCACTTTACTCATAGGTAGTCAGCGCCTTAGAACAGCTCGACACAACTTGTCGGATTTCAATTGCATGTCTTTTAAGATCCAAAATTTTGGGGTATCACTCAAGCATCAACTAGCCTTTTCATTTCCATTACAAAGTCTAGTTGACGGGGGGCAATCTGTTATACCCAAAATTTCAACCCCCCGGAAGAGAGTCTCTACTAATAGGCTAGTAGCTAGGGTTCCCAGTTCGATCGACACATTTCAGAGTACTAGGGACAGCTTAGTCATCTCCAGCGGCATTTTCGTAATTTTTCAAGGCTCCTAAGCCCCCTATAGGCTTTCTCTCTCCTCCAAATAAGGGTCAAATCAATTCAAAATGCTTGGAAATTTTAACCCATGATAGAGGATGACATTTTGGGCATAATGGCGTGGGAATTTTGATTTTTCAAATTTCTAATAGTTTTGTAGCAATTTCTGATTGAATCTGACGAGAAATTGATTTTAAAAATATTCCAATATCCAAAAAATTCGATTTCACTTTATGAAAATCAGAAATATCATCCTTTACCAATGTTTAAAATTTTATAATCAAATTCTTTTTGGAAGCCCTTGAGCTAAAACGTCGGTAAATCTCGGTTTTAACCGGATTTTTCTATCTTTAAGGAAGCCTATATAAGGAACCTTATCCCATGATCAAATCAGAACTCCAAGAACCCTAGACTCTCAAAAAAGGCATCCGTCTTATTCTCTTCACGTTTTGAACTCCAGAGCCACAATCAAACACCGAAATCTCACCAAAATCAACACCAAAACACATTTTTCAACTCCCATCTCATCCACGATCTTCAAATCACCATCAAACCACCACCAAAACGTGAAGAACACCATTAATTCTCAATAGTCAGAAGCTGGGTTCGTTCTCAATTCAGAACCGAGATTAACGGAGCACCGAAAGAATCCCAACGTGAAGAGTCTCATTGTTTCAGAAGCCAAAACAGGTTGTAATCACACTTTTCTGAAACCTTACGACTTTATTAGTATTCTGTAATATTTTGGGTTCAAACCAACCCTTTTTGGCTTCTGTATTGCTAATTGTTTTTGTTTTTGCCTTGTTACTTGTTCGTTAAGTTTCATGCATAATTCGGCTTCAAACTGAAATCTTTCAATTACTAACGTCTTGTATACCTTTCAGGCTACACGTACATAAATTTTAAGCCGAAAACACCTCCGGGAACCACCATAAAACCCCTGTCCGTGGGTGGTCCGGGACCTCGGACCTATGGTCCGGGACCACGGACGGGTTGCCCGTGGCCACGGACACCCCCGGACGGCGGCGGGATTTTAATTTTTCAAAAACTTAGATTTTTTCTAAACAATGTCCGGGCCCACGAACATCCTGTCCGTGGCCCCGGACTTTGAAAATCTTTGTTTTCTGTTTAATTCGACTTTTATTTCCACATAGATTAACTAGGGTCCGTGGGTACGGACATTAGGTCCGTAGTCACGGACGGAAACAAAATTTGACCTAATTATGCCTCCGAAACCCTAGTTTAGGCAATTTCATTTTTCACTTTTATTTTCTGTCAAAAAATGCAAAAAACACAAAAAAAAAAAACAGAAGCTCGCGCACTTAGGTTAAAAACAACTCGTAATAAGCCGTAATTAAACTAAGTAGAGGAAAAACGACTACTAAGGGTAAGGAAAGTAATTGAACCCTAAATAAGTCGTATACCAAGCCCCCGAACCCGAACTCTCCTTTCCTAATTTGATCTACGTTAAAATTAAGTGGGGACTCATAATAGGTTCCAGTGAGCTAGCTTAGGTTTTAATCATTAATGTTATATGACATAGTTATTAATCTTAGGTTATAAGCGGACCTAAAACCCGATTAAATCCTTATCAACTTAATCAACATGGGGTAGGGTTTAAAATCGAGGCTCACAGTCTGGCGACTCTAGTGGGGACAAAATTCTTAATTTTAATAAAGAGGGCTTAACTCGAAAATGTTTATTGATGGCTTTATTACTCTGTTTGTTTACTTTCGCGCGCACTTTAATTTTATGCACCTTTGCATCATATGAGAGCGAGGGTCCACGCAAATTGATTTCACCTCGGGTGTCGTCTAACCACACCCCCTTAATACCTGGGCTTTAGCCCCAAGTATTTTCCTGGCAGTACCATCACCAAGCCCATTATTTGGTCAGTCAAAGACCCGACCGTAGACGCACACCTTCAGGTGATGTGAAAAGAGTGGGGAAGCCCAAAGAGACGTGCAAGCCCTATTCCTTTATGGTGACCTGGGCCCATGCCCCAAGCACCTCTTCGGATTGATCCATACCCGGTTTGATTTAAACGTCTAGTGAGGACATATTGAATTTGTGTGGGCCTTGTTTGCTTATTTGATCAGCCCACTACCCAGCCTGGAGATTGATAGGAACTTCTCCTACATCAACCTAACCCAACCTGAATTGGCTGCTCTATTTGTTTGCAGCCTAGAGGCCGTGTTTGGTTTAACATGTGAGTCGTTCGGGCTTTGGCCCAAAAGCCTAGACTTAGGTAATTTTTCTTCCGGCCCAATTTAAACTATCCCATTAGTTCTAGGCCCATAAAAATAAATTCACCTGAACTTGAAATAACTCACAAGTCCTGAAAATAAAACCTTTTTTGGCTAAGAAACCATCTTCTCTGACCTACAGAAAGTTAGACCCACTTGTGATTTAGGGACCATTCCAGCTCACGTGCTTTACTTCAGGCCCAAACACATTCCGGCCCAAGGGCTCATTCTAGTCTAAGTAGACTTCTTATCATGACCCAAACCCAAAACCCTAGATCCAGGTGTCATCTTTTAGGCCTAACCAAAATCACTCGGCCCAAATTCCAGTTCATATATAGAGCAATAAATCTAGCCCAAGTACCAAACTCATAACTCATTCCATTTGAGCCCATTGACCGATTCATAGTTTTGGCCCATGAGCTTCGCTCTCAATCTAGAATTTCGGCCGATAAAACATTTGAATCCAAGATAGTTTGTATAACTCATTCATTACAGTTTCCGGCTTCAAGGCCCAACAAGAACATCAAACGAATCTTAGACTTCAAGGCTTATCTCTCGGCCCAGTGACCCATTCACAGTCCATATGACTTTCTTCAGCTGGTTTGCTCAATTTTTGGGTTATGGGGATTCAGGCCTACATGTCCGTCCTAGTCTAGCAATCACTCTAATCTATGCACTTCACTCTCAGTTTGGCAAAGACTCAGGCCCAGTTACTTCCTACATAACCCATAGGCATTCCTAGCTCAGACATTTTACAGGGCCTACTCGAAGTTTGGATGGAATACAATCATGGTCAATGGTGCCCCGACGGTCAACAGCTCGAGTCTTCAACACGTTGGCACCAGACAGTTCAACATCACTATTTCAGAAGTTTTCTCGATTTAGTAGTTTTCTTTTCTCAATCATTCTTCTAACTTTTATGGTAGCTAGCTTCCTTTATCATTTTCGGTAGTTTTAATGAGATTACAACTTTTGATGTTATCTTTCCATTCGTGAATTAGAGCATAATTCTATTTTCAAAATGTTTGTTCATTCATTCAACAAAACAAAAACACAAAAATTGTTTTTTAAAGGGGTCACAGAGTAATCATTTCCTGACTATGGAATAGAATGACTTGTCTTCTGTTTCTAAATGGGTGAACATGTCCGTCCTCATACCATAGACTATCCCATAATATCCACAAAGCATTCCAAAATCTACATCTGTTTAAGTGTTGTCATAAACCCCAGGCCAATACTGGGGGCAATCTGAGTTCAAGATCGTCATCTTTAATCTTTCGTTTAAGCGTGTGAACTAATATCTAAGTGAAATTCCCGAGAATGTCTTGAGCGGAAAAACCATGTGAAATACCCCGTAATTAAAAACAGTGATTAATTAGGCTAATAAGTAATTTGGAGGCTAAATTAAGTGTAAATAATTATAAGGGAACAAATCCCGAAGAAAACGGACCTTTAAAACGGTTTAAAAACATTACCGAACCTTAAAGCACGTTTTTCGAGGTAACCGGGAAAACGTGTCTTTAAGCGGGTCAAATAGACTCGTAACAATTTTAGTCAACTAAATAATCATTAATAAATATTAGTGAGGCTTTAGGACCAATCAATAAAACGAGAGATTAGTAAAAACTGTCAAAAACGACAAGTTGTGGGGTAGAAATATAATTAACACAAACTTACGTGTCCAACTTTGTAAATAAAAATGTTAAAACCCCCTAGTTGCTTTGTGCTGTCCGATTCATATATACACACACACACACTCTACTCTCTTATTTACAAACAAACAAAAATAATAAAAACACCCCCCTCTCTTTATTACTTTACCCCACACTCTCACAATTCTCTCTCCTACCTCATTTCTCCCTCTCTCACGTGGATGCCCTTCTCCCTCACCCTCTCTTTTCTCCTTTCTTCTACCTCCATGCGATTTCCATGGCTGCATAAGAGAACACCCACAAAACCTTACTTCTCTCCTTTGTAACTCTCTCCACACTCTTCCAAAAATTATAAAAATACCACCATTGTAATCCTCTCACCAAGAGCTACATTTTCATCTTTCCAAAATCCAAAAACAAGCATTTTCGATTTTGAGGGTATACCCCATTTGGAGCTTCAACACCACCATTAGAAGGCCCTCCTTCTCCTTGTTCTATTAAGGTAAAAATATCTTCAAAAGCTCCATCTTTTTCTAGCCTAAATGGCAAAACGAAAATGTGAACTAAACCCTTGCTTGCTCCTCTTGTGCCCAGCCGGTTTTGGCATTTTGAAAAGGTGGGAAAATCATTCTTGAGCTGCTCCAAGTATTTCATAAACCCTTGGAAGGTAATGAGATTCCTAAACCCTAGAAATTTGATTAGAGCTTATATAATGCTTAGGGTGAGTTTAGTATTAAAATTGTGAAGGTGAATGGGTGGTAGTTTAGATTGTGGAGTGCTGTAACCGTTGAGAAGAGGAGGAAGAAGAAACAAGAAGAGGAAGAAAATCTAGAAGGAAAACAAGGTAAGAATACTCATTGTGTAGCTTGGTAGATATTTGTATATGTAACAGATTCTTAGTAATGAAAATTGGTATTGTAAAATGATAATGCATTAGTAGTATAATGTGTAAGAGAATATAAGTATTTTGAAGCTTTAAAAGATGTGTAAAACTTGTTGAAAACAGATTGGGAATTAGTGTTTGAGTGCAGGAATTTTTATGAGTGTTTTAGTATCGGTATTTGGATATGGGAGCTTGTATATTGATGTTCTTGTAACAGGTGAGATAAGTATTGAAATGTGAACTAAACCATGCGGTGAGTGTATAGAAATACAAGAGAGACTATGGCAAAATTTGCCTAGGATCAGAACACTTAGAGAATTAAACTAGGTGACTAAGGTGAGTGTGTAACAGATTTTGATTTAAATAGATAGAGGGTAAGTTGAGAGAGATAGATAATGGATTCTAATGTATTAGAGGTGTTAGAAATGACATTAGAAGAGGGAGTTGTAGAAGGGGAGTGTTAGTATCAAAATCTGTAGCAAAAGTGACTAAGGAAGGATATAATATGAGTGCTGAAATGAAAATGTAGGAGACAAAGGGTGAAGTGGGATATAGAAAAGGGTGATGAGTTAGTAGATGAGTTAAGGAGTGTTTTGGGGTGCCTAAGCATGTAGGAAACTTGGGAAAATGATTAGGAAAAGATTGGATGTGAATTGAGAAGGATTTGGAGTTCAAAAGGAGCAATTAAAAATAAGTACTGGGCTGGACCGACCCTAGGGCCGACCCTAGCAGGGTCGGTCGACCCGAAAATCTGTAACCTCGGAAGCTTCTGCATCCGACCGACCCAGTGGGCCGACCCTGCCTGGGTCGGTCGAGTGGGAAATTTGGTCGGAAATGTTTCTGCATCCGACCGACCCAGGGGACCGACCCTGCCTGGGTCGGTCGAGTAGAAATTGTGAGTTGGATATCTTCTGCAACGGACCGACCCAATGGACCGACCCTGTGGGTCGGTCGAACTCGAAAATTCTGTAATCGAAGTCTCTGCACCCGACCGACCCATGGGTCCGACCCAGGGAGGGTCGGTCGGGTCAATCAAAAAAAAAATATTTATTAAATTAAATAATATATATATATTATATATATATATATATATATTATATATATACATACATATATATATATATATGTACATGTATGAAAGCATGCCAAAGCTAAGTAAGAAAGTAAAACTTAGGTAATGAAAAATGAGTAAGTAAAATGTAAGTGTAAGAAGTATAAGGACATAGCAGGTGTGAGTTAAGCAATGATAGTTAGATTAATCATTTAATTGTATGTATATAATAGGATTTGATTGTGACACCGAAGGACGTTTGGAATCACGTACAACGGTGAACGGTATGGATTCCTCATGCCCCGTATGCTATCTTGGTTACTCTGATTTGTGTGTTGTGTGCTAATTGATCACCAAATAAGATAAATGCACGAATCGGAGTTAATATGCATACTTGTGGAAATGTAGTGTTGTATGCTGTGAATATTTTTCTTAAATCTCAGTTTGTATAATTCATGAAATGTATGGATGAATATGAATGCTTGTATGAATGTTGTATTGTTCCGTGACCGTTATTTATTGTGTTTGGACTTCTAACTTATTCCTAACAAGCTAACCATCCTAACTTAAAATGGTAATTAAATTGGAATGAGTAGAAGTCCGATATAGTTTCGGCCACGCGTGAGGATGCGGAGTCACGAGAGGTTGGCTCCAATTCCTGACTCTTAAGCTGGTCCGCGGCCCAAATCCCTTAAGTGGGTAGCATCCCGGATTGGTGAGTCAAGTAAATCCCGGAGTTGGGACGGTGTAGTCCCCAAGGCCGGAGGTCCCGACGACTTAACTTGATATAAGCAAGTAAGTAAGAATGAGTAAGTAAAATGAATGGTAGTAAGTGAGTAAAGTAAGAGTAAGTAATGTATGACGAGTAAAAGAGTAAAAGCATTCCGATTAACCCGGATGCATAATTTGGCTAACCTTGTGAAGTAAGTATGATGGTATTACTGTATTGCTGCCTTGAATTGTGAAATGAATTGTATAGCATGTATATTGTATGAAAAGCATGTATGTATGAAATAATGAACTGCATGTTTAGTGGACGTCAAATAGTCGGGTGCCCTAGCTAGCACGCGGTATATGCGGAGTCCATATGCAGCGTTTGCTGAGCCCCTTGGGGCACCATTTTTACTACACGCAGGTACTCGAGATTGATGAAGATGTGAAGGCTCAACTCTGTTTCTTTATCTTTCTTTTGGCACGTAAACACTGAACTTATGATGGGTGTACTAAGTAGTACATGGCTGTAGTTTTTGAATAGCCGGTGTACCATGGGGTACACCTTTTTGGATATTGGGAAAGGAGCATTGGTATAGATGAGTAGCTTTAGAAACTCATTCTTTTGGTAAGCTTGAAAGGTTGTATTCGAATATACTTTAAATACTCGGTGATCCAGGATGTAAGTATTTGGCATATGTTATTTTGGTAAGTAAATTAGTAGCTCGGTACGTTATGTTCATCAGACCGTTACTGTAAGTATTAGTAGCCTAGCTAGCCGTATGGGCGGTTAGCGGCATTGTTTCACCCGCCGTAGTAAGTATGTAATAATTCCGCTGCGAACTCGTAGGATTAATAGGACGATTAGACGGTAAGCATAGGATTAGCGGTTGGGGTGTTACAAAAAGTGGTATCAGAGCGTAGTTACGCTCTGATGTCCATAGTACCGAGCATAGGAGATTACCGAGTTAGGATTTCAACCGTCTTAAGACGGATACTTAGAAACCCTAACTAGGAACTACCGTTGTTAACAACGGATACCCTTAACGTTCTTAGGAACGATACCTTGCTTTAATTCAAGACCTTTGAGTCATATCTTGCGGAGCCTAATGTAACTGTTAAACATTCAGATGGCAGGAAGAGGTCCAGGTCGTAGAGGGACCAATGACGGACCCGGCGCGCAGACGATAGCTGAGATCGTCGCCGCCACGGTAGCGCAGATGCTACCACAAGTTATCCAAGCGGTGCGACAAAACCAACAGAACCAAACACAAGCGGGGCCAATCCCTCCCCCGCCACCCAGAGAAGCGAACTGGGTAAAAGCTGTAGCGGAACTCCGCCCTCCCTGCTTTAGGGGCGAGAGTGATCCGGCTAAGCTCGAGGCCTACATCTCCGAGATGGAGACGGCTTTCGAAACACTCGAAGCTCCTGCTGGAGTTCGAGTCAGAGTTGCTGCCTACTACTTAAAGGATGCTGCAATGGATTGGTGGAAGCTGGTCAAGCAAGAGCATGTCAGCGACCCCACATTCGATTGGGATTCCTTCGCCTCACTCCTCCGTTCCAAGTACTATCCGGAACATGTAAAAACAAAGAAAAGGCTAGAGCTGGACGCCTTAAAGATGACAGACAAGATGTCTGTGGATGAGTACTACCGCACCTTTACCTCCATCCTTCGTCTCCTCCCTGATCTAGGATACACCGGCCAGGTGTTGGTCGATCGCTTCTATGGCGGTCTGAGCCATCGCCTACGGTACGGTATGGGCTACACGAGATTTACCTCCCTTCAGGTAAATGTCAGTTAACCCTTAGTATCAATTCAATTCCTTGAATTCCTTAATTCCTTGAATTCTTTGAATTTTCCCTTATCCTCCTTAAATGAGAATCCCGGCTAATACCTGAAATTTCAGGAGTGTTATCACGCGGCTTCTCGCGTTGAGATCACTTGCCAACTGAGGGATGAAGAAACCGCGCTGAAGCGCAAGGCCAATAACAAGAATACCAATGGCGAGGAGCAGAACCAGGGTAAAAGCTGGAAGAAGAAGAAAGGGAACTTCTTTTCTCAGAAGAAGTCCCCAAGTGAGAGCAGTGCCCATGCTGAGCAGGGCAAACCAGCTGAGATCCTTCAGCTTGGTTATTCTGCACCGGTGGCAGCTAAGCCACTGAGATCACACCCTCCTAAGGGTAAATTCTACTTCCAATTCGTATTCATATAAGTATCGTGTCTAGTATATCCACGCACACATGTGCTAACCCTCTAACCTCAGGTTCTAGCTCCGGAGCCGCCAAAACCTTCTCCGACGGCCGCACCTATGTGTGCAGAAAGTGCAACCAGGACCATCCTGGTAAAGACTGCTACGGGAGGGAGATCAAATGCTATAATTGCCAGAAGCTGGGACACACAGCTAACAAGTGCCCAGAGAGCACCAAGCCGAAGGGAAACTTTCAGAACTACAAGCAGAGAGAGGGCAAGGAGGTGGCATCTGGCGATGCACCGGCCCAGCAGGCACCTCAGGGACAGGGATCCCGAGGCCCTCAGAGGAGCGCACCTCAGAGGCAGCCTGTTCTCCATGTCATTGACCGTGATGGGCCCGGATCGAAATCCGGCCAAGGTAATCACCTAAACCTTTAATCCTTGAAATAGCATGCCTAGTAGTAAAGTAACCGTATGAGTGAATGCATGAGTAAATAAATGAAGTGTATATTAAGCATGAAATGAAGTAGTTGAAACTAGTACTCACCGTAGATGAAATTTGTAACCATAGGAAGCTTTAGTATCTGTTACCCGATACCGGTAACCTTGAATCAAGAAGAGATCGACATCACCAACCACGACTACACCAACAAACAGTGTCAGGTCATTCGACCAGGTATGATTGTATTAAAGGATACCTGACACCCGACGCAAATCTCAATCATTCGACGATGCAACGAGCTAGGAACGGGTCAAGGTGGATTTTACACACCCGAATTCCCCGGTGGAGCGAAGATGAAGCTGAAGATGATGTGCTTGGGAAAGGACTGGAATCCTTATACCAAGACATACCAGGAGACACGACGACACGATGGAGCGACGCCACCGACAATACCATCAGAGTTCCAGACACTCATCACACAAGCAGTAGAACTTGCACAACAATGTGAACATGAACCAATCCCCGCACTTGAAGCGGATCTCTGTATCGTCAACTTCTATGAAAAAGAAGGACGACTTGGGTTACACCAAGACAAGGACGAGACAACGGAATCTCTTGAGCAAGGAGTGCCCGTAGTGTCTTGGTCCATTGGTGATGACGCCGTATTCCTGTATAGCGAGCAGAAGCGTGTGGACCTCGTAGAGAAATTGGTATTGAGATCAGGAGATGTCCTCATCATGGGTGGAAACTCACGGATGCTGTATCACGGGATCAACAAGATCAAGTTGAATACGGCACCGCCGGCAATAATCAATGCCACACACATGAAACCAGGACGCCTGAACCTTACCTTTAGAAAGTATTAAATTCCTAGTATCATGTAATCTATTAGTAACGTGTATTAGAGACACGGCTTGTATGATGGTTGGTTTATCAATAAAGAGCAGTGTTGATTTAATTCCACTTGTGTACCGAAGGTAACCTGAGCATCCTCACCGAAGCACAAGCCGGCAGAAGCGGCACCATCTAACGGGAACCTTCCCAGTAAATGGCATTGATGCCAATGTGTTATTCGACTCCGGCGCCTCTCACACTTTCGTATCACCATCCTTTGTGAAGAGGTTGAAGCTAGATGCGGATGAGCTACCGAACTTCATGGTTACTCTCCCATCGAAGGAGCGAGTAAAGTGCACCAAATACTATCAATCAGCCACAATCCAAATCAAAGGCGAATCGTTTCCCCTTTCCTTCATCGAATTCAATGGATTGGGATTCGACGTAATCATTGGGATGAATTGGTTGGAGCGGCACAAGGGTAGAATCCTCTGCGCCGAGCATCGTTTGCTGCTCAAGAGTCCTTCTGGGGTTACCGTATCTTACCGCCAGAGACCGAGAGAGCCTTCGACCACCTTATATCTGCCATGGCTATGTACCGGGAGCTCAGAAAGGGCCAAGAGTGTATCTCTGTTATGTACAAGACCTGGAGAGAGATCCAGAGTTCAGTGACGATGTACCTATTGTATCCGAGTATCCCGATGTATTCCCTAAGGAGCTACCCGGCATGCCACCACCGAGAGCAGTGGAATTTGAAATTGATCTATTGCCAGGTACCGGTCCCATTGCTAGGGCACCGTACCGCATGGCACCAGCAGAGATGACCGAATTGAAAGAACAGTTGAGAGATCTTCTAGACAAAGGGTTTATACGCCCGAGCGTATCACCCTGGGGAGCACCGGTTCTCTTCGTGAAGAAGAAGGACGGTAGCCTCCGCCTTTGCATTGACTACCGCGAGCTGAATGCGGTCACAGTCAAAAAAATACCCACTACCACGTATCGACGACCTATTCGACCAGTTGAAAGGAGCCTCAGTCTTCTCCAAGATCGACCTCCGTTCAGGGTATCATCAGATTGCAATCAAGAGCAAGACATTGAGAAAACGGCATTCCGTACCAGATATGGCCACTACGAATTCACAGTGATGCCATTCGGTTTGTCAAACGCACCGGCAAAATTCATGGACCTCATGAATCGTTTATTCAGTGAGCAGTTGGACACTTCGGTTGTGGTCTTCATCGACGACATCCTTGTATATTCCAAATCACCAGAGGAACATGAAATTCACTTGAGGAAAGTGCTTGAGACACTGCGCGAGAACCAGCTTTATGCGAAGTTCTCCAAATGCGAGTTTTGGCTTGATCAGGTATCATTCCTTGGACATGTCATCTCGAGCGCAGGTATCTCGTTGACCCTTCTAAGAGAAGCTGTACGATCATGGCCTAGACCCAAGACTGTTACCGACATTAGGAGCTTTCTTGGTCTAGCCGGTTACTACCGGAGATTTGTAAGGGACTTCTCGAAAGTCGCCAAGCCCATGACTACATTGATGAAGAAAGATGCACCGTTTGTATGGACAGACGAGTGCGAGCTATCATTTCAGAAACTGAAAGACTCATTGACCTCAGCGCCCGTCCTTACTCTTCCAGAGGGCACAGAGGGATTTGAGGTATACTGTGATGCATCAGGCAAAGGAATGGGATGCGTACTCATGCAGCATGGCAAGGTTGCTTATGCCTCCCGCCAGCTGAAGAAACATGAGGAGAATTACCCGACTCACGACTTAGAGTTAGGAGCCATTGTCTTCGCCTTGAAGATATGGCGACACTATCTCTATGGGGTAAGCATCACCATCTACTCCGACATAAGAGCTTACAGTATGTATTCACTCAGAAAGAACTCAACTTGAGACAGAGAAGGTGGATGGAGTTTCTCTCAGACTACGACATCAACTGCAGTATAAGGAAGGGAAGGCAAACTTGTAGCCGACGCCCTGAGCCGTCGAGCACACTCGCTCCATTCGCTACTCGCTTCTTCTAGCTTGGTTGACGAGGTGCGAGATGCTCAGTTGAGCGACCCTTACCTAACCGAAATCAGACAAAAGATCGAGAATGGTACATTTGAGAAGAAAAAGTATGATTTTAAGCTACATGAAGATGGTTTGATTCGGTTGAATGGCAGGCTATGCGTCCCCCGAAGCAATGCTGAGCTAAGGGATCGCATCCTGCGAGAGTCACATAGTTCCACATTATCAGTCCATCCGGGAGCCTCCAAGATGTACAAAGACATGAAGAGGTACTTCTGGTGGTCTGGAATGAAGTCAGATGTGACGAATTCGTATTGAGATGCTTGACATGCCAGAAGGTAAAATTTGAACACCGTAGACCGGGCGGAATGGTACAATCAATGCCAATTCCGGAGTGGAAATTTCATGATATCTCCATGGATTTTGTTGTAGGACTCCCACCTGCTAGGGGAGGACTCAACATGATCTGGGTTGTAGTAGATCGCCTTACCAAGGTTGCCAGATTCATACCGATGAAGGACACCTGGAAGGTAGTAAAGCTAGCAGAGCTTTTTGATAAGGAGATTATCAGACACCACGGAGTCCCTAAGACCATAGTATCTGACCGCGACACCAGATTTCTTTCGAGATACTGGAGAGCTACAAGGGAAGCGTTGGGTACAGAACTGAAGTTGAGTACCGCCTTCCATCCTCAGACCGACGGTCAGACAGAAAGGACCATCCAGACACTGGAGGACATGCTTCGGGCATGTGCCTTGGACTTTCAGGGGAGTTGGTTAGATAAGCTTCATCTTATCGAGTTCTCGTATAATAATAGTTATCACGCCTCGATTAAGATGTCGCCTTTCCAAGCTCTATACGGTAGACCTTGCCGTACACCCTTGTGTGGGATGAGTCAAGTGAAGCGGTCATAATAGGACCGGAGTACCTTGAGCAAGTGCAAGCCGAAGTGCAACAAATCCGAGCTAACATGAAGGCAGCCCAAGATAGACAGAAATCCTATGCGGATGTGAGACGACGCGACCTTGAGTTCGCCGTGGGCGACCAAGTGTTCTTGCGAGTTTCACCTATGAAGGGTGTCTTCAGATTTGGTCAGAAGGGCAAGCTAAGCCCAAAGTTTGTAGGGTCGTACACTATCACCGAAAGAGTTGGTTCAGTAGCCTACAGGTTAGCACTACCTGAGGACTTGGGACGTGTCCATGATGTATTTCATGTGTCACAACTCAAGAAGTATATGGCTGATCCTTCTCATGTGTTGGAGCCCGAGAGACTATCCATTGAGCCAAACATGAGATATGTCGAAACCCCAGTGAGAATCCTTGATAGGAAGACCAGAGACACTCGCCATAAGTCTATACGAATGGTGAAGGTCCTATGGTCTAACCATGATGTCGAAGAAGCGACATGGGAGTTGGAAGATGCCATGAAGGCTAAATACCCGCAGTTATTCATAGACTAGAGAGTCTAGTATTTAGTACGGGTACGGGTCGTACCCCTTTTAAGGGGGGTAGAACCCTTTGCTTTAGCATTGCTTCGGGGTAAGCATTGCATTTTGTATGGCACATGTAGTGCAAGTGAATTTAGTATGGATGTGTATGTATGTGTAATGTGTAATGAATGATGTGTATGTGCAATGTATGGTGTATTGGTAATGTGTATTGTGGATGGTAATGATGTATTGTATTGTGGTATGGTATGAATGGAAATGATGTATGTGTATGTGAATTGCGTATTGTTGAATTGTGTATGCTTGCAATGTGGAATGAAGTAAACACCTCATAGGTGTAGTAAGACACATTATGCAATTGGTTTGCCTAATGAGTAGAATATTACCTTGAGCAACTTTGAGGGCAAAGTTTCTTAAGGGGGTAGATTGAAATACCCCGTAATTAAAAAAGTGATTAATTAGGCTAATAAGTAATTTAGAGCTTAATTAAGTGTAAATAATTATAGGGAACAAATCCCGAAGAAAACGGACCTTTAAAACGGTTTAAAAACATTACCGAACCTTAAAGCACGTTTTTCGAGGTAACCGGGAAAACGTGTCTTTAAGCGGGTCAAATAGACTCGTAACAATTTTAGTCAACTAAATAATCATTAATAAATATTAGTGAGGCTTTAGGACCAATAAAATCAATAAAACGAGAGATTAGTAAAAACTGTCAAAAACGACAAGTTGTGGGGTAGAAATATAATTAACACAAACTTATGTGTCCAACTTTGTAAATAAAAATTTAAAACCCCCTAGTTGCTGTGTGCTGTCCGATTCATATATACACACACACACACACTCTACTCTCTTATTTACACAAACAAATAATAAAACACCCCCTCTCTTTATTACTTTACCCCACACTCTCACAATTCTCTCTCCTACCTCATTTCTCCCTCTCTCACGTATTCCCTCTCCCTCACCTCTCTTTTCTCCTTTCTTCACCTCCATGCGATCCATGTGATAAAGAACACCCACAAAACCACTTCTCTCCTTTGTAACTCTCTCCACTCTTCCAAAAATTATAAAAATACCACCATTGTAATCCTCTCCTCAAGAGCTACATTTCATCTTTCCAAAATCCAAAAACAAGCATTTCGATTTTGAGGGTATCCCCATTTGGAGCTTCAACACCACCATTAGAAGGCCCTCCTTCTCCTTGTTCTTCTAAGGTAAAATCTTCAAAACTCCATCTTTTCTAGCCTAAATGGCAAAACGAAAATGTGAACTAAACCTTGTTTGCTCCTCTTGTGCCCAGCCGATTTTGGCTTTTGAAGGTGGGAAAATCCTTCTTGAGCTGCTCCAAGTATTCATAAACCCTTGGAAGGTAATGAGATTCCTAAACCCTAGAAATTTGATTAGAGCTTATATAATGCTTAGGGTGAGTTTAGTATTAAAATTGTGAAGTGAATGGGTGGTAGTTTAGATTGTGGAGTGCTGTAACCGTTGAGAAGAGGAGGAAGAAGAAACAAGAAGAAAAAATCTAGAAGGAAAACAAGGTAAGAATACTCATTGTGTAGCTTGGTAGATATTTGTATATGTAACAGATTTTAGTATGAAAATTGGTATTGTAAAATGATAATGCATTAGTAGTATAATGTGTAAGAGAATATAAGTATTTTGAAGCTTTAAAATGTGTAAAACTTGTTGAAAACAGATTGGGAATTAGTGTTTGAGTGTAGGAATTTTTATGAGTGTTTTAGTATCGGTATTTGGATATGGGAGCTTGTATATTGATGTTCTTGTAACAGGTGAGATAAGTATTGAAATGTGAACTAAACCATGTGGTGAGTGTATAGAAATACAAGAAGACTATGGCAAAATTTGCCTAGGATCAGAACACTTAGAGAATTAAACTAGGTGACTAAGGTGAGTGTGTAACAGATTTTGATTTAGGGAAAATTCACGAGATACCCCTGTTTTCTTTCGTAATTCACAATATACCCTGTGATTTTAGTTAATTCAACTTTAAAATGCTAAATGTTGTCCAACATTGATGAAACTTTACATGGACATGTTAAAGTGTTATATTTTGGTCCAATATCAAATTTGAAGCTTTTAAGCTCACATGTGACCTGTGGGACCCAATGAATATGTGACTGTTCTTGGGTCCCACATGTCACATGAGTTTAAAAAACTCAAATTTGATATTGGACCAAAACTAACACTTTAGCATCGCCATGTAAGTTTCTCAATTTTGGATAACATTTAAGCATGTTTAAGCTAATTACTAAAATCACCCGGGGTATATTGTGAATTACGAAAGAAAACAGGGGTATCTCGTGAATTTTCCCTTTGATTTAAATAGATATAGAGGGTAAGTTGAGAGAGATAGATCATGGATTCAATGTATAGCGGTGTAGAAATGACATTAGAAGAGGGAGTTGTAGAAGGGAGTGTTTAGTATCAAATCTGTAGCAAAAGTGACTAGGAAGGATATAAATGAGTGCTGCAAATGAAAATGTAGGAGACAAAAGGGTAAGTGGGATATAGAAAAGGTGATGAGTTAGTAGATGAGTTAAGGAGTGTTTTTGGGGTCCTAAGCATGTAGGAAACTTGGGGAAAATGATTAGGAAAAGATTGGATGTGAATTGAGAAGGATTTGGAGTCAAAAGGAGCAATTAAAAATAAGTACTGGGCTGGACCGACCAGGGCCGACCCTAGCAGGTCGGTCGACCCGAAAATCTGTACCTCGGAAGCTTCTGCATCCGACGACCCAGTGGGCCGACCCTGCCTAGGTCGGTCGAGTGGAAATTTTTGGTCGAAATGTTCTGCATCCGACCGACCCAGGGACCGACCCTGCCTGGGTCGGTCGAGTAGAAATTGTGAGTTGGATATCTTCTGCAACGACCGACCCAATGGACCGACCCTGTCCTGGTCGGTCGACTCGAAAATTCTGTAATCGAGTCTCTGCACCGACCGACCATGGGTCCGACCAGGAGGGTCGGTCGGTCAATCAAAAAAAAATTATTTAAATTAAATAATATATATATTATATATACATACATATATATATATATATATATATATGTAATACATACATATATATATATATGTACATGTATGAAAGCATGCCAAGCTAAGTAAGAAAGTAAAACTTAGGTAATGAAAATGAGTAAGTACAATGTAAGTGTTAAGAAGTATAAGGACATAGCAGGTGTGAGTAAGCGCAATGATAGTTTAGATTAATCATTTAATGTATGTATATAATAGGCTTTGTTGTGACACCGAAGGACGTTGAATCACGTACAACGGTGAACGGTATGGATTCCTCATGCCCCGTATGCTATCTTGGTTACTCTGATTTGTGTGTTATGTGCTAATTGATCACCAAATAAGATAATGCACGATCGGAGTTTACTATGCATACTGGGGAAATGTAGTTGTGTATGCTGTGAATATTTTTCTTAATCTCATTTGTATAATTCATGAAATTATGGATGAATATGAATGCTTGTATGAATGTTGTATTGTTCCGTGGACCGTTATTTATTGTGTTTGGACTTCTAACTTATTCCTAACAAGCTAACCATCCTAACTTAAATGGTAATTAATTGGAAATGAGTAGAAGTCCGATATAGTTTCGGCCACGCGTGAGGATGCGGAGTCACGAGAGGTTGGCTCCAATTCCTGACTCTTAAGCTGGTCCGTCGCGCCCAAACCCTTAAGTGGGTTAGCATCCCGGATTGGTGAGTCAAGTAAATCCCGGATGTGGTACGGTGTATCCCCAGGCCGGAGGTCCCGCGACTTAACTTGAGTATAAGCAAGTAAGTAAGAATGAGTAAGTAAAATGAATGGTAGTAAGTGAGTAAAGTAAGAGTAAGTAATGTATGACGAGTAAAAGAGTAAAAGCATTCCGATTAACCCGGATGCATAATTTGGCTAACCCTTGTGAAGGTAAGTATGATGTGTATTACTGTATTGCTGCCTTGAATTGTGAAATGAATTGTATAGCATGTATATTGTATGAAAAGCATGTATGTATGAAATAAATGAACTGCATGTTTAGTGGACGTCAAATAGTCGGCGTGCCCTAGCTAGCACGCGGTATATGCGGAGTCCATATGCAGCGTTTGCTGAGCCCCTTGGGGCACCATTTTTACTACACGCAGGTACTCGAGATTGATGAAGATGTGAAGGCTCAACTCTGTTTCTTTATCTTTCTTTTGGCACGTAAACACTGAACTTATGATGGGTGTACTAAGTAGTACATGGCTGTAGTTTTTGAATAGCCGGTGTACCATGGGGTACACCTTTTTGGATATTGGGAAAGGAGCATTGGTATAGATGAGTAGCTTTAGAAACTCATTCTTTTGGTAAGCTTGAAAGGTTGTATTCGAATATACTTTAAATACTCGGTGATCCAGGATGTAAGTATTTGGCATATGTTATTTTGGTAAGTAAATTAGTAGCTCGGTACGTTATGTTCATCAGACCGTTACTGTAAGTATTAGTAGCCTAGCTAGCCGTATGGGCGGTTAGCGGCATTGTTTCACCCGCCGTAGTAAGTATGTAATAATTCCGCTGCGAACTCGTAGGATTAATAGGACGATTAGACGGTAAGCATAGGATTAGCGGTTGGGGTGTTACACCATGAGTGAACGAGCGTGTCATTTTTACATGACTCGGTGAGACCACATTCAAATGTGAGGTAAACAGCATAATTTCGACCGAAGGAGATAATTTGTAAATTTACTCTTAGACCTGTGAAAAGTAACAAAGAACGGATACACAACTATTAGGAATGACGAAGCACCTAGGTACAGCACCACATAGCTAAAAGCTTGTGAACCCTGGCATTAAACCCTAGGCACCCCCGTTGAGCCTTTAATATATCCCTTTTCGATATTATGAATGCCAAAAAAATAAGCCAACTAATGGTGAATGTTCGACCCGGTGAAGCGAGGAGTCAGACTCTCAGATAACATTCTCATCAGTCCAAAGAAGCAACACCGCTATCAGCATGACGAAGTGATCCGCAAATGGTCCCAGAGTGACACAGGATCTAAAGAGCTCACATCAAAACAGCTCTCGAACCCCAAAACCGGGAAACACAAGAACCCCGAAGGCAAAGTCAAGAAAGGATAAAACAAAAAAGGCAAACCCGAAATGCCTCAAGGAAATCCAAATGGCAAAAAAGAGGAGAAATGGTGTAAAGGACGACTCCAAAAGTCTAAGACCATATGCTCGAAAACAACGTCAACACGAAGTAGCTAGACGATTTCAAGACAAGGAAGATGATTCCGAGAGAAGACATAAGGTGTAGCTTTGGTCACCCCTTTGGATCCACAAACCTAAAGTATCCCTCCATGGTCTCGTTGTCTTTCATCACACCCCATGGCCACGTTATAAGCTTTAAAGACTTCCGACTTGATAGTTGTGCGTCCAATCACGTGAAAGTAACAGATCAAATGCGTAAATCCATCAAATATCGAATTCAATGGTCTAGAAGTTATGACCATGAGCGAGAAATGAGTGCAAACACCAAACACGTCGAGTATGGGTTAGGAGGCACCACATCAAAACATAAGCCTTGGCCCTGTGAGGATGAGACTCATTCGCACGTTTAATCAAAGAAAATACTGGGGGCAATCGATCGATTGCCATGAACTCTAGCTCAGATTGTCCTATGGAAAGATACTGGGGGCAATTGTTGGTTTTAACAATTGCTATGACAACACCAGTTGGAACCTAAAGCTTAAACACCACTAATACCATCACCACCACACAGGCCCACATAAGCCCTTACCTCCACATCATACCATACAGGCCCGCATAACCCCTTACCTTCACACATACCACACAGGCCCATATAAGTCTTCACTTCCCCATAAATTACATGGCCCGTCATAAGCCCTGATCACCACTTAAAAGATCTCCACATCAAACACCACACCCCATCGACGGCATGTTCATCTCCTAGAAGGAAAATTATAAGTCTGAAATCTCTAGTCAGGAAACGATAATTTTACTTTCCTTTTCAGTAGACAGAATTTTCTTTAAACATTGCCACGTTTGGCATCTTTTTCAGCAATTTCTTCGGTTTCATAAAACTCATCATATTCCTGGTAACTTCTTGCTTTGGAAAAATTTGCATGATCGCCATGTTTGGCATATTCCTGGTAATTTCTTACTTTGAACAAATCTGCATCATCGCCATGTTTGGCACATTTCCAGCAATGTCTTGCTTTGAGCAATTTTTAAGCCACGTTTGGCACGTTTTCCAGCAATTTCTTGCTTTGAACAATTTTTAATTCTCATCATTGCCATATTTGGCACATTCTCCAGCAATTTCTTACTTTAGACAATCTTCAATTCTCATAATTGCCATGTTTGGCACATTTTTCAACAGTTGCTTGCTTTAAACAAGTATCTTACATGCACTGTGATTGCATTTTACAAACTTTTGCATACACCTCATCATCGCCACATTTGGCCCTTTACAATTGGTTTTCACCACATGCATTTGCACGAGCCATTATCTTTCCGACTCATTTTTAGTTCGAGACCCAGAATCAGTGCGAGAGCCACCCTTTAGGCTCGTCATAAGACCTAGTACCAATCTTTAGGCTCGTCATAAGACCTAGATCCCATCTTTAGGCTCGTAATTAGACCTAGAACCACCCTTTAGGCGCGTCATAAGACCTAGAACCAATCTTTAGGCTCGTCATAAGACCTAGAACCACCCTTTAGGCTCGTCATAAGACCTAGAACCACCCTTTAGGCTCGTCATAAGACTTAGAACAACCTTTTAGGCTCGTCATAAGACCTAGAACCATCCTTTAGGCTCGTCATAAGACCTAGTTGCATTCCTTTAGGCTCATCATAAGACCTAGAACCATCATTTAGGCTCGTCATAAGACCTAGTTGCATTCCTTTAGGCTCGTCATAAGACCTAGTTGCATTCCTTTAGGCTCGTAATAAGACCCTTTAGCTTACCCACTCTGATCAAACATATTGCATTTATCTCATTCATATATGCTCGTCATAAGACCTAGTTGCATTATCCAGGCGTGTCACAAGACCTGGCGATAGAAAAGTTGGTGAGGTGATGGCAATAAGTCCTCCTGTGTTATGTCATCTTACTTTGGGATCAACAAATGGTGGGTGAAGGCAATAAGTCCCCAGGGTTTTTACCAGGAGTTATCCCTGCACACCGGTTTAGGGGGCAATGGCAATAAGTCCACATTGGGTCCAGCCAGGAGCATTGGCACGGGTTTCGGTCCCTAGAAGCATCCGAGCATCATCAACATCATCAACATCATCAGCATCATCAGCATCATCAGCATCATTAGTAGCATTTCAGCATTCTTGCATTTGCATACGACCCAGTTTTCACATTTTAGGTAGTCAACGCCTTAGAATTGCTTGACATTATTTCATTTTCATCCATCATGGGTAGTCAACGCCTTAGAATTGCCTGACATTACTTCATTTCCATCCATCATGGGTAGTCA
Source organism: Limonium bicolor (assembly GCA_023374045.1). Lineage (NCBI taxonomy): Eukaryota > Viridiplantae > Streptophyta > Magnoliopsida > Caryophyllales > Plumbaginaceae > Limonium > Limonium bicolor. The sequence continues at coordinate 210,434,631 of CM041779.1, read as the reverse complement.
ACGCCTTAGAATATCTTGACATCATTTCATCCATCATAGGTAGTCAACGCCTTAGATTAGCTTGACAACATCTCATTATAGGTACTTAGCGCCTTAGAATAGTACAACATTACTTCATTTTTACCTTTAGGTGGTCGATGCCTTAGAATCGCTCAACATTCTACCACTTTACTCATAGGTAGTCAGTGCCTTAGAACAGCTTGACACAACTTGTCGGATTTCAATTGCATGTCTTTTAAGATCCAAAATTTTGGGGTATCACTCAAGCATCAACTAGCCTTTTCATTTCCATTACAAAGTCTAGTTGACGGGGGGGCAATCTGTTATACCGAAAATTTCAACCCCCCGGAAGAGAGTCTCTACTAATAGGGTAGTAGCGAGGGTTCCCAGTTCGATCGACACATTTCAGAGTACTAGGGACAGCTTAGTCATCTCCAACGGCATTTTCGTAATTTTTCAAGGCTCCTAAGCCCCCTACAGGCTTTCTCTCTCCTCCAAATAAGGGTCAAATCAATTCAAAATGCTTGGAAATTTTAACCCATGATAGAGGATGACATTTTGGGCATAATGGCTTGGGAATTTTGATTTTTCAAATTTCCAATAATTTTGTAGCAATTTCTGATTGAATCTGACGAGAAATTGATTTTAAAAATATTCCAATATCCAAAAAATTCGATTTCACTTTATGAAAATCAGAAATATCATCCTTTACCAATGTTTAAAATTTTATAATCAAATTCCTTTTGGAAGCCCTTGAGCTAAAACGTCGGTAAATCTCGGTTTTTACCGGATTTTTCTATCTTTAAGGAAGCCTATATAAGGAACCTTATCCCATGATCAAATCAGAACTCCAAGAACCCTAGACTCTCTAAAAAGGCAGCCGTCTTATTCTCTTCACATTTTGAACTCCAGAGCCACAATCAAACACCGAAATCTCACCAAAATCAACACCAAAACACATTTTTCAACTCCCATCTCATCCACGATCATCAAATCACCATCAAACCACCACCAAAACGTGAAGAACACCATTAATTCTAAATAGTCAGAAGCTAGGTTCGTTCTCAATTTAGAACCGAGATTAACGGAGCACCGAAAGAATCCCAACGTGAAGAGTCTCGCTGTTCCAGAAGCCAAAACAGGTTGTAATCACACTTTTCTGAAACCTTACGTCTTTATTAGTATTCTGTAATATTTTGGGTTCAAACCAACCCTTTTTGGCTTTTGTATTGCTAATTGTTTTTGTTTCTGCCTTGTTACTTATTTGTTAAGTTTCATGCATAATTCGGCTTTAAACTGAAATCTTTCAATTACTCGCGTCTTGTATACCTTTCAGGCTACACGTACATAAATTTTAAGCCGAAAACACCTTCGGGAACCACCATAAAACCCCTGTCCGTGGGTGGTCTGGGACCTCGGACCTATGGTCCGGGACCACGGACGGGTTGCCCGTGGCCACGGACACCCCCGGACGGCGGCGGGATTTTAATTTTTCAAAAACTTATGTTTTTTTCTAAACAATGTCCGGGCCCACGGGCATCCTGTCCGTGGCCCCGGACTTTTCAAATCTTTGTTTTCTGTTTAATTCGACTTTTATTTCCACATAGATTATCTAGGGTCCGTGGGTACGGACATTAGGTCCGTAGTCACGGACGGAAACAAAATTTGACCTAATTCTGCCTTCGAAACCCTAGTTTAGGCAATTTCATTTTTCACTTTTATTTTCTGTCAAAAAATGCTAAAAAAACTCAAAAAAACAGAAGCTCACGCACTTAGGTTAAAAACGACTCGTAATAAGCCGTAATTAAACTAAGTAGAGGAAAAACGAGTTCTAGGGGAAAGGAAAGTAATTGAACCCTAAATAAGTCATATACCAAGCCCCCGAATCCGAACTCTCCTTTCCTAATTTGATCTAGGTTAAAGTTAGGTGGCGACTCATAATAGGTTCCAGTGAGCTAGCATAGGTTTTAATAATTAATGTTATATGACATAGTTATTAATCTTAGGTTATAAGTGGACCTAAAGCCCGATTAGATCCTAATCAACTTAATCAACATGGAGTAGGGTTTAAAATTGAGGGTCGTAGACTGGCGACTCTGTTGAGGACAAAATTCTTAATTTTAACTTGTTTAATTCTAATAAAGAGGGCTTAACTCGAAAATGTTTATTTTTGCCTTTATTGCTCTGTTTGTTTACTTTCGTGCGCACTTTAATTTTCTGTACCTTTGCATCATATGAGAGCGAGGGTCCACGCAAACCGATTTCACCCCGGGACCCGTTTAAGGGTCCATTGTCAGGGACTCACACCATTTAGGTGATGTGAATAAGTGGGGGAAAAGAGGAAGGTGTCGTCTAACCACACCCCCTTAATACCTGGGCTTTAGCCCCAAGCATTTTCCAGGCAGTACCCTTACCTAGCACATTGTTTGGTCAGTCAAAGACCCGACCGTAGACGCACACCTTCAGGTGATGTGAAAAGAGTGGGGAAGCCCAAAGAGAATAGCATGCAAGCCCTATTCCTTTGTGGTGACCTGGGCCCATGCCCCAAGCACCTCTCCGGATAGATCCATACCCGGTTTGATTTAAATGTCTAGTGAGGACATATTGAATTTGTGTGGGCCTTGTCTGCTTGTTTGATCAGCCCACTACCCAGCCTAGAGATTGATAGGAACTTCTCCTACATCAACCTAACCCAACCCGAATTGGCAGCTCTATTTGTTTGCAGCCCAAAGGCCCTGTTTGGTTTAACATGTGAGTCTTTCGGGCTTTGGCCCAAAAGCCTAGACTTAGGTAATTTTTCTTCCGGCCCAATTTAAACTATCCCATTAGTTCTAGGCCCATAAAAAGAAATTCACCTGAACTTGAAATTACTCACAAGTGCAGAAAACAAAACCTTTTTTGGCTTAGAAACCGTCTTCTCTGACCCAAAGAAAGTTAGGCCCACTTGTGATTTAGGGACCATTCCAGCTCACGTGCTTTACTTCAGGCCCAAACACATTCCGGCCCAAGGGCTCATTCTAGTCTAAGTCGACTTCTTATCATGACCCTAACCCAAAACCCTAGATCCAGGTGTCATCTTTTAGGCCTAACCAAAATCACTCGGCCCAATTTCCAGTTCATATATAGAGCAATCAATCTAGCCCAAGTACCACACTCATAACTCATTCCATTTGAGCCCATAGACCGATTCATAGTTTTGGCCCATGAGCTTCGCTCTCAATCCAGAATTTCAGTTGATAAAACATTTGAATCCAAGATAGTTTGCATAACTCATTCATTCCAGTTTCCGACTTCAAGGCCCAACAAGAACATCAAACGAATCTTAGACTTCAAGGCTTATCTCTCGGCCCAGTGGCCCATTCACAGTCCATATGACTTTCTTCAGCTTGTTTGCTCAATTTCTGGGTTATGGGAATTCAGGCGTATATGTCTGTCCTAGTCTAGGATTCACTCTAATCTATGCACTTCACTCTCAGTTTGGCAAAGACTCAGGCCCGGTTACTTCCTACATAACCCATAGGCATTCCTAGTTCAAACATTTTACAGGGCCTACTCGAAGTTTGGAAGGAATACAATCATTGTTAATGGCGCCCCAACGGTCAACTGCTCGAGTCTTCAACACGTTGGCACCAGACTGTTCAACATCACTATTTCAAAAATTTTCTCGATTTAGTAGTTTTCTTTTCTCAATCATTCTTCCAACTTTTATGGTAGCTAGCTTCCTTTATCATTTTCGATAATTTTCCTAAGATTACAACTTTTAATGTTATCTTTCCATTCGTGAATTAGAGCATAACTCTATTTTCGAATTTTTTTGTGCATTCATTCAACAAAACAAAAACACAAATTTTTTTTTAAAGGGGTCACAGAGTAATCATTTCCTGACTATGGAATAGAATGACTTGTCTTTTGTTTCTAAAAGGGTGAACATGTCCGTCCTCACACCATAGACTATCCCATAATCTCCACAAAGCATTCCAAAATCCACATCCGTTTAAGTGTTGTCATAAACCCCAGGCCAATACTGGGGGCAATCTGAGTTCAAGATCGTTATCTTTAATCTTTCCTTTAAGCGTGTGAACTAGTCTCTAAGTGAAATTCGCGATAATGTCTTGAGCGGAAAAACCATGAGTGAACGAGCGTGTCATTTTTACACGACTCGGTGAGACCACATTCAAAGGTGAGGTAAACAGCATAATTTCGACCGAAGGAGATAATTTGTAAATTTACTCTCTGACCTGCGAAAAGTAACAAAGAACAGATACACAACTATCAGGAATGACGAAGCACCTAGGTACAGCACCAAATAGCATAAAGCTTATGAACCCTGACATTAAACCCTAGGCACCCCCGCTAAGCCTTTCATATATCCCTTTTCGATATTATGAACTCCAAAAAAATAACCCAGCCAATGGTGAATGTTTGACCCGGCGACCAAAGGAAGCGAGGAGTCAGCATGACGAAGTGATCCGCAAATGGTCCCAGAGTGACACAGGATCTAAAGAGCTCACATCAAAACAGCTCTCGAAGCCCAAAACCGGGAAACACAAGAACCCCGAAGGCAAAGTCAAGAAAGGATAAAACAAAAAAGGCAAACCCGAAATGCCTCAAGGAAATCCGAATGACAAAAAAGAGGAGAAATGGTGTAAAGGACGACTCCAAAAGTCTTAGACCAGAAGCTCGAAAACAACGTCAACACGAAGCAGCTAGACGATTTCAAGACAAGGAAGATGATTCCGAGAGAAGACATAAGGTGTAGCTTTGGTCACCCCTTTGGCTCCACAAACCTAAAATATCCCTCCATGGTCCCGTTGTCTTTCATCACACCCCATGGCCACGTTATAAGCTTTAAAGACTTCCGACTTGATAGTTGTGCGTCCAATCACGTGAAAGTAACAGATCAAATGCGTAAATCCATCAAATATCGAATTCAATGGTCTAGAAGAAATGACCATGAGCGAGAAATGAGTGCAAACACCAAACACGTCGAGTATGGGTTAGGAGGCACCACATCAAAACATAAGCCTTGGCCCTGTGAGGACGAGACTCATTCACACGTTTAATCAAAGAAAATACTAGGGGCAATCGATCGATTGCCATGAACTCTAGCTCAGATTGTCCTAAGGAAAAATACTGGGGGCAATTATTGGTTTTAACAATTGCTATGACAACACCAGTTGGAACCTAAAGCTTAAACACCACTAATAGCATCACCACCACACAGGCCCACATATTCCCTTACCTCCACATCATACCATACAGGCCCACATAAGCCCTTACCTCCACATCATACCTCACAGGCCCACATAAGCCTTCACTTCCACACAAATTCCATGGCCCGTCATAAGCCCTGATCACCATTTAAAAGATTTCAACATCAAACACCACACCCCACCGACGGCATGTTCATCTCCTAGGAGGCAAATTATAAGTCTGAAATCTCTAGTCAGGAAACGATAATTTTACTTTCCTTTTCAGTAGACAGAATTTTCTTTAAACATTGCCACGTTTGGCATCTTCCTGGTAATTTCTTACTTTGAACAAATCTGCATCATCGCCATGTTTGGCACATTTCCAGCAATTTCTTGCTTTGAGCAATTTTTAAGCCACGTTTGGCACGTTTTCCAACAATTTCTTGCTTTGAACAATTTTTAATTCTCATCATTGCCATATTTGGCACATTCTCCAGCAATTTCTTATTTTAGACAATTTTCAATTCTCATAATTGCCATGTTTGGCACATTTTTCAACAGTTGCTTGCTATAAACAAGTATCTTACATGCCTTGTGATTGCATTTTACAAACTTTTGCATACACCTCATCATCGCCACGTTTGGCCCATTTACAATTGGTTTTCACCAAATGCATTTGCACGAGACCATTATCTTTCCGACTCAATTTTAGTTCGAGACCCAGAATCAGTGCGAGAACCACCATTTAGGCTCGTCATAAGACCTAGAACCAATCTTTAGGCTCATCATAAGACCTAGATCCCATATTTAGGCTCATCATAAGACCTAGAACCACCCTTTAGGCTCGTCATAAGACCTATAACCAATCTTTAGGCTCTTCATAAGACCTAGAACCACCCTTTAAGCTAGTCATAAGACCTAGAACCACCCTTTAGGCTAGTTATAAGACCTAGAACCACCCTTTAGGCTCGTCATAAGACCTAGAACCATCCTTTAGGCTTGTCATAAGACCTAGTTGCATTGCTTTAGGCTCGTCATAAGACCTAGAACCATCCTTTAGGCTCGTCATAAGACCTAGTTGCATTCCTTTAGGCTCGTCATAAGACTTAGAACCATCCTTTAGGCTCGTTATAAGACCTAGTTGCATTCCTTTAGGCTCGTAATAAGACCCTTTAGCTTACCCACTCTCATCAAACATATTGCATTTATCTCATTCATAAAGCCTCGTCATAAGACCTAGTTGCAATATCCAAGCGCGTCACAAGACCTGGCGATAGAAAAGTTGGTGAGGTGATGGTAATAAATCCTCTTGTGTTATGTCAGCTTACTTTGGGATCAACGAATGGTGGGCAAAGGCATTAAGTCCCCAGGGTTTTTACCAGGAGTTATCCCTGCACACCAGTTTGGGGGCGATGGCAATAAGTCCACATTGGGTCCAGCCAGGAGCATTGGCACGGGTTTCGGTCCCTAGATGCATCCGAGCATCATCAACATCATCAACATCATCAGCATCATCAGCATCATTAGAAGCATTTCAGCATTCTTGCATTTGCATACCACCCAGTTTTCACATTTTAGGTAGTCAACGCCTTAGAATTGCTTGACATTATTTCATTTTCATCCATCATGGGTAGTCAACGCCTTAGAATTGCTTGACATTATTTCATTTTCATCCATCATGGGTAGTCAACGCCTTAGAATAGCTTGACATCATTTCATCCATCATAGGTAGTCAACGCCTTATAATAGCTTGACATCATCTCATTATAGGTAGTTCGCGCCTTAGAATAGTCCAACATTACTTCATTTTTACCTTTAGGTGGTCGACGCCTTAAAATCGCTTGACATCCAACCACTTTACTCATAGGTAGTCAACGCCTTAGAACAGCTCGACACAACTTGTCCGATTTTAATTGCATGTCTTTTAAGATCCAAAATTTTAGGGTATCACTCAAGCATCAACTAGCCTTTTCATTTCCATTACAAAGTCTAGTTGACGGGGGGGCAATCTGTTATACCCAAAATTTCAACCCCCGGAAGAGAGTCTCTACTAATAGGCTAGTAGCGAGGGTTCCCAGTTCGATCGACACATTTCAGAGTTCTAGGGACAGCTTAGTCATCTCCAGGGGCATTTTCGTAATTTTTCAAGGCTCCGAAGCCCCCTACAGGCTTTCTCTCTCCTCCAAATAAGGGTCAAATCAATTCAAAATGCTTGGAAATTTTAACCCATGATAGAGGATGATAGTTTGGGTATAATGGCGTGGGAATTTTGATTTTTCAAATTTCCAATAATTTTGTAGCAATTTCTGATTGAATCTGACGAGAAATTGATTTTAAAAATATTCCAATATCCAAAAAATTCAATTCCACTTTAGAAAAATCAGAAATATCATCCTTTACCAATGTTTAAAATTTTATAATCAAATTCCTTTTGGAAGCCCTTGAGCTAAAATGTTGGTAAATCTCGGTTTTTACCGGATTTTTCTATCTTTAAGGAAGCCTATATAAGGAACCTTATCCCATAATCAAATCAGAACTCCAAGAACCCTAGACTCTCAAAAAAGGCTGCCGTCTCATTCTCTTCACGTTTTGAACTCCAGAGCCACAATCAAACACCGAAATCTCACTAAAATCAACACCAAAACACATTTTTCAACTCCCATCTCATCCACGATCATCAAATCACCATCAAACCACCACCAAAACGTGAAGAACACCATTACTTCTCAATAGTCAGAAGCTGGGTACGAACTCAATTCAGAACCGAGATTAACGGAGCACCGAAAGAATCCCAACGTGAAGAGTCTCGTTGTTCCAGAAGCCAAAACAGGTTGTAATCACACTTTTCTGAAACCTTACGACTTTATTAGTATTATGTAATATTTTGGGTTCAAACCAACCCTTTTTGGCTTCTGTATTGCTAATTGTTTTTGTTTCTGCCTTGTTACTTGTTCGCTAAGTTTCGTGCATAATTCGGCTTCAAACTGAAATATTTCAATTACTAACGTCTTGTATACCTTTCAGGCTACACGTACATAAATTTTGAGCCGAAAACACCTTCAAGAACCATCATAAAACCCCTGTCCGTGGGTGGTTCGGGACCTCGGACCTATGGTCCGGGACCACGGACACCCACGGACGGCGGCGAGATTTTAATTTTTCAAAAACTTAGATTTTTTCTAAACAATGTCCGGGCCCACGGACAGGATGTCCGTGGCCCCGGACTTTTCAAATCTTTGTTTTCTGTTTAATTCAACTTTTATTTCCACATAGATTAACTAGGGTCCGTGGGTACGGACATTAGGTCCATAGTCACGGACGGAAACAAAATTTGACCTAATTCTGCCTCCGAAACCCTAGTTTAGGCAATTTCATTTTTCACTTTTATTTTCTGTCAAAAAATGCTAAAAAACACAAAAAAACAGAAGCTCGCGCACTTAGGTTAAAAACGACTCGTAATAAGCCGTAATTAAACTTAGTCGAGGAAAAACGACTTCTAGGGGTAATGAAAGTAATTGAACCCTAAATAAGTCGTATACCAGCCCCCGAACCCGAACTCTCCTTTCCTAATTTGATCTAGGTTAAAATTAGGTGGCGACTCATAATAGGTTCCAGTGAGCTAGCTTAGGTTTAATAATTAATGTTATATGACATAGTTATTAGTCTTAGGTTATAAGTGGACCTAAAACCCAACTAGATCCTAATCAACTTAATCAACATGGCTTAGGGTTTAAAATCGAGGCTCACAGTATGGTTGTTAACACAAACTGGTCACCTGCTGCGCACCATGTTCTTATTCGTTACAGAACATTGTTTTTACGTCCTACTGTTTCCACAGTTACATTACATATACCATTTGTTCATGGTGTAAACACGCTGGAAGTTTCCTTGGTTCGTTTGTATGGTGGTTGTCGTAGCATACCGCAATGTCATTATTTTAGTGTGAATATGTTCTTCTTCCATTTAGGTTTCATGTGTAGGTTAACTTACCTCACATTTCTTCATCATTTATGATACCATTTACCTAGTATCTTGGTTGACCAAGGATAAAGTGATATGTTGGGTCACTAACTCCTTTGAGTTTTGCTCATTCGATGTCATATTACGCGCTCTCACTGCCCGTTCTCAACGTTTACGGTCGTCTAAGTCCTGAGTATTGGATATAGGGTCTAGCTGTGCAGTTTTACTTTTGTATGTACATCACCGGGACATCCCAAGGGACTTCAAGGGTTTTCTAGTCCCGTTCTTCAATTGAAGAGTATTCAATCACTGATAAGTGAAAGTTCTTGTTGAGAGGTTTGTTTCCACTCATAAGTCTCATGACAAGGTTTACTATGTTAGTCTCTGCTTATGTACTTCCGCCATTCATACGATGGTTCACCATAAGTTTGGTTGCATATGGAGTATACTCACTCCTTCAAGTCTCTATGCTCTTTAAGTGATGTGCTTCTGCAGCCACATTATACACATTCTGTGTTTGCTTCTAGACCGACTCTTCTTCGGTTTTCACAATTGCTCTCAAAGCCTCTTTCTAGGCGTAGTGGTTTGGAAATATCATTTTCTTATTCGGTTGCCTCTTGGCAACAGCTACATGCGCAAGATTTGTTGTTATGGTAGATGGAAACCTCTTTCTAAGGGTTCATATCATCACCACATTGGTGGCCTTCGGTTAACGAAAGGTACATTCCCCCAGATTCCTCGTAGTGTCCAAGTGTGGACTTGACCAGTGTTGGCATCATCACGATTCTTATGCCTCTGTGTTACCATTGCCACAGAAGGCATGGTGGGCAATTAAAGTCTCGTCAACTGTATACTGGGCTGATGCTCCAGTGGCAGTGACACTGAGGTAGCCATTACTCCAAGCCACTCATGATGTTGAGTTCAAATTGGGTGGTTTGGTTGACGCTCTATTCATCGTATGAAATAATATCTCTTCCCTTATGGGGCCATTTTCGGCAAGTCTTGTTACTAAATGGTATGGTTTTGCTACCGTTTAAGTTTACATAACATAGTTGGTTTATGGCTTTTGAGCCTTATTGTTGCGGGCTATGCTCCTTGCAGGCTGTTTATACATGTTTCCACCTCTTTGTATGCCATCATAGGGTTGGAGGTATTTACTGGGCTCCATGGCAAGTGGTTGCATTACGCTTTAGTTCATGGGAGGCCCTTTAGGAAATCCGGTGTTAATCAGTGCCTTTTTGTGGTTGAGGGTATTTCCTGTCAAGTGAAATCCCTTCGGTGTCCTAACCGAGTGTTCGTTCTAGCTCCCGTGCTCTTATCATGACACTTTGTTCGACTGTTGTTAACTCAGACACCCTTCAAGGATTGCTCCTGGGTGTTGTTAGGTAACACCGTTACATCCGGCTAATGTCTATGGTATGTCTTGTCCACTATACCGCCTTGCGGTATCGTATTTTGAGCTATCCCCTTTAGGGTTATAACATCTCCCGTTCTTGGGTAGACTGTTTATACTTTTTCCTAGTGTTCTTGACTGGGTTTAAAATCCTCTCCAATGATGGAATATGCTCCCTGGTAGTCTTTGTAATTGTTCTTGGGAACTCCGTCCCGTTTGTTGAACATCGTTGTGTTCACGTTAGACATTTGCCTTACTGTGTTTAGGCTGGGTATCCCTTCCAGCTGTCATGTATTTGTTTGATGTCTTTGAGACATATCCAATGTCTATACTTACTAGTCGGTGCTCCTTGCACTTCCTAATCCTCATTCCTTATCTTCAGATGGATTCTCTGAGTTCCTTTATACTTATTACCTAGCTGAGTTCCTTCTCCTTGATCGTCTGAGGTGTCCAACTGTTCTGCTTTGAACTTACTCATGGTCGTAGAACGGAGTTGACTACTTCACGTGTTTCGTACACTACATGTATACATATGTGGGGTACCTTGTTGGTACGTTACCACTTACCCGACTATCTGTCAGGCCCGCAAGCTCCTTCGGAGTGCGGTGGTCCCACATCCCGTATTTGGGTACACTCATAGTGCTCGTCACACGCCAAGGTGAAGTATTCTATTGTCAACTCCTCTTGTATCATTTTATGATACTCACCGTAATTCTGTTGGTTTGGTTTAAAAAATCCAAGGTTTAAAAGAAGGGTTGTGGTTTGAAAGAAAAATTTTGGTTTTGAAATAACAGTTCGGTGTTCAAAGAAGTTCTTCATGGCATGGCCATGTCTGAGGTCTTGACCAAGTCCAGCTTCTCGCTGACTGGTATGTTCTTAATACAATGGTCGGGCCGTTAGGCCTTTCCAAGGTTCCATTCTTCCAGTTTTTAGGATGTGTGATCCTGTAGTTGTTTCATTGCGGTCACGGTACATTACTAAGTGTTTATTGTTTGCTAAAGGTCTTTCTAAACAATCCTGTTATTATTGCACTTGTCGTGGCAAGTGCGTGGTACTGGTGGTTTTTGGGTTAACCTGTACCGGTCATGGTACTGTTTCCTTGCGTATTCGGTAGCTTGTCAGCTCTTCCCTTGATCTGCGGGTCTCTTACTTAGGTTAATCAGTCTTCTGAGTAACTTCTCAATGTTCTTGACATGGCTGTCATAGATCAAGGTGCTTCTCTAATCCTTGGAGATTCCCATTTGTTTGTTTTGTGTTTTTCCTTGTTTCTCGTTCCCACACGTGTACAGTGGTCACCGAGCCTTAGCTTGTTTAGGCACTACTCTGTAGTTATGTCGGATTATATCCCGTGATTGTTCTCGTAGCTGTTTGAGCTATGTCGGCCAGGTATTGTAGCCTCTTGGCATTACGGTTTGGAGTTAACCACTCTCGACAACGTCCTTAGTCAGGTAGTATACCATTGATGGTATTATTTAACTATTACTGCCCCGTAGACTTGTGTCTCGGGTTTTGTTACTGTTCCTTTTTCCGCTTTGTTGCACGCTTAGTGCTTCTTTTCCTGCTGCTGGTTGACTAGCCAGGTTTCACGACTGCTAAGCATGTCGCCCCATGTTGTTGTAAGTTGTAGCCTCCTTATGGTTGGAGTACTCATTCTACCGCTATTAAGTGTGGGTATTGTTGTTTAACCGGGTTCCATCTCCGGGACTTCCAATTCTTGGAATCTACTATATGTCAGATTTTTTTGTTTACCGTATAATGATTTCACAACTGCCAGATCGGGTTTTCCTGAGTATGAGAGGACTTTCCTTCTCTCTGGCGTTCCTTCCCAAGTTTTACAATGGGGATGCGGAGGGTGGGTCTGATATTGTAGGTATCCGGTACACACAGGGAGTTCCTAACTAGCGTATCTCTAACGCTATCACTCAGCCCTTAGCCCTAAGCTTCTAATTCCTAACTCGGTATTTCCAGTCATCAGAGAGATACTTCGCTCTTATACCACTTTTTTGTAACACCCCTACCGTCAATACTGTCATTACCGTTTAATCTCCTCATACTTCCATACTTATGCAGTGGATACTTCCTTACACCACGATGGGTGATACAATGTCGTTAGCCACCCACGTGACTAACAAGGCCTACTACTACTACAACATCGGTCTGATGGACCAGAATACCCGAGTACTAAAACAATTACAATCCATACTACAATTACAAACCGAATACAACGACTCTCCAATCAATACGTTACTCCATACTTACCTTACAACATACCGAGTTTTCTAAGTACAATGCCAAATACAACGTTTTCCACATATACTCTCTAAGAGTCTAACATTCTACCCATTCCTCACAGATCTACATACTTCCCGAATACATAATGGTGTACCCCCTCGGTACACCGATACTTCAAGGCTACAAGCCTTGTACAATTCTTTACTATCTACAATTCATCCCTAGCTTTCTAAGCATAGCCGCCGGTCTCTTACTACGACCATATCCGCTTCGGGTACCTGGAAAATAAAAACACTGCCCCAAGGGGCTCAGCTTACGCTGCATATGAAATCCGTGTACCCCGCGTACTAGCGAGGGTACGCCGACTACTTAGGTCGAATACATGCGGTTCATTACTCATACATACATACATGCTTTTATTCACTATATCACAATACATCACAAGCATACATACATACATTTCAATACACACAAGGAAGACAATACAAGTCAACCATTCATACTTACCGCTATGGAGATACACTTCTTCAATACATACACAATACTTGTTAGCTTCTTTACATACCCGGGTTAATCGGGTGTACTCAAGGTCAATGGCTTACACTAGCCAAGACCGTTACTCATACAATACTTTACTTACTTACTCAAGTTAAGTCGGTGTGACCTCCGGGCAGGGACTACACCGTCCCACCACCGGGCTTTAGGGTGGCTCACCAATCTAGGATGCTACCCATTTAAGGGGTTTGGTCCATAGAAAGGATTCAGGCCAGGAATCGGATCCAACCTCTTGTGTCTCCTTATCCTCACGCGTGGCCGAAGCTATTTTGGACTTCTACTCATTCCATTTTATTCATTACTCAAGTTAGGAGTTAGGTGGGTAGGATTTAGTAGAAGTCATCACATCCATACCAAGGAATAATACATTACACAAGTACACCACAAGATACACATACACTTCATTCCCATCCATTCATTTCATGAATTATATAAACTAAATGTAACACCCTTCTCCATAATCACGTAATAATCTCTCTCGTAGCAATAAATAAAACGTCTTACAGCGGAAGAATAAATAACAATAACAATACTCACTCGGGTGTCACCGGCCATTACTCGCCCATGCGAGCAACGAAGCCAACTATCTCCAACAACCAACATAAACAAACTACTAACCGCCGTGATAACGAGAAAGACTCCTATACATCATACTAAGTCCATAAACCATAAACATCGACAAGTGAGCGTCTACCCAAACCTGAGTATACATAACCTTACCATAATACAACTCCATGTGCGGTAATTAAAATAAACTCTAATTACCCTGTTCCCGCACTTCGGCTTCGGTGATAATCATCAACCTGTAATGAGTATAGTATCAGCGATAGACGCTGAGTATGCCGGGCCTGGACCCTAATGGTCAATTAGTCATTTTAAACCATCTTATTATTAGATTGGTTTCATGCTTTACCATTTTACAGTTATAAATAGTACTGTAATAAACTTGCATAATATGCATAATCATCCATCCAAATATTCATAAACATTTAACCATCCATCCAAACATTCATTCAATATCTCAAATAACAGTTGTATAATCAAACGTATCGAAATAATTGTAGTATAATGTACAATGTACAACCGCCGTAGGGTACAGTTTCCATAGTTAATTTAATTTGGCCTTTAAGGCCCCATCCATCCAACCATGTTTAATTAATACCAGTTTGGCGTCATGTTAAGACAACCCGATAACCTCACCATGGACAGTAGTCCTCCCGTACACACAAAGGTGCTCATTTCGCCAGAGGTCCAAAGGCCCCTGACTATTCTCTTATGTCTCGTAAGACGTCCATATAAAAGGCCGTAGCCACCTGAACCACGATCCAAATAGGGCTCGTTGGGTATAAACCTGGAGCGGAACCCGATCGGGAACCCCTCAGTGATCACAAATGCGCAACCAAGTAGTTCGTAAACAACCGGGATTCCGAACCTCAACTCATACCATCTCTCTCTCATAATGTTTAAGATATGCTCTTAGTCTTATGGAGAATAATTATCAGTTAGCTGCCCAATGGGTCTCACGCATACCTAGAAGTAATCTAGGTTATATTCATGTTCGAGATCCATGCTCTAGAGACCGACAATGTCGTGACTCGTTCCTAAGTATTTTACTTAGGTTACCATATACTTAATATTAATACAATGGTATTATATCAAGTAACCGTCATGTTATCACATTAACGTATATGTATGTTTATATAAGTCGATCTATAGTCGACGTAGTGTTAGTCCCGTAGGACGCTCGTGCATAATAAATAATGCAGTAACACTTAATCACATACATGTATCCAAAACACTTAACACACAAGTGATATCAACCAAATCCGAGCCCAAGGAGTTTCCTTAGGACAACTCGGATCAAACCCCTTTACATACCGTTCACCAAGACCTAGGATGCGCAGTGTAGACCACTAGTTCGTCAAGCGCCTCCGTCTGAAGTATGATCTAAACGGTAATAAAACTATAAGTCAGTCTCCATGACTAACTACTTTCGGTATTTCTGAATAACAAGTAACCCCGACAGTTCATCCCCGGATTTCTACAATTAATTGTTACGGGTTTCTCTAAACCAGTCGGCTTTTGTTACTAAAACTCGTATGTCAAAATATTTCGACTGTTAAGTTTAATTCATTATATTTCTTTAATCTTATCCACCATTAAACTTAGGTATATAACCTATAGTTGCATGTATGCATGCATTATTATATTATATTGTTTTATTTTCCCACCATCCTTTATAATACATTGTATTATATAATCTATTATCTTTGCAAGTTATATTTGCATTTAAAAACTCATAACTTATAGTTTGTAACTATTTTTTTGTAATAACCTCCACCATTATATTATATGGTTTCCAACCATAATATATATCCATCCTTATATACATTATTCTTGTATATGTATATATTTACCATATAGGTAAGTTCCATGAGTTATAAAACTCTTATGTCATATGTTACATTTTATCATCTTATAATAGATGATTATTCCCATTAGTTGTATTATATTATACAACTTATATTAAGATTATTATCCTAATATTATGTAACATTTTATGTTGTATATTTACAACTCCTAAGGTTTAATCAATAATTACCTTAGTTTATAAATCTTATTTATTTATAGTTTGTCACATTATTTAATGTGAATATCCTTTCTTACATTAATTCCATTAAAACCACCTTAATACCAAATAATTGTTATGACATTCATAACATTGTAGACCATAGTCTAAAATTCATATTCCAAACTTTTATAAATTCGGTACTGCCCTTTTCTTTATTTAAATTCTATTTTGACCACATAACATTATGTAATGTTATTCCATATATTAATATCATATAATAGGATATTTTTATTTCCTTAATTATAACCTATAGTTTTTATACAAAACTATTTATTATTGCCGCATGGGCACCATATAAAAACCTTATTCTTTTTCATACTCCATAGTTTCCTTTATTTACAAAATCACCCCATTATTTATAACAAGTTATATATATCATATAATATAACATTTTTAACTTATAAAATGGTATAACCTATGGTTATATTTTTATAAAATTCCGAACAGACCTCAATATATTCTATAATTGCCATTTAGCCCAACTTATAACATATAGTTTTATAATATCGCTAAACTATATATTATACATATATCTTATTAAATACTCTTCTATTATTCTAAAAATCACCAAATTTCACCAAAGGGTTATAATTACCCTTACTAACCATATACTTTCGGTATTTACTATTCCACCACATCTTTTATTCCAAAGTTTCATAATGACATAATAACTATATATTATACATATATAGTTTATTTTAATTTCAAAAACAATCCAATAAATTCCTAATAGCCCATGGGTGTTTATAATACCATTACACACCCTTTATTTTCGGTAATAACATATATACCACATATGTTATAAAATTGTTACAATTAAATACTTACCTTAACATAAAACCTTAAATAAGTTATTTAACTTATCTAATTTGGTTAAAACCTACCATATGGTCAAGGTTGGCCACCTTAATATTTCCTTGACCATTAATTCCTTATAATTACGGTTTATACCCATATCTTTTCAGAAATTACCATTTAACCCCAAAACTTTATAAAATCTTATAATTTTTATTTAAACTCCTTTTAACCTCTAATGTTCGGCTTAATTATTATATAGCCCCCAAATTTAATTTAATTACACTTTAACCCCTTATAATATGCGGTAATGCATATATACCACCTAAACTTAAATAAAAGCTTATAAATGCATAAATAAAATGGCCTAAAGTACATGGCCTTATTACAAACATTAGCTTATAAAATAAATTACACATAAATGCCTAAAACTACTTTAAACTCTCGGCCCTTACCACATCTTTTCAATATTTACCAATTTTCCATATAATGTCTTAAATTTGACAATTATGTTAATTAATTAGTTATAAAATTTACTAAACCATTCCTTAATCACCTAAGGTCAAAATAAGACCTTAATTAACCCATTCACTCACGGCACAAATTATACACATATGTATAATTACATATTAATATACCAAGTGAAGGTTTAAGTGATTTATACCTTGTTTTTGCCTAGTTTAGGCCTTGTTTGGCCACAGCCTGCTTAGGATAAAATTTCCACAGCATCATTTACATGTTTTCAAACAGCAATTAAGGCATGATTAGTCACCAAGCAAGATCTAACCATAAGAAGTGTTTAATGTCAATTTTCATGGTAAATTTTACCTTAAAATACCAAGGTATATATGGATGTCTTCGGCCTGTATTTACAGTATGTAAATAGAATCAAAAGAGCTACTAAAACCAAGCTTTAAACTGGTATAACTCAGATTAGAAGATGGCTAATTTTTACCTTGATTAAAATGCCTAAAATGGTGTTTTTGGCTTAGATCTGGCTATACCTTGAAGATCTTGATATACCAACTGAATAAGTATGTTGAGAAGAAGATAATAAGGCTAGGAACAAAGTTTCACAACCGAATTTGAAGGGAATCAAAAGATAAGTGCTTAAAGCACATTTTTATACCTTAAGAATAAGATTAGATTCTCCACCTTCTTCCCTTGTTAAGGCCGAGATTCACCCTTATTTTAACCTCCAAAACAACCTAGAAACATTTATGGAAATGGTTGATGCTTTGCTCCATGGAAAGAGGAAAGAAATGTGAAGAGAATGGACATAAAATGGCTTAATAAGCTTACCTATGTCAATTGTTGTTCTCTTCTGAACTTGGCATGTTATCCACGGTTCGGAGAAGCCGAAGAGAGGTTTGAAGAGGCTGGTGTTGGCTGGGAAGCAAGACAAATGAAGAAGGTAAGCTAGATTTGCTTTTAAGACATTATTGTTACTTTATGGAATAGTAACTTGATGACTCATTATATTGGCTGATTAATTGATTGGAGATTGATGAATGAGTGGGCATGACAGCCATAGGAGGTCGGCAGAACATGGTCAAGGCAATGGGTGATGTTTGACCATAGTTTAATTTTAGTAATTAAAATGTTATTTTTGGGTACTATTCATACTAAATTGCCCATTTTGATTTTATTTTCAAACTTTGATTAAGACTTTATAATATAGTATATCATGTCACATTAATGTTATAAAGAACTTAATATAGTCTTTACATTGACAAAAAGTCATTATCTTAGAGCTCATACACAAAAACGTGCTTTAAGGTGTTTTAGTGCACATTTTGTGTCGCAGGGTGTTTCTGAGCTCAGGTTTCTTTGAGAACAGTTTTGTTGTGTTCCTTACATGATATTTGATCATGGAATCCAATTTTATATCATTTAGAGGTCATTAGACCTTTAAGGTTTTCTTAGAGCATATTTTTGCCCTTCTTGACCTTGAAGCATGTAAATGCTTGTTCTTTGTGTTGGAGTGTTGTCCAACTATTGTAATATGTTTAGTTATGTGTTAATATTCTTAGGACAAATTTTTAGGTCCTAAGAAGTTCATTTGGGTATTTATTTACCCTAAACAGTCAAAGGGTGCAATATCTTGCTTTGTGTTGACCACTGTTGTTCTCAGTTGACTTTTAAGGCATGTTTAGGCCTTAATCAATATGATTAGATGTTTAATCCATGTTTTATTAGTTTGGGGTATTTCAATCTACCCCCCTTAAAAAGACTTCGTCCCGAAGTCGCTTCATCAAATAGGTATGTATATAAATATATAACTACCCATTATTCCCATAATGTATATCTATGTGATATATCATTTACACACATCGTATTGTGCTTATACAACACATAGCCATCACTTTGTTGCATTAGTTCAATCATATATGGATATAGGTGATCCATCAGCACCATTTTTTTCCTATCAGTTCTACAAACCCTGACAACCTCCCCGAGGTGTCCATAACATACCATCGTTCCACATTCCATATCTAATGATTCATTTTGTATCTAAGCGATAACATATGTAATCATTCTACAAAGCAATATAAATATATATATCACAAGCAGCATAAGAAAAGTACTACACACATGGGTATAATTACAACATTCAATCAGGTATCTCATAAGATACATACATACAAGTGCACATCACACACAAACAAACCAACAACGTACGCCCCGCGTACCAAACATAACCAACAAAACATCGTATACCCCGCATACCACCAATTCACTGTATGCAATGCATACGAAACAAACAAACAAACAAACCTCGTATGCCCCGCATACCACAAACTACTGTATGCCCCGCATACGAAACAACAAACTTAGTGCACACACGTGCACAGCCAAGAGGCTCTACCCCCTTAAAAAGGGTTACGCCCCCGTACCCCACAAGTATACAACAACCGCTCAACAAGGAGCGCTGGATACTTGGCTCTCAAAGAGTTCTCCATCTCGTGGATTATCCTCATATCAGAGAGACGGGTATGACTTTAGCCCTTCCGGGCTCCACAATACATAAAGGGTGAGGCACTAAACTATTTTTGCTCTCTCCCAAGTTCGTTCTTATGGGCCCACTCGCTCCGTATTGAGGTGCAGACCCATGAACATAGGCTTAGTTTGCCTCTTTCCATTGCTGTGTATCCTCTCATTTGGATCACTAGCATACATGCGTGTGTCTTTTCTCACTGATATTCAGCTTGAGGTGTAATATGACATTGGCTATTGTTAGTACTTAGTGCTCTTTGCACTTGTCTTTGTAATATTAAGACGTACCAGCCTACAAGTCCACGTAGGTGAAGCTTGTTATCCGTGTCTCCTGGTGGTTTTGTTCCGGAGTAACACACTGTTGTAGTTCTTTGATACACACTCGTGTTGATATCCATTACATCTTTCCGTATTCCCACTAGATTAATAATTGCACAAGTGCAATACCAAAACACTCAGTCCTATAGAGTGTAGAGGCGTAAACTCTCAGCAGCTAATATCCAATGAGTCCAACAGATAAAATGAGCGAATTATCATGTGAATGGTACATTCCAAATCCACTGTTCCTTGCTTAAGGTATCTGCTAGTATTTCAGCTCTGTCTCTCATCATTGCGTAGTCGCGCGTTCATATCCACATCATCTAGTAGATTTCCTCTGGATTGTAAGAGTTTGCTCGATCCTTATGAGAACTCTACATCTTATTCTTCCTTAAAATGTTTCCTTGTCTTCACTGTATACTGTCTACTGTTCTGTGTTGAAGGTTCTTGATTTCTCTAGCCCGTTGGTTTAACTGCGGCTCTTCTCGTCCATCTTCGAGGTAATCTGCATCACTGTCCTTAGTACGGAGTTGACTACTTCTTGTGTTCCTAACACTACTTGTCTACTTGCATGGGGTACCATACTGATACATTACTACTTACCCGACTAACTCATAAATAAGTCTGTCAGGCCCACATGCTCCTATCGGAGTGCGGTCGTCCCATGTCTCGTTTAGTAAACTGGTAATGTCTGTCACACGGGTATTGTGAATTATTCTGTTGTCAATCTCCCTTTGATGGATATCTTTTTGTTTTTTTTTTTTTGTTTATTAGTTCATGTTATCGGTTATCTTGTAATAAGTGTTATTGCTTTTATGGCATCAGTGGTAATTCATGTCATAAGCCGGCGTTATTCAGCTCGGTGTAAGTAAAATCCGTGCTATATTTAGTAAAACTGGTTCTCCCATTTCGATCTCATTGAGTACAACATATTCCTTTCTCCTTGTTTATCTCATCCATAGTTCATATTCATTCCCTCATCCAATTAATTGGATATATTGCAGATTGCATAATAGCTTGAGCAACTTGGCTCTTCACTTCCCAACCATCTTCACTGATGGTGGTGCATCTACAAAGGGTATGCCTGTCCATAAGGACTAAACATTCATCATTAATAGTGATTGGCATTAAATGCGGGTATACATTGATGGTGTTTGGCTAATAAGCCCTGTCTGAAAATTGTCGAACAATTAAACTGGTGTGGTTTACAATCACAGTGGTTGTATTATTCCTTCAGTTACAGTGGTTGGACTAATGGTCTTCCCAAGGTTGCATAGGTTTCTAATCATAAGGTTTGTATGAAAAAGTTTGAAAAACATTTTTTTTGGTATATATATAAATAAAGACAAAAAAAGTAGTAGTTGCAGTTACAGCACTTGCTCTGTCAAGTGCGCAAGGCAGATGGAAATTTCAGTGGTTTACTTGTCATAGCGCTTGCAATAGCAAGTGCGCCATGCAGGTGAAAATTCTGGTTCAATAATTACCGGTCTCATTGACTCTGTGTCGTTGAGTATGGGCTACATGATAATGTAAGCATTAACATCTTGTTCATATATATAATCCATCAAGGTTCCAAGGTTACTCATATCGAGTCCACATAACTAGTCTCAAAAGTCATACACAAAAAGGCGAGCGGTCAATGACACACCCCCACATACTTATAACATAGCTCTGTCTAACATCTAAGGTAAGTACATAAAATAGTAGGCAAAAGTCTTCCACCAGCGGTCTCATGGAGTTCAGGGTACTCATGCCCTATCGACTCCCTTGCCCTTCAGGGCTCCAGCATCAGTAGATGTCTGGCCATCCTGACCGCCTCGTGGTACTCCAGATCCTCCAACTGAGGTCTTCTGAGTATTCCTTGGTGGCCTGTAGTTACGGCTCTCAGGGTTCATCCAACACTCGAACTCCTGGTGGCCCTCTTTCTTGCAGCACCGACACTCAACTTTGCGGCCATTGCAGTCGACCCCAGGATGGTCCTTCCCACAACGCTTACAATAGAAATGGCGCTGGGGCTGTCCGGTGCCTGATGGTAGTATTTAGTTTAAGTTAATATCTGATGATATAAAGGTTAAGGTCACAAATGAATTTAAGAGGTAGGTGTTCTCACCCTTAGGAGGTGCAGATCTCAAAGGTTGAGCATCTATAACTGGGCCGGTCAACCGAAGGACAGGCTCTTTCCCCTTTGTTCCTTGGTGACCCTGCTGCCCTTTCTTCTGAAAGAATTTCCTGTTTAAGGTTTCGGGTCAGCATTCATAAGGTATTTAATATGGTAAACAATTTAGAATGGGATAAGTCCTTACTTTCCCTTCTTCTGGCTATCGCCTGGAGATGCTCCTCCACCCTCAGACTCTCCCTCAGGGTTCTTTCTCTTCTTGGCCCCGAGAGTCTCTTCCCGAGTCTGGAGCATTAGCTCCGTCCTCGAGGCAGCGTCATAACACTCCTGGAATCTCATTGGTAAGTTCTCACAAGGTTAATCGGTAATATAGTAAGTAAAGAATTTATGGCCTTCATGTTAATACCTGGATGGTAGTGTAGAGGGTAGCACCCATCGCCATCTGGATGCGAAACAACAATCCCCCCCGGAACTTCTCGACCTTCACGGTCTCTGAGTAATCCACACCGGGGATAAAGTCCAGTAGACCAATGAATCGAGCGTAATACTCATCCACGGTCAGACCTCCCTGGGATAATGTCTCGAACTCATGGCGCTTCTTCTGCTTGAGATGTGTCGGGTAGTACTTCCCCCTCAGCAACTCAACAAAGGCAGCCCACATAAAGTCGGGCGTAGCCAGGTGATGGTCCTTGACCAACCTCCACCAAGTGCTGGCTGAATCCTTCAGATGGAAAGCAGCAATGACGACCTTCTTGTAGGCAGGTACTTGCAAAGCTTCGTAGGCCTTCTCATGTTCAACTATGAAACGCTCTAAGGCTACGGGGTCTGGCTCCCCAGAATAAGTAGGTGGTCGGGTCTCGGTAACTGACTTCAGCCAGTTCGTTTCCCTGGGCTGTGGCGGGTGGGCTGGTGCTCCTCCAATTTGAGTACCAAGTTGTGCGAGAACGGCAGCAATCGTCTCTGCAACATCTGGAATCACGGGGTCACCGCCTCCACCTCTTCCAGTACCACGCCCTCTAGTTCCCCCAGACATCTGTAGTACAGTATGTCACATAAATACTCGGTAATTTACCGTACACAACCAGTAGATATTGAATTGCCTTTGAGGCTAATATGTCACGCAATTTGTGTTTCTAAACACAATATCTTTTAAGACGAGTCGTCTCGTACCTCACAAACGTTTCCCGTAATTTCCCAAGTCCTAAGCTCACTGTCTTAACCTATTTTCCTCGTCATCAGAGCGGTACTCCGCTCTGATACCACTTTTGTAACACCCCTCACCATAATCACGTAATAATCTCTCTCGTAGCAATAAATAAAACGTCTTACAGCGGAAGAATCAATAACAATAACAAACTCACTCGGGTGTCACCGGCCATTACTCGCCCATGCGAGCAACGAAGCCAACTATCTCCAACAACCAACATAAACAAACTACTAACCGCCGTGATAACGAGAAAAACTCCTATACATCATACTAAGTCCATAAACCATAAACATCGACAAGTGAGCGTCTACCCAAACCTGAGTATACATAACCGTACCATAATACAACTCCATGTGCGGTAATTAAAATAAACTCTAATTACCCTTTCCCGCACTTCGGCTTCGGCGATAATAATCAACCTGCAATGAGTGTAGTATCAGCGATAGACGCTGAGTATGCCGGGCCTGGACCCTAATGGTCACTTAGTCATTTTAAACCATCTTATTATTAGATTAGTTTCATGCTTTACCATTTTACAGTTATAAATAGTACTGTAATAAACTTGCATAATATGCATAATCATCCATCCAAATATTCATAAACATTTAACCATCCATCCAAACATTCATTCAATATCTCAAATAACAGTTGTATAATCGAACGTATCGAAATAATTGTAGTATAATGTCCTATGTACAACCGCCGTAGCGTACAGTTTCCATAGTTAATATAATTTGGCCTTTAAGGCCCCATCCATCCAACCATGTTTAATTAATACCAGTTGGGCGTCATGTTAAGACAGCCCGATAACCTCACCATGGACAATAGTCCTCCCGTACACACAAAGGTGCTCATTTCGCCAGAGGTCCGGAGGCCCCTGACTATTCTCTTATGTCTCGTAAGACGTCCATATAAAAGGTCGTAGCCACCTGACCCACGATCCAAATAGGGCTCATTGGGTATAAACCTGGAGCGGAACCCGATCGGGAACCCCTCAGTGATCACAAATGCACAACCAAGTAGTTGTAAACTACCGGGATTCCTCACCTCAACTCATACCATCTCTCACTCATAATGTTTAAGATATGCTCTTAGTCTTATGGAGAATAATTATTAGTTAGCTGCCCAATGGGTCTCACGCATACCTAGAAGTAATCTAGGTTATATTCATGTTCGAGATCCATGCTCTAGAGACCGACAATGTCGTGACTCGTTCCTAAGTATTTTACTTAGGTTACCATATACTTAATATTAATACAATGGTATTATATCAAGTAACCGTCATGTTATCACATTAACGTATATGTATGTTTATATAAGTCGATCTATAGTCGACGTAGTGTTAGTCCCGTAGGACGCTCGTGCATAATAAATAATGCAGTAACACTTAATCACATACATGTATCCAAAACACTTAACACACAAGTGATATCAACCAAATCCGAGCCCAAGGAGTTTCCTTAGGACAACTCGGATCAAACCCTTTACATACCGTTCACCAAGACCTAGGATGCGCAGTGTAGACTACTAGCTCGTCAAGCGCCTCCGTCTGAAGTATGATCTAAACGGTAATAAAACTATAAGTCAGTCTCCATGACTAACTACTTCCGGTATTTCCGAATAACAAGTAACCCCGACAGTTCATCCCCGGATTTCTACAGTTAATTGTTACGGGTTTCTCTAAACCAGTCGGCTTTTGTTACTAAAACTCGTATGTCAAAATATTTTGACTGTTAAGTTTAATTCATTATATTACTTTAATCTTATCCACCATTGAACTTAGTATATAACCTATAGTTGCATGTATGCATGCATTATTATATTATATTGTTTTTTTCCCACCATCCTTTATAATACATTGTATTATATAATCTATTATCTTTGCAAGTTATATTTGCATTTAAAAACTCATAACTTATAGTTTGTAACTATTTTTTTGTAATAACCTCCACCATTATATTATATGGTTTCCAACCATAATATATATCCATCCTTATATACATTATTCTTGTATATGTATATATTTACCATATAGGTAAGTTCCATGAGTTATAAAACTCTTATGTCATATGTTACATTTTATCATCTTATAATAGATATTCCCATTAGTTGTATTATATATACAACTTATATTAAGATTATTATCCTAATATTATGTAACATTTTATTTTGTATATATACAACTCCTAAGGTTTAATCAATAATTACCTTAGTTTATAAATCTTATTTATTTATAGTTTGTCACATTATTTAATGTGAATATCCTTTCTTACATTAATTCCATTAAAACCACCTTAATATCAAATAATTGTTATGACATTCATAACATTGTAGACCATAGTAAAATTCATATTCCAAACTTTTATAAATTCGGTACAGCCCTTTTCTTTATTTAAATTCTATTTTGACCACATAACATTATGTAATGTTATTCCATATATTAATATCATATAATAGGATATTTTTATTTCTTAATTATAACCTATAGTTTTTATACAAAACTATTTATTATTGCCGCATGGGCACCATATAAAAACCTTATTCTTTTTCATACTCCATAGTTTCCTTTATTTACAAAATCACCCATTATTTATAATGTTATATATATCATATAATATAACATTTTTAACTTATAAAATGGTATAACCTATGGTTATACTTTTATAAAATTCCGAACAGACCTCAATATTCTATAATT
This sequence comes from Limonium bicolor, assembly GCA_023374045.1. Lineage (NCBI taxonomy): Eukaryota > Viridiplantae > Streptophyta > Magnoliopsida > Caryophyllales > Plumbaginaceae > Limonium > Limonium bicolor. Next base: position 210,408,536 of record CM041779.1, on the reverse strand, counting down.
GCCATTTAGCCCAACTTATAACATATAGTTTTTAATATCGCTAACTATATATTATACATATATCTTATTAAATACTCTTCTATTATTCTAAAAATCACCAAATTTCACCAAAGGGTTATAATTACCCTTACTAACCATATACTTTCGGTATTTACTATTCCACCACATCTTTTATTCCACAGTGTCATAATGACATAATAACTATATATTATACATATATAGTTTATTTTAATTACAAAAACAATCCAATAAATTCCTAATAGCCCATGGGTGTTTATAATACCATTACACACCCTTTATTTTCGGTAATAACATATACCTCATATGTTATAAAATTGTTACAATTAAATACTTACCTTAACATAAAACCTTAAATAAGTTATTTAACTTATCTAATTTGGTCAAAACTGCCATATGGTCAAGGTTGACCACCTTAATATTTCCTTGACCATTAATTCCTTATAATTTCGGTTTATACCCATATCTTTTCAGAAATTACCATTTAACCCCAAAACTTTATAAAATCTTATAATTTTTATTTAAACTCCTTTTAACCTCTAATTTTTGGTTTAATTATAATATAGCCCCCAAATTTAATTTAATTACACTTTAACCCCTTATAATATGCGGTAATGCATATACCACCTAAACTTAAATAAAGCTTATAAATGCATAAATAAAATGGCCTAAAGTACATGGCCTTATTACAAACATTAGCTTATAAATAAATTACACATAAATGCCCAAAACTACTTTAAACTCTCGGCCCTTACCACATCTTTTCAATATTTACCAATTTTCCACATGTTGTCTTAAATTTGACAATTATGTTAATTAATTAGTTATAAAATTTACTAAACCATTCCTTAATCACCTAAGGTCAGAATAAGACCTTAATTAACCCATTCACTCACGGCACAAATTATACACATATGTATAATTACATATTATTATACCAAGTGAAGGTTTAAGTGATTTATACCTTGTTTTTGCCTAGTTTAGGCCTTGTTTGGCCACGGCCTGCTTAGGATAAAATTTCCACAGCATCATTTACATGTTTTCAAACATCAATTAAGGCATGATTAGTCTCCAAGCAAGATCTAACCATAAGAAGTGTTTAATGTCAATTTTCAAGGTAAATTTTACCTTAAAATACCAGGGTATATATGGATGTATTCGGCCTGTATTTACAGTAGGTAAAGAGCATCAAAAGAGCTACTAAAACCAAGCTTTAAACTGGTATAACTCAGATTAGAAGATGTCTACTTTTTACCTTGATTAAAATGCCTAAAATGGTGTTTTGGCTTGGATCTGGTTATACCTCGAAGCTCTTGATATACCAACTGAATAAGTATGTTAATAAGAAGATAATAAGGCTAGGAACAAAGTTTCACAACCGAATTTGAAGGGAATCAAAAGATAAGTGCTTAAAGCACATTTTTAGACCTTAAGAACAAGATTAGATTTCTCCACCTTCTTCCCTTGTTAAGGCCGAGATTCACCCTTCTTTTTACCTATGTCAATTGTTGTTCTCTTCTGAACTTGGCATGTTATCCACGGTTCGGAGAAGCCAAAGAGAGGTTTGAAGAGGCTGGTGTCGGCTGGGAAGCAAGACAAATGAAGAAGTAAGCTAGATTTGCTTTTAAGACATTATTGTTACTTTATGGAATATAAACTTGATGACAAAAATAGATTGGCTGATTAATTGATTGGATATTGATGAATGAGTGGGCATGACATCCATAGGAGGTCGGCAGCACATGGTCAAGGCAATGGGTGATGTTTGACCATAGTTTAAGTTTAGTAATTAAAATGTTATTTTTGGGTACTATTCATACTAAATTGCCCATTTTGATTTTATTTTAAAACTTTGATTTAGACTTTATAATATAGTCTATCATGTCACATTAATGTTATAAAGAACTTAATATAGTCTTTACAGTGACAAAATGTCATTATCTTAGAGCTCATACACAAAAACGTGTTTTAAGGTGTTTTAGTGCACATTTTGTGTCGCAAGGTGTTTCTGGGCTCAGGTTTCTTTGAGAACAGTTTTGTTGTGTTCCTTACATGATATTTGATCATGGAATCCAATTTTATATCATTTAGAGGTCATTAGACCTTTAAGGTTTTCTTAGAGCACATTTTTGCCCTTCTTGACCTTGAAGCATGTAAATGCTTGTTCTTTGTGTTGGAGTGTTGTCCAACTATTGTAATATGTTTAGTTATGTGTTAATTTGCTTAGGACAAATTTTTAGGTCCTAAGAAGTTCATTTGGGTATTTATTTACCCTAAACAGTCAAAGGGTGCAATATCTTGCTTTGGGTTGACCACTGTTGTTCTCAGTTGACTTTTAAGACATGTTTAGGCCTTAATCAATATGATTAGATGTTTAATCAATGTTTTATTAGTTTGGGGTATTTCACTAAATGTTTAAGACAATATAATCAGAACAATATAAAACAAGCACAAGTAAGTGCATTAAAGTCCGATTCATGCGTTTATCTTATTTAGGTGATCAAATAAGTACACAAATTGGGGTAACCAGGTTAGGATACAGAGCATGAGGAAATCATACCTTTCACCGGGGTTAACTTTACCGGGTGTCCTCACGTTCTTTTGGTTCACCCTTGTTCCTCGAGTCTTACACTTAAACCACTGACTACATGCCAAATGGTTCTATTAATATTAAGCATTACGGTATGTACATAATTGCTACTTCTATACTTACCCCGTTATCCTGTTATTTCGGTTTAACTTAATGTTCTTAAACTCACAACTTTCTTAATCACTTCTCAAACTTGTTTACACTTCTTAGGACCTTTAAAGGTCACCAAACAAGGCCTTAACAACTTCTAAAACCATTACCAATCAATCTACCATGGTTTAAACCCTAAAAACCACTTTCGGCAACATTTTGGGGGTGGTTCGGGACTTGGTCCGGACCCAAGGTCCCGGACCATTCATGAAAACTACTCTCGGCCATTTTTAACTATTGGTCCAGGACTTGGTCCTGGACCTAGGTCCCGGACCACTTGTAGGATGTACTCTCGGGCTTATTTTCGGTGCGGTCCGGGACTTGGTACATATCCTAGGTCCCGGACCCTACTAAAAACTACTACTAGGTTGATTTTTCAACCCCAAATCAACCCTTAATCCACCTCCAATCATCCCATAATCTTTCCATATGTTTAAACACACTTAAACACTCCTTAAAACTCCTTAAATCCTTGGTCCAATCCTTTCTCAACTTCTTGCTCAATTTCTACAAATTTCCATTCTCATTTTCACAATTTGCACACTTGTGCATTTCTACACTTCTCTTTGCACTTTGCACTTTGTCCTAGCTTCATTTTACCATACCAATTCATTTCCAAACTAATGCACTAATGGTGGCCACCGAATCCGAATCTACCCGGAATCGGCGAATCTACCCGGAACCGATTGGAACCGGAACCGGCCGAAACCGGGCCGGAACCGATTCGGAACCGGAACCGCCCCTTTGCGAATCGAATCCGAATACAAGTTTTGAGATTCGGGACTGAACCGGAACCGGAACCGGAACCGCCCGGAACCGCTTGGAACCGCCTGGATTCGCGTCGGATTCGGAACCGTGGAACCGGAACCGGTGGAACCGGAACCGCCCCGGAACCGGTCTAAGTTACCGTTGGAATCGGGCCAAAACGACGTCGTTTTGGGAGGAGGGCGCGCACTATGTTGGTCAAACTAGCCGTTGGGAACCGGAACCGGAACCGCCCAGATTCCCAACAGCTCTTTTTTTTATGTGTAACGGCTCCAAACAAAGCCAAACGGCTATATTGCCCAAAAACCCCTATAAATACACCATTTTATCATCATTCTCACCACACATTCTCATCACTCCCGCAAGGTGGAAGCTATACAATTTCTCAGCACGGATCTACAAACATGGGGGCAACACAACCGGGAATATCACCACCATTTGGTAAGTTTTAATATTAGTTACAACTTATTTTATACAAACTTTAATTTTAATTACATTCTTATCTTAATTATAGTCTAAATCAATTTTTTTTACAATTAAAGGTACATCCTCTACCCCATCAGATGCTCATAATCTTGGTCAAGATGATGATCAAGAAGATGATGATGCCGACAACACCACCGCTCCAACAAAATCGAGACAAGCTTCTTGGGCGTGGGCATACTTCACAAAGAAAGAAGATCCGCAGATGCCCGGGACATACAAGCAACATTGCAATATTTGCCACAAATATTTTTGCAAATTCAATACAAAAATTTAAGTCTTTGGTTCTTACACATTTAAGATTATAATCTTGAGGAATAACCTATCTAGGAGTAAAGTGGACGAAAATAGCAACGTGTGCACGCAAAAGGATCTAAAATCGGAGTTAAAACGAAGAAACTAGAGCCGATCGAATCTTTCCGGAACCGGAACCGCTCTGGAACCGGTCGGAACTGTTGATTTGAGCGAATCCGAAGTGAATATAGAGTCCGGAACTGGAACCGGAACCACCCCAGAACCGCCTGGAACCGGTTCCGAATCAGAATACTCATTTTCCGGAACCGGAACCGGTGGAACCGGAACCGGTGGAACCGGATTCGTGGCCACCATTATAATGCACTATCTATACCCAAGTTCAATACTCATTTTCCTAAGTCTTGCACACTAGTTTCTCCAATGCATTTCAACACTTCTTGCTACAGGTTTTACACCCTTTTATTCTCATACTACAACTACCACTCCATGGTTACTAAACATCCCTACTCAACCCAATACACACCTTGGTTCTCCCATTCACCAAGTCATCCAAAAATGTATATTTCCTACCAAAATTTTGCCATAGTTTACCTACAATTCTAACTCACCCACATTCATCCATTCTCACCAAAATCATTCCTAAACTAGCCACACCCATACAAGGGTCCTACCAGAAATCAAAGCAATATCAATTCATCAATACTTCCTCAACAACAATACCAATACACATTCTCAATTTACTTGGTTCTAAGGCCTTCAATTCAAACATTAATTCACAAATGCTCTCAAACTTCCATCAGCTACAATACTAGTACAACATTTTGGGTTCTTTCATTAATTTACCCATTCCCATTATTCTAATGCATTAAAATTTAGCATTAAGAAGGATTTCTTACCTTAAGCTTATAATTCCTTTTTTTCTTTCCAATCTCCTCCTTCTCTCTCTCTTGCACAAAATCGGTCAAATGGGGAATGGAGTTGTCAAACTCCATCCCAACACCCAAATTACACAAAAATGATATAATTAAACTCATAATCCTTTGGAATAACATTAATCCAATGAAGGCCTTAAATTACCATAAGTTAAGGTTTACCTTTTTGGAACTTTTAAGAGGGGTTTTAGCCCTGGATTCAAGAAGGTGATCCCACCACCATTGCAAGGTTGGAATGACGCTCAAAAGAGAGAGAGAAAAATAGAGCATTACTGAAATACCCCGAACTTAAATATGGTGATTAAATTATTCTAATATAGTATTTAAGGGCCTAATAGTGCCTAAGTAATTTTGGTAAGGAAAATAAATCCAAAAGAAATGAGAAAAACGCTTAGAAAGCGGAAAATGCTAAAATAAGCGTTAAATAACCATAGGAGGTACGAGACCACAGTTATAGTATCGTAAGGATTCCTAAGGCTTATCCATGCCTAGTTAGTATACGGGAATGATTCCCGAAGAAAACGGATCCAAATAAGGTGCTAAAACGCTAATAGAGCTTTAGCTCACGTTTTTCAAGAAAACTCGAAAACGTGATTTTAAGTGGTCAAATGAACCCATAAAAATTATAAATCATTAAGTAACTATTATTAAGCGCTAATGGAAGCTTGATAACCAATAAAAATAAAGAAACGAGAAAATTCCGGAAAACGGACCCGGTTAGCGAATAGTATCAAAACCGGGTAAAATAACGAGCGTTTTCTGTAAAAGACGAAAAACTGCTCCAACTTAACAGTACAAGTGGGCCGGTTTTTATAGGGTATTAATACCCTCTCTCACACTCAATTAAATATTACTCTCTCACACACACACTAGAAGACAAGAAAACAAAAAGTAACAAAAAGTAAAAAAGTAGCCCTCTCTCCCCTCATTTCCTTCTCTCTCTCCTATTCTTTCCTTCCCCCATCGTGAGACTCTCCTTCTTCTCCCCCTTGCAGCAATTTTGCAGCCCTCTCATGGCTTCCATGGAAGCCTCCTTTCTTCCTCATGCTCTAGCTCCATTTGAGCTCCAAATGTAAAATAAAATACATATTTGAACTCCCCTCTTCAAGCTCTACATTCCTATCTTTTCAAAATCCGAAAATGAGCAACTTCATCTCCATGGGTTTTGAGCACTTGAAGAATAAATGACACCATTTCGAAGCTTGGAGTCTCCTCTTTCCAACAAGGTAAAAATCTTCATGAAAAACTCAAGCTTTCTCCACCTCCTTGTGTAACCGATTTTTGCCCTTCTTGTAATGCCTTGTTCTCTCTTTGTTTGAGCTTGGTTCAACTCTCCAATGGTGGAGGAGCTCTCCTTTGTATTCAAGGCTTAAAAACCTCTCTTGAAACTCCAAGGTAAAACCCTAACTTGTGGTAATTTAAACCCTTCATTTAATTAGTGGTGTTATAAGAGGTTAGAAGTTTAATTATATTCTCTTTATGTAATTTGGGTGTTGGGATGGAGTTTGGTAGCTCCATCCCCCACAAAATCGATTTGAACAAGAAAGAGAGGAAGAGGAGGAATGGAAAAGAAATGAAGGAATCAAAAGCTCAAGGTAAGAGCCCCTTCTTAATGCTTAATTTCATGCATTAGTGTAATGGGAATGGGTAAACATATAAAAGAACCTAAACTATCGTACTAGTATTGTAGTTGTGGATGTTTAAGTATTGTGAGCAAGTAAGTGGATTGTAGGCCTTAGAGCCAAATAATTGTGTATGAGTATTAGTATTGTGGATTGAGGAAGTAATAATGTGTTAGTATTGTGATTGAAGAAGTGTTGGTGTATTAAGATTTTGTATGAACCTTGTGTGCTGGTAGGACCCTTGTTGGGTGTGGCTAGCTTTAGGTTGAATTTGATGAGAAAATGTGTATTTGAGGATGTGAGGGAAAGTAGGTGAACTATGGCCAAATTTTGGTAGGAATTGAGCATTAAAGAATAACTTGGTAAATGGGAGAACCAAGGTATGTATTGGATTTAACAAAGGTGTTTAACGACCATGGAATGGTAGTTGTGGTATGAGAGTATTAGGATGTAAAATCTGTAGCAAGAGAGGTACCAAAATGCATTGTGGGACTAGGAAGAAATTGGTGTGCAGGATTTTGTAAAATGAGTGTTGGAACTTGGGTGTAGGAAGTGTAATGGCTTGGAAATGAATTGGCATGGTAAGGAGAGGTATTTAGAAGGCTAGGAATGGCATTGGTTGAGGAAGTATTGGATGGGAGAATTGAATTGTAAAATCTGTAGCATAGGTGTAACAAAAACTGTTACATGTGTTGTAGAAGAAGTAAGAAAATTGTGTAAGTTGTTTGATGAATTTAGTAATGGATTTGGGGGATGAATTAAGGTGATTTAGAGGGCTTAATTAGTGCTAAATCATGTGGGGAAGTATTGGTAAAGATTGGGGAAACAATGGGCAAAGTATAGAACTGGAAACAGATTTTAAAACTGAAGTACTGGGCCGGACCGGACTTGCGACCGGACTTGCAAGTTCGGTCGAGCCCAGAATTACAAAGACGGGAAACCTTCTGGAATGGATCGAACTTGCGACCGGACTTGCAAGTTCGGTCGGACCAGAAAATTCTCCCGTCAGAAACCTTTTGGAATGGACCGAACTTGCGACCGGACTTGCAAGTTCGGTCGGCCAGAAAAATTCCGTAATGAAACCTTCTGGAATGGACCGGACTTGCGACCGGACATGCAAGTTCGGTCGGACCAGAAGATTTTTCCCGTAATGTGAGCTACTGGAACCGACTGGACTTGCGACCGGACTTGCAAGTTCGGTCGAGTCAAAAAAATAATAATAATAATAATATTTTTATTATATGATTATAATAATCATATGTATATATATATGCCTATATACATATATGCATATATATGTAGTAGTACGCTATAAATGAAGTAGTAAAGGTAAGAAAGTAAGTATATGAGTAGGAAAACAAGTATAAGAAGTAACCAAGTAAGTTGAGAGTATGAGAACATTAAGTACACCGGGATAACGGGGTAAGTACGGGAGTAGTAATTATTTTTGTATTGTAAGAGTATAGTATTAATGATAATGTTGGAACATTATCAGTGGAACAAGTGTGAACCAAGGAACGAGGGAACACATGGTAGAGCTAACCCCGGTGAAAGGTATGATTTTCTCATGCCCCGTATGCTAACCGAGTTACGTTGATTTGTATGCTGTATGCCGGCTAATCAAGACTAAAGCATGAAAATGGTTTATTGCCTTCATTGTATGTCTTGATGTATGTTGTGCGAGCTAACCCTTCTTGATTGATTGTGTGGCCTCATTTAGTGCGTAGTACGACTCATAGATGAGTCTTGTTGTGTAGTGACTCGTAGTAAGAGTCACGTTGTGAGCTAGTGGAAACGTAGCAACGCACTAAACTATCGAATCAATAAACGATGACGCAACCCAATGAACTCACTAGAATGTGAGAGAGTGTACAGGAGTAATAACCTCCCGATAACGGTAGGAGAACCGAAATGATAATCCACAAATAATAAGTAGTGGAAGTACACAAGTAACCTCTAATGGAGGAATTAATCTTGGTGCAAGACATGAACCATGAGAGTAGTAAAGAATGATGAGGGATCTCCAAACCCCTTAGCAATTAGTCGACCCATTATGAGAGGACCCGACTGATGTAAGTATGACCCGAACATGAGAGTATTCGATACGTTGGGGAAACCCTTAAATCTGAGGATACTAGTCGGTGGTAATTCCCTAAGCTAGTGGAGGTCATCGAGAGAGATACTTCTAGGCTAATCCGTGAGATTGTAATGCACTCTGGGAGAAGAGTGTTGGGAATTTGAGTAGTCCGGTAAAACGGACATTTGAGTATTTGAGGAGCTAAGCGTATAGCCCTCGTATTGTAGGTCCGGTGGCGAGTCTTGTGTATGACTCCGCCCAAAGGCCAAAGTAATGAGTAATGAGTGTTGCGTATGTATGAGTAAAGTAATGAGTATTGAGTAAGAAATGAGTATGAGTATGCAATGAGTACCGAGTATTGAGTATGTATGAGTAAGTATTGAGTATTGAGTACGTGTGAGTAAGTATGGAGTATTGAGTAGCAAGTATACACAAGTATAGTAACGAGTGCAGAGTAAGGATCATGTACGAGTAGGATACCGAACATGGAGTGATGAGTATACAAGAGTAAGGAGTGAGTATGAGTAGAGTAATGAGTAACGCAACGAAAGAGTATTGAGTAAATAACTAGTATGAACGGTGGACTATCGAATTGTCTTCCTTAGTAAGTATTGAACCTTGTATGTGTATGTAGGTATTGTGAATGTATTGTTGTAGCATGAGTATGTATGTATGCATGTAAAATGAACTCCATGAGTATCCGACCCAAAGTAGTCGGCGTACCGCGGTTAGCACGCGGTATATGCGAATTTCATATGCAGCGTAAGCTGACCCCCTAGGGGGACCGTTTTTAGTGTGCAGGTACTCGAAGCTGACCACCGTCCGAGAGAGTAGGACGGGGACTGCTACGTAAGCATGGGTAGTTGTATAAAGGGGATTGAACTTGTAATGTATTGAGAAATGTGGAAGTTCAAACTGTAACGGTAATTTAAGGATTGTAGTATACTCGGTTGAAATACCCCAAACTTAGATATGGTGTTTAAATGATAAACTAAGATATAAGGAGGCTAAATAATGCCTTAGAAACATTTCTAATCAAAGAAAATATAAGGAAACACCAAAAGAGCAGTTTTAGCAAAAACGTGCTCTAAGCTTGGAGAGACTTGGGAGAGTACCCAAATATTGTTCTAAGACCTTAGTAATATCCTAATGGTCATTTTAAATCAATTACCAAAGAAAACCAAGCTTGAAAACAAGTTAAAACACAAAATGTGCTTTAAGGAGTTTTAAAGCACGTTTTTGAAAAATTGTCTTGTAAATGAGTTTTGAATGGCTAAATGTCCATCATTACTCTTTAATTAACATGTGTACTATATAGTATCACATTTGGAAGTCTATATCAATGGGAAATCAAAAATTTCACAACAATGTGCCTTGTTTTGTGAATAGTGAATTAATTAAGCTAGTTTATAACATAAGTCTATATAAGTGAGACATTTGGTCAACAAAGACTTAATTACCCTCATTATTAAAAGGGGGCCGGTTTCTTATGAGGTGAGTCACCACTTACATGAGTCATTAAGCAAATAATAAAGCAAATAAGAGTTATAAAGTAAAAGCATTATTCACCTTTTACATAAATATCACACTTTATTAGTTCTCTCTCCTCACTTCTTCATTCTCCTTTGTTTTCCCACGGTTTGAGCTGCTCTCTCCCTTCTCCATTCACGTAAAACTCAACCTCCATGAAAGCTCCATCTTTCCTTGGTTACATCTTGCTCATTTTAGCTCCAAATCCAAAACAAAATACATATCCTTCTTAATTAGCTCAAGCTCCTTCTTCCTATCTTTTCGAAATTGCAAGAGCTTTGATTTGGTGCCAAGTCAAACCACCATTAGAGGAGGAAACTCAAGCTTGGAGACTCCATTGGCATCTCCATTCTCTTAAGGTAAAGAAAGTGCAAGAAAATCTAGGTTTCCACCATTTTCTTCACATGTCCGAAAATTAGTACTCATGGGACTCCATGTTTATGCCTTGTTCTAGCTTTTTCTACTCTTCAAAGGAGAGAGGAGGTCCTTCTTGCTTCATATCCAAGTTTGTCTTGAGAAACCAAGGTAAAACAATCACCTTAATACCTTAAAGCATATTTTTTAACCTAGGGTTTGTTCCTTAGGGTTAATGTGTTATCTAGTACTCATTGGAGTCATTGGATATTGGTTAGAACATTGGCAAGGAGATACACATTGGTGACCGAGATTGAACAAAGAAAAACCTAAGGAAGAAAGCTTTTTAAGCTTGTAAAAGAACAAGGTAAATTACTTACCTTAAGGTGTTTTATTGTTTAAGGGAATGGGATTTAGATATGTGATGAGTTTAGTGTAGAGTTTATATTGGGAAGGTGTTATAAAACCTAGGAGAAACAATGACTATGTTTGTGAACTTGTGACTAAAGAGCAAATGAGAAGAAGAGATAGTTAAAACAATGTGGAGATGAATTACAAGAAGCATTTTATTTCAATGGGAGCCTTGTTGTGTGTACTCGCAGGTTGAAGGCAAATATATGGAAATTCAGTGGTTAAGATTATTGTCATTTAAGGGCCTAAGTGCCAAGCATTTTAAGTTTAAGCACTATATGATGATGTGGTGAAGTTTTAGTGTAAATTGTGTGTTAAGGTGTTGTGATGAGAATTTGGGTGATGTTGGTTGTTTGATGGAGAAAAACCATGTGTTAGGATGTGCTATGTACTAGAGAACCCATGGCAAAAATTTAAAGGAGAACTTAAGTGTTTAAGATATTCTAAGGGGATTTAATGACTAAGGAAGTACTAGGATGTGCTAGAGGTTGTCTTGATGAAAAAGGGTGAGAATAAGGTGTTCTAATGACTTATAATGACTTAGGTATCACCATGAAGGATTTAGGAAACAAGAGAATGTATTTGAGTATTTAGGACTTAGGCAAATGTTGGTGTACAACTAGGAAGGAAATAATGTGTTGATGGATGGAAGTTTAAACTTGTGAAGGAACTTTAAGTAAATGCATAAAAGAGTTTTAGATGGTGAAAGATGCTTGGGAGATGATGTTATAGTGGTGAGGAAAACATTTGGCATAGTGGTTACATTAGGTATGAACCACCACCTAGAACCTAAAGGAAAACATTACAAGTGTTAGCATTATTACAAGGAAAATGCATAATGACTAAGGTGAATCTTGGTGAATGATTTAATGTGTTTTGAGGAGGGCTTAAGGTGTATTTGAGGTGCCCAAATGAGGTTATAACATATTAGGATATATGAGGAGACGTTTGGAGTTGAAAGAGAATTTAGAAACAAGGTTCTGGAGCCGACCGACCTTAGGACCGGACTTGCAAGGTCGGTCGAGCTCAGTTTACACTACCGGAGAAAGTTTCTGGAATGGACCGACCTTGGGGACCGGACTTGCAAGGTCGGTCGGGCATGTATTTTGTACGGTAATAAGTCTCTGGAATCGACCGAACATAGGACCGGACTTGGCAAGTTCGGTCGAGCTTAAATTCCCTCGGGGAAACTCTCGGGAATGGACCGACCTTGGGGACCGGACTTGCAAGGTCGGTCGGGGTAGAATTTTCAAACGGTGAAGTGTTCTGGAATGGACCGACCTTAGGTAAGGTCGGTCGGAAGTTCGGTCGAGCCTAAAAAAAAAAAAGAAATTTTGAATTCTAAGAATGGCAATGGGTAATAAGGTATGCCTTTGGTAGGGTAGTAATGATTAGGACCCTAAGAACTCAAGGAATTAAGTTAAGATTAAGTATAAGTTTTAATGTTTAAAGTTAAGTTTGTAAGCTAAGTGGCAAAGACTTGAGAGGTTATTGAATAGGAATCCTTAGGGACTAAGTAAGTTAAGTAAGGTGCAAATAACTAATGACCTAAAAATGAATGAATGTTTTAGGTTTGTGAATTGGGACCCCCGAAGAAGATTAATCAAACAACGATCAACGGTGAACGGTACAGTCCTTCTTGTGACCTGCTTGCTAACGAGGTGTCCCTCGGCTTGTGTGCTATCTGTTTAATTGCTATGACTAAAACAAAATAAAGCATGCAACCGGTTATATTGTTCTCGTTGTGTTTGTGTTATCTTTACACTAACCCGCGAGACTTGAGATTGCTACTAACCAAGTTTAGTACTTACTGAGTTAAGAATAAGAGTTAAGTTTGGTGGTTGTTGGTTAATGCCCGTTAAGGCTTAGCTAGCACATGATGATTAAGATTTCTACTAACTGGAACTTGAGTGAGGAAACCCGGGACCGATCTCCGGTCATGCATGCTAAGGAAAAAGGGGGACGGTATCTGAATCAGATCCGCCCTCCGCTTAAGGACTTGTCTTCGGACTTGTAGCCTAGGGCCGGTTGCCGGCTCAGCTACGCTGGACTCCCGTCCAGAGTAGGTGGCATTAAGATGGTGCGGTGGGATCACCTAAATCCCAGGTTCAAATTAAGCTACAACCAATCCCTTCCAGGAAAGGTTTGTATACTGAGATTAAGATTAAGATTAAGGTAAGGTAAGGAAATGAGATTAAGGAAATGAGGACTAAGGAGGGGGTTACTAACCCACTTGATAAGGGAACGCTTGAGTCGTTCATTGTTTGTGAACTATATATGTTCATCTGTGGTTATTGTTATTGCACTTCATATTATGCTTGTGTATGTAATCAATTTCCATGCTATCGACAATTAGTCGTCGTAGCCCCGTTAGCTTGGGGGCCATGAGAGGGTGTACCAGCATTCGAGCTGACCCCCTCGGGGGCTATTTTTACACTTGCAGGTAAGAGACCCATGAGGACGCACTACGAGAGTAGGAGCGGTTAGACTTAGGGTGGGGTGTTTATTTTGAGTTCGGGTTGCGCCTGTGCTCCCGACTGTTTATATTAAGCTGATGTAAGGTTGAGATTATGTTTGAGATACTTGTACTCGGTTGGTTGTGGTATTGAGGTTGGTGATGTTCTGAGTTGGATAAGTAATTTGGATAAGTATTGTAAATGATAAGGCCGGTATATTCTAACGATCAGACCGTGGCAAGGTCCAGGTGTTGTTTATTTCCGCTGCGACGTGTTCGATTAAGTGTTCAGTTTTGCGATAACCACGAATGGCGTTGGATGGGGTGTTACAAAAAGTGGTATCAGAGCGTAGTTACGCTCTGATCAAGAAATACCGGACATAAGTAACCACCGAGTTAGGATATAAGTTAAGGAATAAGTGATGGGTTAAGGGTGTGAGAAGTTAGAGTGAGTAGAGTCAGATGACCACTAATAAGTGTGGATTGTCTTTACCGTCTACGGACGTTATAAATTTACTAACCGAAACAGTGGTGAATCCGAATCTAATGTGAGTTATGCTTGTTCAGATGGCAGGACGTCCTAGGGGAAGCCGAGGTCGCGGCCAGGGTGAGGATACTTCAGGAATACCTGGAGGGCAGACGATCGCAGAGATCGTAGCTGCCGCATTAGGGCATATGGGCTATCAGCCTGGTGCGGGTGCACCACCTCCACCGCCACAACCTAGGGAACCAAACTGGGTGAAGAGTCTAGAAGATCTTCGACCCGCTCATTTTAAGGGGGAGACCGATCCCGCCAAGCTTGAGGCGTACATCTCCGAGCTGGAGACCGCCTTCGAGACCCTTGATGTCCCTGCTAGGATCAAGGTGCGCCTAGCCGCTTTCTATCTGAATGGGGCGGCAGGCGATTGGTGGAAGCTGGTGAGGGCCGAGCATGTGGCCAATCCAGAGTTCGGCTGGGAGCAGTACACTGCCTTGCTACGAGCAAAGTACTACCCCGCCCATGTCCAGACGAAGAAGCGCTTGCAGTTGGATGCGCTTAGGCAGACGGACAAGATGACAGTGGACGAGTATTACTCAGAGTTCACTTCCTTGCTCCGTCTTCTGCTAGGTCTTGGATATTCTGACCAGATCTTGGTGGACCGCTTCTATGGCGGGCTTAGCCATCGACTCCGCTACGGCATGGGGCCGACGAGTTACACTACCTTGCAGGAGTGCTATCACGCCGCTGCTAAGGTTGAGATTACCGTCCAGCTGAGGGACGAGGAGAATGCAAAGAGGAAGAGTGCTGGTAAGAGCTCAGAAAGTCAAGGGCAAGGAGGGTACAAGAAACAAAAGTACCAGCCTCAGGCCCAGAAAAGTCAGAACCCAAAGGGGAGGGAGGAAAAGGAGAAGGCTTCGGAAGAGCCATTAAAGTTGACATATGCTATTGCAGCTACACCCCTGCGCTCTAAGGCGCCAAAGGGATCTGAGACTGAGAAGGGAGCCGGTGGTGGCTACCAGCGACGCTTCATTTGTAGGTGGTGTCACAAGGACCACCCCGAGCTCGACTGTAAAGGGATTAAAGTGGAGTGCAACTTTTGTGGAGTCTACAGGCATCGAGCATATGAGTGTTACCTGAACCCTGCTAGCAGAGCCTATAGGCCCGATACCAGGGGCAAGGGCAAGACCGATCAGGGAGCTGGATCTGACGGTCAGAGGAAGGTGCAGCAGCCGGCGGACAAGAACCCACGGGTGACCCAGAAGACGGGACCCACTTTACACATGGTGGACCGGGACGATGAGCCTGAACCCTCATCGAGGCCAGGTACCGCTATAACCATTTAGTAATAAAAACTACCTGCTTACCGCATTAGCATGCATGTTTGGTGAATAAATGAGTTAAGTAAGAATAAGATGAGATGAGAACTTAAGTAAGATATAACCTACTACCACTTTAGGAAGATTCAACATTTGCTACCCAATACCATCTACATCTAACCCGGAGCACACCGGCATCGAAACCATAGACTTTGCAACCGAACAATGTCAGGTTATCCGCCCAGGTATGATTTTATTAAGGGGATACCTGACACCCGAAGCACAAATAGCCATCATCGAAACCATAGACTTTGCAACCGAACAATGTCAGGTCACACCGGAGTACCCAGGGGGAGCAAGGATGAAATTAAAGATGATGAGCTTGGGCAAGGATTGGAATCCGTATGCCAAGAATTACCAAACCATGAGGGAACAAGATGGAGTCTCACCACCGGGAATACCCGAAGAGTTCCATCCAGTTATTACACAAGTCGTGGAAATCGCTCAGCAGTTGGAGGCTGAACCGATTCCAGACATCCAGGCAGACATTTGCATTGTAAACTTCTACGAGAAAGATGGGAGACTGGGACTACACCAGGACAAGGACGAGACAACGGAGTCTCTCGAAAGAGGGATACCCGTAGTGTCTTGGTCCATTGGGGATGATGCAGAATTTGTATACGGCGAGCAGAAGCGTGCGGACCGTGCAGATAAGTTAGTGCTTAAGTCAGGTGATGTGTTAATTATGGGAGGAGAATCAAGGATGTTATACCATGGGATTAAGAGAATCAAGCTGAATACAGCACCATCAGCAGTAGTCAATGCGACGCATATGAGACCAGGAAGATTAAACCTAACCTTTAGACAATATTAGCCATGTAATGTTAGAATGGAATGAGGAATGAGATGTAAGATTGAAGCACATGTTGTAAACAGGATGGTCATGAATAAAATAACAGTGTTGTTCATATAAATTGTTACGACTCTTGTTATACCATCAATACTCATGAAGCTTGTGAACACAATTAGGTTATGGACTCGGTACGGAAGGTGCACTAAGCATACTTACAGAGGCACAGGCCGACGCCAGCGGTACTATCCTCACCGGCACCTTTCCGATTAATGGGATTGAGGCATCAGTTCTCTTCGACTCAGGGGCCTCGCATACCTTTGTCTCGGCATCATTCGCGAGCAGGTTGGGGCTAGACGCTGATGAGCTACCCGACTTCACGGTTACGCTCCGTCTAAGGAGAAGGTTCGTTGCACTCGTTACTACCGAGGAGCCATTATCAGAATTAAGGGAGAAGACTTTCCAATCAGTTTCATTAAGTTCAGTAAGCTAGGATTTGATGTTATCTTCGGGATGAACTGGTTGGAGCGGCACAAGGGACGTATCCTCTGCGCCGAGCATAGATTGCTGCTCAGGAGTCCATCTGGGGTAACAATATCATACCGCCAGAGACCCAGAGAGCCTTCGACTAAGATCATCACCGCCATGGCAATGCATAGAGAATTAAGGAGAAAGAAGAAGAAGTATACCTCTGCTATGTACAGGACATAGAGAGAGACCCTGAGTTCGACCCCGACTTACCGGTAGTGTCGGAGTTCCCCGACTTATTTCCACGGGAACTGCCCGGCATGCCACCCACTCGGGAGGTAGAGTTCACCATTGAGCTGCTACCTGGTACCGGACCGATAGCCAAAGCACCATACCGTATGGCTCCGGCAGAAATGACTGAGTTAAAGGAACAATTGAAAGATTTGTTAGATAAAGGATTCATTAGACCAAGTGTGTCACCTTGGGGAGCGCCAGTTCTCTTCGTGAAGAAGAAGGATGGTAGTCTCCGCCTCTGCATCGACTACAGAGAGCTGAATGCAGTGACAGTGAAGAATAAGTACCCACTACCCCGCATTGACGATCTGTTCGATCAGTTGAAGGGAGCATCTGTGTTTTCCAAGATTGATCTCAGATCGGGGTATCATCAGATAGCCATTAAGGAGGGAGACATTGAGAAGACGGCATTCCGGACACGATACGGCCATTATGAGTTTACTGTGATGCCGTTCGGTTTGTCGAACGCACCGGCGAAGTTTATGGATCTGATGAACCGCTTGTTCCGGGAGCAGCTGGACAAGTCGGTTGTGGTTTTAATTGACGATATTTTGATATATTCGAAGTCTAAGGTTGAGCATGAGGAACATCTGAGGAGGGTATTGGAAATACTGAGGGAGAACCAGCTATATGCTAAGTTCTCCAAGTGTGAGTTTTGGCTTGACCAGGTCTCTTTCCTAGGTCATGTCATCTCAGATGCTGGGATCGCAGTGGATCCAGCAAAGATTGATGCCGTACGTACTTGGCCAAGGCCGAAGACTGTTACCGACATCCGGAGCTTTCTCGGTCTGGCAGGTTACTACAGGAGGTTTGTTAGAGATTTCAGCAAGGTCGCGAAACCGATGACCAGTCTGATGAAGAAGGACGCACCATTCTTGTGGACAGTTGACTGTGAGAGATCATTTCAGCGCTTGAAGGACTCACTGACCACTGCACCGGTTCTGACCATTCCAGACGGTACAGAGGGCTTTGAGGTTTATTGTGATGCATCCGGCAGAGGGCTGGGTTGCGTGCTCATGCAACATGGCAAGGTGGTGGCATATGCCTCACGCCAGTTGAAGAAACATGAGGAGAACTACCCCACACATGATTTAGAGCTGGGAGCTGTAGTCTTCGCTTTGAAGATATGGCGCCACTACTTATATGGGGTTAGTGTCACGATCTACACCGATCACAAGAGTTTGAAATACATATTCACTCAGAAGGAGTTAAATCTTCGACAGAGGAGATGGTTAGAGTTTCTGAAAGACTATGACATTGACCTCCAATACAAAGAAGGGAAGGCCAATGTTGTAGCAGATGCCCTGAGCCGTCGAGCACACTCACTCCATTCGCTAGTTTCTTCTCCAGCTTGGTTGATGAGGTGCGAGAGGCTCAGAGGACAGATGAGTACATGAGAGAGGTCAGACAGAAGCTGACAGATGGTACCTTTGAAAGTCAGAAATACGACTTCAGACTACATGATGATGATCTGATCAGACTTAAGGGCCGGTTATGCATACCACGAGGCAACACGGATCTGAAAGACCGTATACTTAGAGAATCACACTGTTCTTCAGTTTCCATCCATCCGGGAGCCTCTAAAATGTATAAAGACATGAAGAGATACTTCTGGTGGTCGGGGATGAAGACAGATGTTACCGAGTTCGTCTTGAGGTGTCTCACATGCCAGAAGGTGAAATTCGAGCACCGACGACCGGGCGGAATGGTACAGTCGATGCCAGTTCCGGAGTGGAAGTTCCATGATATCTCCATGGACTTCGTAGTTGGGCTTCCACCTGCTAGGGGAGGTCTCAACATGATATGGGTGGTGGTGGATCGCCTTACCAAAGTAGCCCGATTCATACCGATGAAGGATACTTGGAAGGTGACCAAATTAGCTGAGTTATTTGAGAAAGAAATCATGAGACATCACGGCATACCAAAGACCATAGTGTCAGATAGAGATACCAGATTCCTTTCGAGGTACTGGAGAGCTACCAGAGAAGCGTTGGGTACAGAACTCAAGCTGAGTACCGCGTTCCATCCTCAGACAGATGGTCAGACTGAGCGTACTATTCAGACACTCGAGGACATGCTGAGAGCATGTGCCTTAGACTTCCAGGGCAGTTGGATTGACAGATTGCATCTGATCGAGTTTTCATACAACAACAGCTATCACGCTTCGATCAAGATGGCACCTTTTCAAGCGTTGTACGGTAGACCATGTCGTACACCGCTCTGCTGGGATGAGTCGAGTGAGACGGTCATTATAGGACCAGAGTACTTAGAACAAGTTAAGGCTGAAGTTCAGCAAATCAGGGAGAACATGAAAGCTGCTCAAGATAGGCAGAAGTCGTATGCTGATGTTCGACGACGGGACCTGGAGTTCGCAGTGGGCGACCAGGTATTTCTGCGAGTTTCACCGATGAAGGGTGTATTCAGGTTTGGGCAGAAGGGCAAATTAAGCCCGAAATTTGTTGGTCCTTATGAGATTACGGAGCGGGTGGGCCCAGTTGCTTACAGGTTGAATTTACCTGCTGAGCTGGGTAAAGTGCATGATGTTTTTCATGTTTCACAGCTAAAGAAATACATGCACCACCCCTCCCATGTGTTAGAACCTGAGAGGTTGACTTTAGAACCGAATATGAGATCCGTGGAGACTCCTCAGAGAATCTTGGACAGTAAGACTAGGGACACTCGCCACAAGTCAGTGCGACTGGTGAAGGTTCTCTGGTCTAACCAGGATGTCGAAGAGGCCACGTGGGAGTTAGAGGATAAGATGAAGGCGAAGTACCCTTCTTTGTTTACTGACTAGATCGTCTGTATAGGGTACGGGGCGTACCCCTTTTTAAGGGGGGTAGAGCTTCCTCGCTTTTGAGTTAGGAAACGATCATGTTTGTCGTTTGTTTGGTTGATTAAGATGTGAATTTGTGTAAGTTGCTACACTTCGGTGTAAGTTTGAGTTATGTATAATACTTATGTATTGTATTTGAGATGTGTGAATGTGAATATAAGATGTGGTATTAAGATTAAGAGAATTGTGTACCGTGAATGGTTAAGCACATGTGTGAACTTTGAGGACAAAGTTCTTTTAAGGGGGGTAGATTGAAATACCCCAAACTTAGATATGGTGTTTAAATGAAAAACTAAGATATAAGGAGGCTAAATAATGCCTTAGAAACATTAAGAAACATTTCTAATCAAAGAAAATATAAGGAAACACCAAAAGAGCAGTTTTAGCAAAAACGTGCTCTAAGCTTGGAGAGACTTGGGAGAGTACCCAAATATTGTTCTAAGACCTTAGTAATATCCTAATGGTCATTTTAAATCAATTACCAAAGAAAACCAAGCTTGAAAACAAGTTAAAACACAAAATGTGCTTTAAGGAGTTTAAAGCACGTTTTTGAAAAATTGTCTTGTAAATGAGTTTTGAATGGCTAAATGTCCATCATTACTCTTTAATTAACATGTGTACTATATAGTATCACATTTGGAAGTCTATATCAATGGGAAATCAAAAATTTCACAACAATGTGCCTTGTTTTGTGAATAGTGAATTAATTAAGCTAGTTTATAACATAAGTCTATATAAGTGAGACATTTGGTCAACAAAGACTTAATTACCCTCATTATTAAAAGGGGGCCGGTTTCTTATGAGGTGAGTCACCACTTACATGAGTCATTAAGCAAATAAGAAAGCAAATAAGAGTTATAAAGTAAAAGCACTATTCACCTTTTACATAAATATCACACTTTATTAGTTCTCTCTCCTCACTTCTTCATTCTCCTTTGTTTTCCCACGGTTTGAGCTGCTCTCTCCCTTCTCCATTCACGTAAAACTCAACCTCCATGAAAGCTCCATCTTCCTTGGTTACATCTTGCTCATTTTAGCTCCAAATCCAAAACAAAATACATATCTTCTTATTAGCTCAAGCTCCTTCTTCCTATCTTTTCGAAATTGCAAGAGCTTTGATTTGGTGCCAAGTCAAACCACCATTAGAGGAGGAAACTCAAGCTTGGAGACTCCATTGGCATCTCCATTCTCTTAAGGTAAAGAAAGTGCAAGAAAATCTAGGTTTCCACCATTTTCTTCACATGTCCGAAAATTAGTACTCATGGGACTCCATTTTATGCCTTGTTCTAGCTTGTTTCTACTCTTCAAAGGAGAGAGGAGGTCCTTCTTGCTTCATATCCAAGTTTGTCTTGAGAAACCAAGGTAAAACAATCACCTTAATACCTTAAAGCATATTTTTAACCTAGGGTTTGTTCCTTAGGGTTAATGTGTTATCTAGTACTCATTGGAGTCATTGGATATTGGTTAGAACATTGGCAAGGAGATACACATTGGTGACCGAGATTGAACAAAGAAAAACCTAAGGAAGAAAGCTTTTTAAGCTTGTAAAAAGAACAAGGTAAATTACTTACCTTAAGGTGTTTTATTGTTTAAGGGAATGGGATTTAGATATGTGATGAGTTTAGTGTAGAGTTTATATTGGGAAGGTGTTATAAAACCTAGGAGAAACAATGACTATGTTTGTGAACTTGTGACTAAAGAGCAAATGAGAAGAAGAGATAGTTAAAACAATGTGGAGATGAATTACAAGAAGCATTTTATTTCAATGGGAGCCTTGTTGTGTGTACTCGCAGGTTGAAGGCAAATATATGTGGAAATTCAGTGGTTAAGATTATTGTCATTTAAGGGCCTAAGTGCCAAGCATTTTAAGTTTAAGCACTATATGATGTGTGGTGAAGTTTTAGTATAAATTGTGTGTTAAGGTGTTGTGATGAGAATTTGGGTGATGTTGGTTGTTTGATGGAGAAAAACCATGTGTTAGGATGTGCTATATACTAGAGAACCCATGGCAAAAATTTAAAGGAGAACTTAAGTGTTTAAGATATTCTAAGGGGATTTAATGACTAAGGAAGTACTAGGATGTTCTAGAGGTTGTCTTGATGAAAAAGGGTGAGAATAAGGTGTTCTAATGACTTATAATGACTTAGGTATCACCATGAAGGATTTAGGAAACAAGAGAATGTATTTGAGTATTTAGGACTTAGGCAAATGTTGGTGTACAACTAGGAAGGAAATAATGTGTTGATGGATGGAAGTTTAAACTTGTGAAGGAACTTTAAGTAAATGCATAAAAGAGTTTTAGATGGTGAAAGATGCTTGGGAGATGATGTTATAGTGGTGAGGAAAACATTTGGCATAGTGGTTACATTAGGTATGAACCACCTAGAACCTAGAGGAAAACATTACAAGTGTTAGCATTATTACAAGGAAAATGCATAATGACTAAGGTGAATCTTGGTGAATGATTTAATGTGTTTGAGGAGGGCTTAAGGTGTATTTGAGGTGCCCAAATGAGGTTATAACATATTAGGATATATGAGGAGAAGTTTGGAGTTGAAAGAGAATTTAGAAACAAGGTTCTGGAGCCGACCGACCTTAGGACCGGACTTGCAAGGTCGGTCGAGCTCAGTTTACACTACCGGAGAAAGTTTCTGGAATGGACCGACCTTGGGGACCGGACTTGCAAGGTCGGTCGGGCATGTATTTTGTACGGAATAAGTCTGGAATCGACCGAACATAGGACCGGACTTGGCAAGTTCGGTCGAGCTTAAATTCCCTCGGGGAAACTCTCGGAATGGACCGACCTTGGGGACCGGACTTGCAAGGTCGGTCGGGGTAGAATTTTCAAACGGTGAAGTGTTCTGGAATGGACCGACCTTAGGTAAGGTCGGTCGGAAGTTCGGTCGAGCCTAAAAATAAAAAAAAAAAAGAAATTTTGAATTCTAAGAATGGCAATGGGTAATAAGGTATGCCTTTGGTAGGGTAGTAATGATTAGGACCCTAAGAACTCAAGGAATTAAGTTAAGATTAAGTATAAGTTTTAATGTTTAAAGTTAAGTTTGTAAGCTAAGTGGCAAAGACTTGAGAGGTTATTGAATGGGAATCCTTAGGGACTAAGTGAGTTAAGTAAGGTGCAAATAACTAATGACCTAAAAATGAATGAATGTTTTAGGTTTGTGAATTGGGACCCCGAAGAAGATTAATCAAACAACGATCGACGGTGAACGGTACAATCCTTCTTGTGACCTGCTTGCTAACGAGGTGTCCCTCGGCTTGTGTGCTATCTGTTTAATTGCTATGACTAAAACAAGATAAAGCATGCAACCGGTTATATTGTTCTCGTTGTGTTTGTGTTATCTTTACACTAACCCGCGAGACTTGAGATTGCTACTAACCAAGTTTAGTACTTACTGAGTTAAGAATAAGAGTTAAGTTTGGTGGTTGTTGGTTAATGCCCGTTAAGGCTTAGCTAGCACATGATGATTAAGATTTCTACTAACTGGAACTTGAGTGAGGAAACCCGGGACCGATCTCCGGTCATGCATGCTAAGGAAAAAGGGGGACGGTATCTGAATCAGATCCGCCCTCCGCTTAAGGACTTGTCTTCGGACTTGTAGCCTAGGGCCGGTTGCCGGCTCAGCTACGCTGGACTCCCGTCCAGAGTAGGTGGCATTAAGATGGTGCGGTGGGATCACCTAAATCCCAGGTTCGAATTAAGCTACAACCAATCCCTTCCAGGAAAGGTTTGTATACTGAGATTAAGATTAAGATTAAGGTAAGGTAAGGAAATGAGGATTAAGGAAATGAGGACTAAGGAGGGGGTTACTAACCCACTTGATAAGGGAACGCTTGAGTCGTTCATTGTTTGTGAACTATATATGTTCATCTGTGGTTATTGTTATTGCACTTCATATTATGCTTGTGTATGTAATCAATTTCCATGCTATCGACAATTAGTCGTCGTAGCCCCGTTAGCTTGGGGGCCATGAGAGGGTGTACCAGCATTCGTGCTGACCCCTCGGGGGCTATTTTTACACTTGCAGGTAAGAGACCCATGAGGACGCACTACGAGAGTAGGAGCGGTTAGACTTAGGGTGGGTGTTTATTTTGAGTTCGGGTTGCGCCTGTGCTCCCGACTGTTTATATTAAGCTGATGTAAGGTTGAGATTATTTGAGATACTTGTACTCGGTTGGTTGTGGTATTGAGGTTGGTGATGTTTGAGTTGGATAAGTAATTTGGATAAGTATTGTAAATGATAAGGCCGGTATATTCTAACGATCAGACCGTGGCAAGGTCCAGGTGTTGTTTATTTCCGCTGCGACGTGTTCGATTAAGTGTTCAGTTTTGCGATAACCACGAATGGGTTGGATGGGGTGTTACATCGGTATAGTAATGAATTGAAGTTGTAATGAATTATGGATGAGTAAGCAATGGGAAGTATTGTATTATGTAGAGTACTCGGTATGTTCATATTCATCAGACCGATAGTATGTAGAGTTGTAACTCGCCTTGTTAGTCACGTGGGTGACTAACGGCATTGTACACCCGCCGTTGAGTAAGTAATATCCGCTGCGAAGGTAAGTATGGTACAGTAATGACGGTATTAGCGGGTAGGGTGTTACAATTACAAATGGGGAAAATCGGCTACAAAGGAGAATGGAGGAAACATGAGTTTTTCATGGAAATTTTTACTTAATGGAGAGAGGAGACTCCAAGCTTTGATTTGGTACCATTTCTCTTCAAATGGGCAAAACCCATGGAGATGAACTTCCTCATTTGAATTCTAAAAAGAGGGAAGTGTAGAGCTTGAGGAGGGGAGTTCAAATACGTGGTTATTTTTGCATTTGGAGTTCAAATGGAGCTTGAGCATGGAGAAGAAGAGGGGCTGCCATTGGAGGTTGGTGAAGCTCCAAAAATCGCCAGCAACAAGAGGGAGGAAAAAGAACACGGTGAGAGAAAAACAAATGGGAGAGAGAAGAGAGAAATGAGAAGTGAGAGAAAAATGTGGGTGCTTTTTACTTTAGTACTTTTCTTTCTCTTCTTTCTTTTTCTTTCTAGCTTATTTAACAAGAGAGGGGTGACTTATTTAAGTAATAAAAACCGGCCCCCTACAGTATTTCTAGTTGGAGCGTTTTTTTGTTTTTTTACAGAAAACACTCGTTAATTTACCCGGTTTTGGTACTATTCACTAACCGGGCCGTTTTCTAGAATTTTCTCGTTTCTTTATTTTATTGGTTATTAAGCTTCCATTAATGCTTATTTATAATTATTTAATGAACTATAATTTTTATGGGTTCGTTTGACCACTCAAAGTCACGTTTTCGGGTTTTCTCGAAAAACGTGTGCTAAAGCTTTATTAGGGTTTTAATACATTATTTGGATCCGTTTTCTTCGGGAATCATTCCCATATATTAATTAGGCATGAATAAGCCTTAGGAATCCACATAATACTCTAACCGAGGTCTCGTACCTCCTATGGTTATATAACGCTTATTTAGCGTTTTCCGCGTTTTAAGCGTTTCTTCATTTCTTTTGGGTTTATTTTTCTTACCAAAATTACTTAGGCACTATTAGGCCCTTAAATACCATATTAGAATGATTTTAATCACTATTTAAGTTCGGGGTATTTCAAATCATCATCTCTTTTGTGAAACATACTTCCTCTACCACAAGTAACTGAAACAAAGCAACTAAACCCATCAAAATATAAAAAAATTGAATAATATTCATAAATTTAAATTTGTCATCCTCGACATAACTTCTCATTAAAAAAATGAATAGCTTCAATTTTGAACTAGCTTTGAAATAAGTCGAGTTTTGTGTACGAAAACCTTGAAAGTCTTGCAATCATAATAACATCCAACCATGATAATTATTATGTTTTATATGATGTCAATAACTGCTCACCATCTCTCACAATCTGGTCATGACTTTTGACTATTCATGAAAAACATGGAATAAAAAGAATTCGACAAGAACCATTCTATAGTTGTCATACCAACTATTTTCTTTAATAGATGAACAATATTAAGTGATTCTCCAGAGTCACTCATTTTGTGTTTTACTACTATCTCAAAGAAGATGAACTTATGATTCATTGAGAATCATTTGTAAAATCATATTCAGATCAAATTATATGTATGACATCATATATGTATCATCATCATATCATCATCATCATCATCATCATCATAGAGGTCAAACTTGACATATGAATATTCATCATCATCGTATATCACTTATGTAGTTTTCCAAGAACTACATCAAACGATTTTCACAAATTTCTCCTAGTGCAATACCATCATTGATTTTTCATGAATCGTTAATAATGTTCATCTTATACATAAAAATAGATACTTTAGATGAATTTCGCCAGGGTTATACCATCTTTTAGATCACTGATATGATCAATACATTTATTTTTCAAAATATTGTCAATTTTCTAGTAGAATGCTAATACCATATCATATTAAGTTCAAAAGTTCTCGGAACAATGCCCATTTCTTTGCTCATATTGTATAAAAGCATTAAAAAAATATAGCACCGCCCTTTATATTGATCATATTAACACTTTCAAGTGTGATGCCTTTTTATAAAATATGCAAATAACTTTTAGGCACAATGCCCTTTATAGCATATTGAAGTTAAAGTTTCAGGCACGATGCCCTTTTAATGATGTTCAAGACATTAAAATAAAGTTTGAAAATATTGGAAATTGTTTATGGTATATCATAAAATAATCAAATATTTGAAACGATCTCACAAGTATTGTTTTAATGACATCACTATTAATCAAGATCTGGGAGTTTCAGGCGCAATGCCTTTATATATATCAAATAAAATTAAAATTGATATATATATATATATATATATATATATATATATATCAAACAAAATTAAAATTAACCACACAATTCCTGTTTGATTAAATCAAAACCTTCAATGCCCGAATCCAAATCCACACCGGGAGCAACTGTGTTCATAGATAATATTAATCAAGCCTCACAGGTAGGAACTATCTGGAAAATTTTCGAAAAATTTGGTCTTATAGTTGGTATTCGTCTACCCAAAGCAACAAGGATCCGAACAAATACCAGGTATGGATTTGTGGAGTACGGAACAAAGAACGAGGCAGACTAGGCCATATTAGAAACCAACGACATGATAGTAGACGACAACAAACTCCAGACACAAACAAAGCTATACATTGAAAGTTCACTCATAGTGTGCCGCTATAGGGACAGAGATGGATTCGCGCCCGCAATTAGACCGATCCGCAGTAGGGGAGCCTTCTTTTTGTCATCGGTCACCATCTCCTCATCACCAGGTGCCACCACCATACAGGGATCTACGCTCAGAAGGAATCATAAGCTTGAACCCATCTCTGAGTATGATAGAAAAAATGGACAGATGTGTAGTAATATCCTTGTCTGGCCATGCCAACTGGCGCGACATCACCCGATACTTGCACGAAAGGGGGCAAAACATGGAAGAAATTTTATGCGAGTCACCAAACAAATTCTTAGTAGTCTTTGAATCCCATGGCAAAGCCCTACAGTTTATGGAATCCAATCTGGGGGACGACCTTGGATGAAGGAAAAGGTGGGGGCAGAAAACTGATCAAACTTCTAGTAGACTTGTTAACATATCAATCAGGAGAATCCCTCTACAGGCTTGGTCTGAACAAACAATTCTCCAAATCACCAACCATCTGGGAGTGATTACTGAAATAATCTCTGATATTGAAATACCCCAAACCTTGATATGTTGTCTACACATTGAACTATGGTATATTAAGGCTAAAAAGTGCCTTAGAAACATTCGTGAAAAATTTAAACCATAGTAAAAACAATAAAGTACCATAAACACAGTTTGAGCAAAACCATGCTCTAAGCTTGGAGTGAACTTGGTTAGGACCCAAAGAGCCCACCAAGACTTAATAATATTCAATTATGATTTAATAAGGCTAATTAAGTCCTTAGGGAATGTTGGTGGACAATTAAACCAAACAAAACACAAGAAAACACCTTAAAGTCAATTTAAGCAAATACTTGCTCTACACTTGGTGTAACCTTGTATAATAGCTAAAGGTCATTCTTAGACCTTATAAACATGCTAATGAACATGTTAAATCAATTAACAAAGAAAACCAATCTTGAAAACAAGTTAAAACACAAAATGTGCTTTAAGGAGCCTTAAAGCACATTTTTGAAAAACTGTCTTGTAAATGAGTTTTGAGTGGCTAGATGACCATCATTACTCTTTAATTAATATGTGTACTACTTAGTATCACATTAGGAAATCTAAATCAATGGGAAATCAAAAATTTCACAAATATGTGCCTTAGTTTGTGAATAGTATCTAAATTAAGCTAGTTTATATAGCATAAGTCAACATAAGTAATTTAATTGGTCAACAAAGACCATAAAACCCCTAAGTACTAACAAGGGGGCCGGTTTTATTGTGGTGAGTCACCACTCTTGCTAGCTTGATAAGTAAATAAAGATGACAACTAAAGTTTACTATTTACTTTATAAGTAAATATCTTGTAAAAGCAAGCTCTCATTTCATTTCTTCCTTTCCCACTCATTTCCACCGTCTCCAACCTTCTTCCTCCTCTCTCCATCGGTTTTGCTACAGCAAACCATACCATCTCCATCTTTGAATGCTTGTAACTTCTAGCTCCATGATCCAAATTAAATTTCAAGACTACCATTCTTCTAGTTAGGCCAAGCTCTACAACTTTGTCTTTTCAAATCTTCAAGAGCTCCATTTCGGTGCCATGGAGATTCACCATTGAAGGAGCTTGAGCTCATCTTTTCATGCCTTGTCATTCTCCTTGGCTTTAAGGTAAGGAAAAACCAAAGAAAACAACATTTCCTTCATTTTTATGCTTGGCCGAAAATCACCATTTATGGTGCCTTTATCTTGCTTTGTTCTAGCTTCATTTCAACCATTCAAGGGCTTGGTGGAGTCCTCTCTTGCCACTTATTCAAGTTCTCTTCTATTTCCAAGGTAAAACAATCACCTTAATGCTTTAAGACAATATCTATAACCTAGGGTTTATTAATGTGTTTGGGCATGAAGTTTGAATGCTCATTGTCTTGCTTGTATATTGATTAGAAAGTTGACAAGTGATCAAACTCCTTGCTGATTTTCGGTTCAAGGAAACAAGAAAGAAGTTTGAGAGGAAAAGAGGTAAATAAACTATCTCAATGTAGTTTGAATGCCTTAGGAAAAATGAGCTTGATTTGCTTAATAAAATACCTAAGGAGCCAATGGCAAAAGAGCTAGTGAATTGTTCTTAAGGGAATTATTAAAGGCATATGTGATGTTGAGTGTATTTGCAGGTCAAAGGCAATATATATATATATATGTGGGAAATTCAGTGTTAAGGTTTATGCAATTTAAGGGCCTAAGAGCCATGTTATTTAAGGGCCTAAGTGCCAAGCAATTAAATTATGCACTATATTGTGATGTAGTGTAAATTTGGTGAAGTTTTGTGTGTGAGAAGGTTCTTGATGGATTTAGGTGTTCTTGAATGTTTAAAGGTGAAAACCTAAGTGTTTGGGTGTGAGAGTATACAAGAGAAGCTATGGCAAAATTTAGTTGATAAACAAAAGAGTTTATGTGTAGTAATGAGATGAGATTTATGACTTAGAAGGTACTAGGAATTGTTAAGTGTTAAGATGGTGAAAGAAAGTGAATTAAGGTGTTCTTAGGTGTTAAGATGCCATGAGCATTGTCTTGGAGGATTTAGAAGTTAAATGAGTGTTTTATACACATCAAAGTCATGTTATGAGAAGTATAAAGTCTTGTGCAAGTTTTGGTATACAAAGGAAAAACAATGTCTTGTAAAGATCTAAGTGTAAACTTGTGGAAATAGAAGAAGTAGTGCTTTTAGGAGTAGTGGTAATGGTGGTAAGATAACATTTTGGTTAGTGGAGTAATAGGCATGAAACTACCACCTAGAAAACCTAACACTACAAGAAAAAACAGATTTAGCTACCAATGATTTGCTACCACACATATATTGGTAGCTAATTTCAAAAATTGCTACTGATTTTTAATGGTACTAACATAGTGGTGTCTATTTTGCTACAACAACGACAATGGTAGCTAGATTTTTTAAACAGTAGCCAAATCGCTATCGTCTGACAAGACTGCTACCATTAGTAGTAGCTATTTTTATTTCATCTTGGTTCTTTTTGTAAGAACAATTTAGCTACCAATGTTGGTAGCTAAATTACGGAATAGCTACTGCAAGATGTGGCTAATTCAATCATGGTAGCTATTGTGCCACTATTAAAGTAGCAGTAGCGAAAAATATTATAACTAGTAGCTTAATTGCTACTATAAGTTGCTACTACCAAATAGATTAGCTAAGTTAATGAAATTGCTACTAACACTCATCGCGGTTGCCGTTCTGCTACTGTTTGGGCGTCGGTAACGAATATTTTAGCAAGCATAAAAATTGTTACTATCTTTAATTATGAAATTACTACCAACTAATGAAATACCCCTGAATATTAAACGCATAAAATCATAACGTGTTTTATAATATGAACATAAAAAACGTACGAACCATTTAAGCTAGTACATATATATATGTACGAACACGAAAATATATGTACGTAACGTTACAATACCGTAACGCTGTAATAAAATCAATAACGCTGCATAATTGCGTTACAAAAATATATAGAATCACATGATATAATATATAGTCGTACACATATAAATAATAATGTATGGCATATACAAAAACAAAGAGAAAGAAAAAAAAAAAAGGGGAGCAAAGACGCTCCCGCTGAGTTTCGAACCCCGTACCTCCCGTATACCTAGTGAACACCTTAACCGGTAGAGCTGTGCCCAGATTCGGTAGCTAATACTAACCAAATGAAACTAGTGATTAGACTACTAAAGTAACTACAACAAAAGAAAAGAGAAGCCTGACACGAGCCATAAGCCAACACATTTTCACTAACTCTTAGGTGGTGCCTGCACACTGCACGACTTGGAATTTCTCACGCTTACCCATACCTGTTCTCTTCTTTTCTCACGTGGGAACACCCTGGTCTGAAGACCCACTCCACTCCTCCACCATTACACCCATATTCCTTGAGTATGCTGTCCGAGAATCAAAGTGTTGTTGTCTGATTCTCCTTAATTCATCGAGCCTCTGGAACTAGGGAGCACCATCTCCAGTTTAAGCCTGAAACAATTACTCCTCAGACACACAATACTACCACCCATCCCATCCGTGTCTGATCCATGCAAGAACACACCTCAGATGTGCAGGGCCTGGAGCACAACAACTCAGCCATCGATCCCAGCAAGGTGAATATCAGTCGCCTCATTCTTCCCTGTTCATGCCCGTGATCCCCTCTGTTATTTAGCTCATTTCCTCGTCAATAACTCAAACTCTCT
Organism: Limonium bicolor; assembly: GCA_023374045.1. Taxonomy (NCBI): domain Eukaryota; kingdom Viridiplantae; phylum Streptophyta; class Magnoliopsida; order Caryophyllales; family Plumbaginaceae; genus Limonium; species Limonium bicolor. The sequence continues at coordinate 210,377,218 of CM041779.1, read as the reverse complement.
TATTACTCAGTCACACGCCGCATCGTGGAGTTCCAGCTGTTGTAGAACCAGGAGCAAAGCCATCCCCAACCTAAGCTGTGACATGGTAAGGAAATCAGTAACCAAACTGGTCCTTCTGTCTTGTTGCGGGTGGGTGAAAGAAAGGAAAACACACATTACTCACTCGAGCTCTCCTTTTGTTGCATAGATATCCCATGCAACTCTACCCATGGAGGACCCAAGCCATTTCTCCAAAAAGATCGGTCCTGTGCTGTTGAAACAGCTCCGTAAGTAAACTCCCACCTGATATTAGATTCGAATTCTGTAACCATATTTCAGTTTTGGGAACTTGGTGTCTCGGTACAATTAACTGCCAGAAGAGATAAAAAGGATGCGTTGACTTAATAATGAACCCAACATGTTGCTAAAACACCCAGCTAAATTTGTAAACACCTTGAGGAGGTTAAAATCCAGTTTATGGCACAAGAAGTGAGATAGGATGGAGAAATACACAGAGATCTGTGCTACAGATTTTGGTGACTCTGGATTTCTGTAAGACTGATTTCCAGAAATAATATGAGAGTTGCATTGGTTAATAATGGACCTAAAACATTACTCTTGCACTTAACTAAGTTGAGAAAACTTTGGGAAGGTTAGTGCATCGGAACTGGAGTTAGAAGAGAAACAGAAAACAGCCAGCAAGTGCTGGATAGCAGTTTCAGATTTCAGGATTTTGGATTTCTGTTTTCTGTGAGTATTCAGAGAGATTGCCTGTGTGTGAGTTGGGTTGTTGGAGGGTAAAACCTTACTGAAACATTTAACTCTGTAGCTAGACAATTAGAGGGAACCAAAAAAAAATTAATTAACGTGTGAACAAACAAAAGAAAAAAAACGAAGAAAAGATTTCAGTTTTTTCAGTTCTTAATTCAGTGCGATTATAATTCTGTAACTTTAACATGTTAGCTTGGGTCTGTTCAAGATTGGAACTTGATGATATATTTAGTTAAGTGGGAACCAGATCCATTGATGAAACAGAAAAGACAAATAGAATAGCAGAAGAGAAACCTGCATTAGTTCCTCAGGTTATCAGGTTCAGATGTTACAGTTTTAAGTCCCAGTTTCTGCAATTTCATGTTTCAAATTCCCAGCTTTCCTAGTTCAGGGCGAGGGTGATTCTATAACATTGATGTAGTTGTTGTGGTTGGTATTTGAGTTTGGAAGCCTTATGGCATACTTAGCTAGGTGGGTAAAGAGGGTGAGAAGGAAATTTAGAATCAGATTAGAGAACCGACAGAGAGCAAATAAGAGTGTGTAGCAGTTTTAATTTCAGATTCTTTCCTATCCAGTTTGTGGACACCTCCGTAGCCTTGTCTAACGCCTTGGGCTTTCTCTGGGGATTAAGAATGTGACAACACTATTAGCCAAGTAACTAAGCAGGGTGAAGAGAAAATTCGAAAAACAGAAAAAAAAAAAAAAGAGAAGATAACGATTCAGGTTTAAGGCCTCAGTCTTATTCTCTGAACTGTAAGTACTGGTATGACTGAAGTACTAAAGGACTGAGAGTGTGTACTGGCTATGTACTTTGGGACTGTTTCAAATAAAGACACTGGATAATACACTTGGTTAGGTGGGCAATCAAGTTGAGGGAGAATGGAAAATCTGTACCGAGAATGAGCAGGAAGAAGTCAAAAGGGTATATCAGTTTTCAGTTTTTGCAGTTCTCTTCCTGTTCAGTATGTGAAATACAGTAGTGGATCTAACAGGGTTGCTTTAGGTTGTTTTGGTTTGGAATATGACTAGAGCACTTAGCTACATAGATGAGTATTTGGGACAGATCAAAAGACAGGTTAACCACCAACAGAAAGGAAACAGAAGAGAGATTATTGTTATGCGTTTCAGTTTCTGCTCCTAAAACTTAGGTTCTGTATAATCGATTCCCAGGAGTATTAAGTGTGTTGTAATAGTTTAATAATGGAACCCAAGACTTGCTAAAAGAGTGAGTTAGGTGACTGTAAATCGCTTGAGAGTTTAGAAGTCAGGTGATACATAACCAACGAGAGGTTGAATTGAGAATGTGCACAAAACAAGTTTCAGTTTTGTGTTCTGTGTGCCCGGTTTACAGAAGTAGTAGGAGGGTTGTAGTGGGTTAAAAAGGAACCTCAGACATTCCTAACAGAGGGTACTGAGTGGGCATAAACCCTTGGGAGCTTGGAATCAGTTTACTAACCTGACACAGGAAAAAAAAAGAGTTGGACCAATGCAGTTTCCTTTTCAGATTTCACATTAGTGTATTATTTCTGTATAACCAAGTTACAGATACTATGTGAGTGATGAATGGGTCTAGAAATGAACTAGACCTTTACTAATAGATATACCTAAGAGAGTAAACACCTTGAGAGAGAGTCGAAAGACAGGATGGTCATTGAACAGATAAGAAAGGTGAAGGAGCAAGGTATAGCAGGTCTCTGTTTCAGTCTCTTTCAGGTTGCTTTGTGGAGGGGTTTATTTCAGGAACGATGTCCATGTAGTTGTGTCTTGTTGTGGGTTTAGAATCTCTATTAAACACCGACTGAGTGGGTAAAACAAATTGGAGAAAGAGTTGTAGGTCAGTTAGGACACAGACAGAGAACAAATAAGGAAAACATATCAGGTTCTGTTCAGTTTTACTGATGCTGTTCTCGGTGTGAACGGGTTACAGAGGGTTTAAGAGGTGGTAGTGGCGTTGAAACTAATCCAAGACATTGCTAAAGGGGGGGGTGAAGTAAGCTAGTATACTCATTTGGGAAACTATGGATCAATTAACTACTGACAAAAGGAAGGAGTGAGGAAGAGTTAGTGCAGATTTCGGTTTCAGGTTTTGGATAGTTGCTGTTTCAGTATAAATGGGTTTCAGATATGTTAAGAGTGAGGTGGTGGTTTAACAGGGAACCCAAAACATATTAACACCTATAGCTAGTTGGGTAATACGGTGGGAAAGAGTGAAACATCAGTCCAACTCAAGGAAAACACGAAACAAGAAGGAACATTCAGATTAAGTTTCAGATTCTCATTAATATTATAGCTTCTGTATACCTCGGTTACTGGGGGTCATAGGAGTGATATTAGATTAATAAGAACCCAAGACCTTCCTAATGTATGTAGCTAAACTTAGAGAACATCTTGGGAAGTTAGACACACTTAGATATGTTAAAAGTGTGATGATATAAGGTCATGTGCAAGAACCTTGTTCCAGTTTTGAAACACTTAAGCTTCAGTATAAAGGAGTTCTAACGATAATTGAGGAGTGTTATTGGGTATATAGTGAGCTTAAAACATAACTATTTGGCCGAGGAAGGAATACACTTTAGACAAGTTAAATCCATCTTAGGAAAACTTGTTACAAACTAGCACTTTGAATACTCTAAAACGTTAACTAGAGGGAAAGGACTTAGTTAACGTGTGAATTAACTATGTGAATGTCCTAGGAGTAAGATAAGCCTGGGATTAGTACTTGGGAAGTTTCTAAGGGTTAGATATAAACTAAGCACTTAACAACACATCTAGAGAACAACACCCGTTATAAAGCGTCGTCACATGAAATCATGAACTGACACGTTATTTTTTTTAATCAACGTTAGGGTCGTAACGAACGCCAATCGAGACCCGTGTGTGAGACGTCACGTGCTTCTGAATAAGGTATGGACATGTGTGGTTCGTATGTTGCCGTGTTACACGGCTTGTGTGTTGTGTGCCTTGTTTGTTTATGACCACAAGACTAATGCATGAAAACGAATGTTTGTTTTACCGTGCTTATTTGTCTGGTGTGAGCTTGTGTAAGGCATGTGAATGGATTAATTATTTTCCTTGCTTACCTGCTTGCTATTATTGTGCATATTGTTTGCACGCACACAGTAGTGTAGTCCCATCTCGTTGATGAATCCTTGAGATGAAACACAACGAACTTCGTAAACGAACCAAAAGAACTATAAAAAGGGAAAACCCCTCTTAACTATAGAGGACCTCTAAAGACACCCACTATGGTGTCGAGTTATCAAAGATAATGATAAGCCAATACATTGAGAATGAATAGGGAGACGGACCCTTAGAATCCGGAGCAGAGGCTAGTAACATGGAAAAGGAATAGGGAGACGGACCCTTAGAATCCGGAGCAGAGGCTAGTAATATTGAGAAGGAATAGGGAGACGGACCCTTAGAATCCGGAGCAGAGGCTAGTAACATTGAGAAGGAATAGGGAGACGGACCCTTAGAATCCGGAGCAGAGGCTAGTACCATTGAGAATGAATAGGGAGACGGACCCTTAGGATCCGGAGCAGAGGCTAGTACCATTGAGAATGAATAGGGAGACGGACCCTTAGAATCCGGAGCAGAGGCTAGTAACATTGAGAAGGAATAGGGAGACGGACCCTTAGAATCCGGAGCAGAGGCTAGTAACATGGAAAAGGAATAGGGAGACGGACCCTTAGAATCCGGAGCAGAGGCTAGTAACATTGAGAAGGAATAGGGAGACGGACCCTTAGAATCCGGAGCAGAGGCTAGTAACATGGAAAGGAATAGGGAGACGGACCCTTAGAATCCGGAGCAGAGGCTAGTAACATGGAAAAGGAATAGGGAGACGGACCCTTAGAATCCGGAGCAGAGGCTAGTAACATTGAGAATGAATAGGGAGACGGACCCTTAGAATCCGGAGCAGAGGCTAGTAACATTGAGAAGGAATAGGGAGACGGACCCTTAGAATCCGGAGCAGAGGCTAGTAACATTGAGAAGGAATGGGAGACGGACCCTTTGAATCCGGAGCAGAGGCTAGTAACATGGAAAAGGAATAGGGAGACGGACCCTTGGTATCCGGGGCAATAGCCAGTAACATTTAGAAACAACAGAGAGAGAAAGAGCTATCCGGGAATGGAGGATTAGCTATGGACAGGATGTACTCCAAATTGTGGTGATAAGAGAATTCACAAGTAACCATTTAAGAAACAAGGAAAGATTGGCACCTACTTGATATGGTCACGGGATCTAAACTATACCCCCGACCTGGTGCAAAGGAAGAGAAAGAAAATACACATTATGAGAACAAGAGAAAAGAAATGAAACACACAAACGCTCGTACGATCCCATAGTGAGGATCATGGGTATTACATACCTATGCACACTTTTATTATGTACATGATTGCTGTTGTAAGACTAGCAGCTCGTTGTGATTGGTTGTTGTTGCTAATGTGTTACTACCTTTAAGTGTGTATGATACTATGATGTACTGTGGTGTGTTTTACTGCTTTATTATAGCATGTAAATTGACGTAATAATATTCGACAAAGTAGTCGTGTGGCCCGGTAACATGCGGGCTACACACGTTCATACTCAGCGTAGTTTGCTGAGTCCTTCCCAACCAAATTTTTACAGGTATTATGCCGGACGAACGGAGCGTAGGCGGGATGGCTATCATGAGGGTAGTCTATCTGGGCAGGACTTCTGAGTTTGGAATAGTATGTTAGTGTATGGGTTGTTACTAAACCCGGGTTGTACTTTTTGGTTTATGATTTAGTAACTGTATTGTAGACACTCGGTTTCTGGAATTGTATCTTGTATTATATATGAGTTTTGGTGGAGAGCTGATTCCAGTCATGCAGACCGTAACTAGTATTAGTGAGGTGGTCTGTCAACCACGTGGGTGGTTGGCATCTGTAGCACCCGGATGATATCGAGAATCCGCTGCGTAGTTATTATGTAATATGACTAGGAGCTTGACTTTGTACTATTGGACGTTTATTCGGGGGTGTTACAACTAATGATGTTAATGAGATTATGGCTAATATTGTGCTACATTATAAAAATGATAGCTAATATTTTTAAGTGATAGCAAATTATAATTCTCTTATAATTTAAATGTGTGATACGTATATAATTCAGTTTCGAAATTGCTACTGACTAATAATGCTAATAAACTTTAGTTGATATTATGCTAGAATACAACAAATGAATGCGGTATCAAAATTATTATCTTATAACTTAAACTTGTGATTACTACATAGTTTGAAATACTAACCTATACTAATACTGCCATAGTGAACATATTATCTTTTTATATAAATTTTTCAATATAGTATATTGGTTAGCTTTTAGCTATCAAAATTTTGAAAAAGAACGATAATTAAATAAAAATGGTCTAATTCTTGAAAAATAATTAAACTATATACTACTACTAGAATTTATTTATCATATAAGATATACCTAACATAATATATTTTTTGATATTATAATATTTTTAAGTCTCAAAGTATCACACATATTAATACATTATAAAATAGAGTAAAAGTATTATTATTTAATTAGTACATATGTTGATTAAAATTTACAAAATTAATATAAATAATAATTTAAATTAGTTAAGTGTATATATATATATATGTGTGTGTATTTATATATATTTAATTTAATATAGTTTTTATTACTATATGATACCTTTATTTACAAAAGCCACATAAACTAATAAAACATAAAAAAAACTAAAACTAATAACAATTTAAATTAGTTGACGTGTAGGTTAAAATTTGAAAAGTGTATATATATATGAGTGTGTATAATTTATAAAATGTTAAAAGTATACAAAATTATAATAAAACGTACATAAATATACGATATATTAATGTTTTTAATTTACAAAACAACACACAAATTAATAGGGTTTTGAAAAATAGTAAAGTTAAAACAATTTAAATTAGTCAAGATTATACAATATTATACATCTATTAAAATTTATAAAAATATTATATTATACAAAAACAAATATATTATTTAAAAGTTTTAATTTTCATGTAATAATGTATATTATATTAGTATTTGTAACACTATATAATAAGACTTAATTATATAAGTAACTTTACATAATATTTATCTTTTTTGTATAATTTCTGACATTTCAAAGATTTTTAAAAGATATATGTATATTTTTTAATTTTTTATAATTTTAAGCCAATAATATACTTAAATTTTTATTAACTTTACTATTTTGGTCGCATTAAATTAATTTGTTATATTATATAATCGGCCATATATCTATTTTATTAATTTTAAATATCCCTGGTTTGATCATGTCTCGGCAAAAACTTCCATTTATATTTACAGTATCAAACATTCAATATATACACGTAGTTTCTATATATGATGTGAATAACTATCATGACACAATGGTTAAGACATTCTATATTCATCCCAAACATCGGGGGATTAATTCCTGCTCTATGCACATTTTAACACACTAGTTTGAATTAAATATGTCATTGGTATGGAGGTCTATTTATACTCATACGTTGTAAGGTTCGATCCTAGATGTGTACACATAACATAGTCTTCGATTTAAAGAATAGTCAAGTTACGCGGACACATTGCTCCCACTTCTTGTGGGATTGAATGGTGGTGGTTCCCATTGTTCAGTAGTAGTGTAGCTAGCTATATACCATTCTAGTATCGATTTTGTTATTGCTATACTAGTAGTGAAATACCCCTAAATTAATTTAAATTAATTTAGGGGATTTCTTTTATTAAACCTTTAATAATACTATTAAGTATTAATTATTATATGGAATTATGAATATTAAATTATTATATGGAATTATGAATATTATTATTATATGGAATTATGAAATTTATTTAGGGGTTTTCTCCTATTTAACCCTAATTATTATATATTATTATATAGTATTATGAATTTAATAATATTTATAAGTCCATAAATCTTGGGAAAATTTCTAAACACTCCAACTATATTATAAAGATTTTAGGAAGTGTTGGAACATTGTTTTGAAACATAAAAGTCAATATAAAATTCTAGAAACCTTAAAGCTTATTAAGCCTTGCTAGAGTTGACTTTTTGAGAATGGTCAAACCAGGCCATGAAACCTATACCAATAAATAGGTTATGGAAAACCATGAAGATCGATAAAAAGAACGTCAAAAACGGATCATCCTAGCCAAAGTTATGCTAGATTGAAGTTTGAATCAAATTTTAAGAGATGCCACGTGTCACTCTGTAATGGGTCGCCCACACTTAGCCGATTCTTTCCCTGAATTTCGGTAACTGATTTCAGTGTTTCGACCTAACTTTAGACGGCTATATCTTATTCATCTTTCCATATTTTTCAATTCTGTCTTCTTTGTTGTCTTCTCCTACATTCCCTCTAAACAACTATAGCTCATACAAACCCTAACTCATTCTGAATCAACCGGAAAATCGAGCCAAAGTAGCCACCTTGCGAAACGTGTTTCCAGAATTCCAGTTTCTCTGCGATTTCAGGTAACTTGCGTCGATCATAACTTCTTCGTTACTCAACCAAATTCGATTTCTTTAGCTCGTTGTAAAGATCTCTAATCCCTCTACAATTTTCGTGTTTATGCCCAAGTTTGATTCGTAACCAGTTGGGAGATATAGAGGTCTAAAGTTTCGGGTTCGCCAGCACATAAAATAACACCGAAACTGTAAGGTAAACTCGTAACTTCTAGCCTCGATTTCTTTCTGTGTGTTGCTAGTTAGGATTAGATCTTGATATCATTGTGTAGAGCTAAGTTTCTTCTTTAGATTAAGCCCTAGAACAAAGCCTAACTCGATCTGTACTGAAACTTATAGTGCTTCGAAGTTGGCTACTCGAACAGGCAAGGTTCGAATATTTTTCCAGAACCCGATATTGAGTCTCCTCGTTTGTGCAATTCCGGTGAGCTTTTCTTCAAATTATTCCTATGTTGCTAATCGAAATTGCAATACCGGTCTAACCCATGTGTCAATTTCAATTATTATGCATTGTACTAAGAGATTTTGGCAAATTAAGATTCAGAACCCGCATGAACCCTAACCTCCAAATCGAATTCGAAAACCAGTGAATACTGCATTATATTGGGGAAATTGGTATCATTAGAACCGAAATTTGATTTCGAAACCATAGAAACAAGAATCACTCGATTTCGTTCTGTAGTTTGGGAGATATTGTCGATTTAGTACTCGACATGGTTAACCTCTGCGCTGAAGAACTCGGAGAATTAGGGCCGTCCGATCGTAGTTATAAGATTTGGACGGCCGAGATTAAAACGTTTCAGATTAGGTTTTTATAAATTTCAGTAAATAACCCTAACTTGTTGAATTAATTTAAATACCTTCCCGAAGGTGTTTTGACTTGACATTTTAACCATAGATTCCTTATTTAATCTAGTTTATTTTGATGTAAATTATTATGGTTTTGGAGTTTTGAAACATAAGTTATGATTTTTACAAGTTACGGGTTTTCTGGAATTATTTGACTAATTTAAAAAGATATTTTTTTATGAAATAAAAATTTTATAATATGTCTAAAATGTTATAGTTACTGTATATTAAATTTGGGGATTTTTGGGCAATGGTAAAAGGTTTTAAAAATTGTGTTTATGGGTTTTTCATAAGAATAACTTATAATATATGGTTTTTAATGTAACCAAAAATTAAAGTATGGTTTGTTAATAAACTTTTTTATGCTGGGAAAATATGGAACACTAAATTAACATTTTATAACAAGTAAGTTTATAAATGTTTAGGTATTAGTTTTTAATAGAAGTGAAATTATTTACATATATGTATATATACCTATTTAAGTGGAAACTTATATAAATCAAGGAATATAATTATTTTACGTTTTATTTATTATATTATATGGGAGTTAATTTTTTAATTAAACTAAGGAATAAATATATATATTTTTACGCGTTTATAAAAAGGGAATTAAGTAGTAACTTAGAGTAAAACAAGGAACTAATTAAATTACACTTATAATAACTAAATGTTTAAGAGCTAGTATCCTATGATATGGTAAAAGAAATACTTAACGAAACATACTTGGAATACAGTTTAAGGTTGTATTAATAAGATAGTTTAAGTATGATAAGTTACATAGGGAATGTCTTAGTTGATTTCTAGTACGGGTACACTTATATATATTAAATAAACAAAGGAAACACTTTATTTAATAAACCATAGGTCGGTTGTGGTTATGCCTAAAAGTTATTAAACATAATTAAATACAATAAACTACATAAATAATGTTTTGAACAAATCCTAGTATATATAAATATATACACATTTAACATAAATAAATTAGATACCTTATAGGAAATATAATACGAAGGAATTAGTAAGTTAAACTAAACCTCTACATAATACTAATGGCAGATAATTATATGAGGTGGTATTAGATTATAGTTATGTATTAGGCTTAAGAATTACCTTTGAGTTTCTAAGGTTTATATATAACCATATTAAAATTCATGTATAGTATTATTTGTCAATAACCAGGATGTAAATCTAAATTGGGATTAAGTAATTAATAAGTTAAACCTTAGGAAAATTGTGATTAGATTACATAAAATGTTGCACAAATAGATCTTATTCTATAATTGATGATAAACAAATGTAGTATGATTACATCTAAATATTCTTAGTATATAAACCATAATAAAATAAGTAAAATACTTTTACACCTAAATGTGAGGTGGATTAGTAAGTCTATATTTAATCATTTCTTAACATTTATGGTAGTGAAATATAACTTAATGTTTTAAGATGGAATCATTATAAGGATTATGATATATTCTATATACCGATGATTTGGAAATTTATCTAAACAATATCCTTAATTTTTCTTAGGATTAGATAAGCCATATAAAATACATTTTATGAGATGGATTAATAAAAAGTTCTTCTAACTAGAGATGAGATAAATGAGTTTAGTGACTCAATTAAGTTTAATAAAAATTGATGCGTCTACAACACTATGATTCCAATATACAAGATGTAGATCTTAATTAAGTTAAGGGGAAGACTTAAACATAACGGATTATCTAGTAGATATTGGTAACTTACATAATCATTGCATTGTGAAATAATAGTATAGTATTCTAAGATGTACCCATCATAGGTCATAATACAATGTTTATTCTGGATTAAGAATAAAAGTATTGAGCCTAAGTTTATTATTGAAATTCTAAGATTGATTATATAATATAAACACATTTATGATATAGAGGTCTCAAAAGTCTTGAATGTGAGGATTATGGTTAAGTATGAATAAAGTGGATATGAGTGGACAATTAGCCAATGTTAATCGAATACATTCCTTGATCTTACCACCTTGGGCTATACAACGTTCTCAGATAACACAAAGATTATACATAACATTTAAGTGAGGGCTTAAAAGATAATTGAGACTTTGAAATAAGAGTAAGGAGTTTATTTAAGCGTAACATAGGCTACAAGTGATTGATGATAGATTACCTTTAATATTCTTCAGAGTACTGTTGATTGTTTGCGCAAGTTGAGTAGAACTGCTACAACGTTACCTAGGTACGATTTCTCGTACTCAGCTTGATGTGTTTTGGACTTTATGGAATGTTTTGTACGATTTCTCGTACTGTGTTATTTTTTGCTGATTGACTTGTGGAATGTTTTGGAAAACGCTAACTGACTTTAAGAGGAACTTCTAAAAAGGAAATGGTTGTGTGACTGACTCAGCTTGTGTGACTAACTGAGCCTTGGATGTGGAACTCATTTGGGTATTGGTTTCTTCTATTTGGTGTCCCGTTAGACATTGACTGCTTAGGGTTTACGCTTCTGCACTCTGTAGGACTGAGTGTTTTGGTATTGCTCTGGGTAGTTGGTGATCTAGTGGGAATTTGAAAAGGTCAATCTTGGGAATCTTTCTTTCGACGTGCGCGCGTCTTCAATGGTAACAGCAGGGGGCTGTATATCCCTCGCCCATATGGGGCATTTATATTTGACAGCAGGGGACTGTATATCCCTCGCCCATGGGGGCATTTATATTTGACAGCAGGGGGCTATATATCCCTCGTCCACCAGGACATTTAAATCTGACAGCAGGGGGCTGTATATCCCTCGTCCATATGGACATTGATACCTGGCGGTGGGGGCCATCTCTCCCAATTGAATTATTCCACTCTTGAGTTATTGGTTCTTATATCTATCTTATTATTCCTAGTCCTTCGTGACTATCTGAGTCTTTATACTCCGAACGGGAATTGGTTCTAACATCAACAATGGATGCTTACTAACTATGTGGTGTGACTACTTAAGTGGATGACTTGTTTTGGAAGTTCTCTATCTCTATCTTTGTCTTGTTTTCTTTTCTCTTTAACCTGATTGTTTTGAAGTGCTTTATCTCTGTTTTACTTTTAAGAGTTTGTTTTCATGTTACTGTTTATTTTGAAGAGTTATGTTTTATAAGTTTGTTTTTGGAGAATTGTACCAGTTCCATTCCAGGGAACTGACCCGCCCCTTTCAGGGTGGGCTGCTTGGTTTCATCTTGCAGGTACGAATTGATTTACAGGTGGCCACGAAGAGAATGAGCGTTTGGGATGGGACTAGGTTTTGTGGAGAGTTAATGTGTTTAATTTCTATTATGTTGTGTTAAGTTTTTCTCGAGTTCAGACCGTAGCTTTTGTAGATTGTAAGTTGTAATTGGTGAGGTTTGGTGCCGGGTGTTTGGAACCCGATGGTCTGTAATCGCCTTAGAGTTTTATTTCCGCTGTATTTATGGTTAATAGGGGCGTTACAAGTAGCAACTTTGATACTGCTTTGCTAGTAGCCATTTTGCTACCAATATTTTAGTAGCGATTTTGTTACTGCTACACTAGTATCGATTTTGTTACTGATGTACTAGTAACGATTTCACAACTGTTATACTCGAAGCCATTTTGCTACTGTTACACTAGTAGCCATTTGGCTACTACATTCTAAAACGGCAGCAATATCTAGCTATAGGAAAAGTAGTAGCGAGGCCAAAGCAAAATAGCTACCGCATTCCAAAACGGTAGCTATTTTTAATTTAGCCACTAGGACCTTTGCTACCACTGTATATCAGTAGCTAAATCATAAAATGTGGTAGCCCGTTGTGTTTAGCTACCAAAACTGATTTAGCTACTGATATACAGGGGTAGCTAAATCTGATTTTTCTTGTAGTGTAAGGAAAAAACATTACAAGTGTTAAGAGATGTTGTAAGGAAATTGAGTAACAAGTTTGGACAATGTTTTAAGGAGGTTCAAAGTGATATTTTGGTATTAGAATATGCCTAAGTTCATGTGTGAAGTTAGGGTAAACAATGGGTGAAGAGAACAAGTTGAACAAGGCTTGAAAATGCAAGATATGACATTGTGTAGCTTTGGTCCGGGACTTGGTTCCAGGTTAAGGTCCCGGACCACATACCAAAAACAGGCCGAGAGTTGCATACATGTCTTGGTCCGGGACTTGGGGTCAATACATGGTCCCGGACCACCCTGTAAAAACCAGCTGAGAGTTTCTTAAGTACTGGTCCGGGACTTAAAGTAAGTACCAAGTCCCGGACCACTCTAAAAATGTGATTTAAGGTTGGAAAATGATATCTAATGATGGGGATTGATAAGTAATTATGTTATAAGGTTGTTAAGGACATGTTACGTGAGTTATAAAGACAATTAAGTGGGTGTAAAGTTGTAATAAAATATGAAAGTAAAACAAGTTAAAAATGTGAAGTTATCTAACTAGTTAACGGGAGTAAGTTATGAGCATTAGACTTCAAACGATCATGTTACCCCGATGTTAATGAAAGTAATTGTAATGTTACCAGTTGGTCGAGAATTGTTCGAGCAACCTAAGAGGACACGTTAGAGTGGACGTTGGTGACAGGTATGGTTTTCTTGCAACCTGTGTCCTACCGGATTACACCGGCTTGTATGCCAATGTTCTTTTCTGTATGTTTGCCACGTTATAAGATAAATCATGAAACGAGTTTACAATCGTTGTTGTTGTTGTGTGTTTGCGTACCGATACCGGTAACCTCGAATGCGTATGAAAGGCTAGTTAACCAATATTAGGTAAACGTAAGAGAACGGTATCCGGTAATAACGTTTCAAACCATGGGAACGTTCTAACCACGGCTATGTGTGTGTTAGTTATGTGTGTTGTTTGTGTGTGTAAGTATGTTCACTACCCTTGTGTGTGTCTAACTAGACCTGACCACCTATTTGTGAATTAATGTACTAAGTCCAATAATGAGACTTCTAACAAGTGCTAACCGGGGAGTGAGGAGTCCGGTAGTTCCAGCCACGCGTGTGAGTATGGGGGTCGTTGTCATATCAGGTTCGATCCTCTCCGTATGTTGGTTGTTTTTCCATTTTGGTTCTCTACCTTCCCTTTAGCTTAACCAAGGCTATTACTGACTCACGTCGGGCCCAGGGGCATACTATTTTTGTTTGGTGTGCTTGGATTACTATATCCGACGCACCTTGGGATTAAGTTATCCGTTTATCTAACAGGACGGTAACGAGTTATGTAACGAGCTTATCATGAGTTCGGCAGCATTCTCTAGGCTCTACAAGTGAACTAATTATGTTTGGGTTGGTTCCTAAAGAGAACCATTCCCGTTATGTTATGTGTTATTGTTGTACTGCAATTCTTATTGCGATGTTATGTTATATGTACGTTAAATGTGGAATGAGTTGTTGTGTGGAGTATGTGGATCATGGATATGAATCCCAGTTTATAATAGGAGGCGTTTAAGGATAACCCGATTAGTGGGTAAGTGTCGTCTATTAAGGAAATAGCTCCATTAGAGGAGAAACCCTCTAGGGTTAAGGAACACAATGAGTGATCTAATGAGTGTAGATGTGTTGACTGTTTGTTTGAGCCCATTGTTGTGGGTATGAAATTTGTTATGTGTTTATGGTTTTCATGCATGATTTAAATATAATCAACCGCATGCTAAGACGACAATTAGTTGTGCGTGGCCCGGTAGCATGCGGGCTGCGGGATTACCATACCAACAAAGGTGCTGAGCCCCCTGAGGGCCACCCTTTCTTTTCTTTCCTATTTCAGGTACAAGGAGCTGGAAGCCGTTCGAGAGTAGGACGGGGTAGTGTATATACATGGGTAGCCGTTTAAATTGTGTATGTATTGTAGGTGTAGTAAGACCGAAATTGTTATCGGCATTAGTTTGTAAATACTCGGTACAGTTGGAATGTATATGTATGTTGTTGTTGTTAATGGAAAGGGATAGTAATGTGTAGTCGCTCGGGAATCTAGTCCATTAGACCGATACAATGTAAATGTATTAGCCTTGTTAGCCACGTGGGTGGTTAACGGCGTGTAACACCATTGGGTTAAGTAATGTGAGTTAATTTTTCCGCTGCAATGTGTTGTTAAGTGTATGGTTGTAGTTGGGGTGTTACAGATATGCACCGACTGCCCAAGTTCCTAGAAGCTCAGGTGTAGATGAAAACACAAAGAATGAACATTATCAATGAGGAGGTAAAGGTGGAAGTGGTTGGATTCATTCACACGGTTGGGATCATGGAATACTGGTCAAAAGAATTGACGCAGCACAATCAAGATAATCACTGTGATCCATCTTCACCATCGCCAAGCGGCGTCGCTCATCCGGAGCCAGAAATTCAAATTCAAATTGAAAAGCGTGATGAGGGTAGTCAAACGGTGGCAGTTTGGGAGTCAAAAGGACAACTTAATGATAATTTTGAAATAAAATTGTTATACCAACTGCAGATGGTACTTCCTTTCAAACCAACAATTAATTGCATGGGGAACTTTTTGAATTGAAGCATATAAATAAATTCAGAGGGTAACAGAATTTTTTAACTTTAGAAAGGAAATCCCCAATAATCTGTTACTATTGCCTACAGATATTCTGGATCACTTTAAAAAGTGCTCCTTCTCGCCCGAATTAACAAAATTAAAAAACTGCTACACGGATCGCGAGTTGACTAACTCATCAATTTGGGAAAGTACCCACCTTCCTTTACTCCCTCACGACAGGAAATTCACTCAGAGTTGCAGGAGATTATCGGCAGACAATTCTTGGTGAACTCCCATGTGGCTGGCCTCTCTCCCAGCGTTCAGTCATAGCGTTCTCTCCCCCCTCTCACAGATCTCCACTCTAATGTCAGCAGCATCCACGCCGGTGTCAGCAACTTCCTGTCCACCGTCTTCTCTCCATGCACTGCAGGTAACAATTAATTCTCCAGAATCGCTTGTACCTCAATCTGTGCACGTCCCACCAAGCAACCATAATCTCCTCTCACCTCTTTCGTCTAAAATAAATCTGGAAGTTTTGCTTCCACCCGATATCCTTGTCCAGAATTTGACGCCACAGTCGTCCAGCCCAATCTCATTAGAAGCTCAGAAGTGTCTAAACTTTGGAAGGCAGATTAACTGTCACTATCCAAACCCTGATATATCACTTCAAAAAAATTCTCAGATTTTAAGGCATAGCAAGCGAGTCGAGGAACAAAAAACACTGTGTACAATGTCAAATACGATTTGCTTTCAAAACATCAGGGGAGTATCCAGAAAAGAAAAGTGGGCAATTCTCAGACGAGAAGTAAAGGAACCCGGCACAAGCATCGTGGGACTTCTGGAGATGCATCGGGCTCGACCTCCAAATGAGTGACAAGGATTATAGGGACAGTGCAATACCTCTAACTCAATCGAAGTCCCCGCAGAAGGCCACTCTGGAAGCCTATTAGTTATGTGGAATCCTAATGTCATTACAATCCATAATTCTGGTCATGGAAATTGATGGATAGTTGTTGAGATGGAATGGCAATCCATCCTATTCACAGGAGTAATAATTTATGTATATGCACCCACACAAGCTGAGGCAAGGAGCCATATGTACGCGAAGATTCTAAGCCAAAGTTTTAACAACCCCATTCTCATTGCAGGAGAGATGAATGAAGTAATGAAAGGGTTGTTCACTCTATTATTCTCCTAGATTTATTATTTGGTTTTTCTTTTCTACTTGGCTTTTGATGTTGTCATAATTTTGGTGAGAAAGGACTTGCCAAAGTATCACCATGTAAGCTAGTTTCCAGCCATTTATTAAAAAAATAAATTAAATTAAATTTTCAGGCACAATGCCGTATGCACTAGGGTAATTATAAATAACAATCACAAAATAATAAACTATATTATATATCATAAACAAAATAAATCAAATAATACCTAATAAAAGTAGTGTAATAAATAAAATATGGCACAATGTCTCACATGATATTTATAACTGTCATAATGCCTTAATGAAAATTTATATCTGACATGATGACTCACGAAATAAGAATATCAGGCACAATTCCTCACGTGATATTTAATAAATAAATAAATAAGCAAAATGGGATAAAGAAAATGCCTCGGAATAAATAAAATAATTAACAGTAAACAAGATATGGCACGATGCCTCATGTGATATTGAATTCTGGCACAATGCCTCACGTGATTATTATTCCTAGCACGATGCCTAGCGTGATTTTTTTCTGGCACGATGCCACACGTTATACTTAACAAATAAATAAAAATGAAACTGGATAAATTAAACAATGTAAAGTAAAAATTATCTGGAAACAAGATGTGGCACGATGCCTCACGTGTTATTGAATCCTGGCACGATGCCTCACGTGATTATAATCCTGGCACGATACCTAACATGATTGTTTTTTCTAGCACGATGCATCATGTTATACTTAACAAATAAATAAAAATGAAACTGGATAAACTAAACAACACAGTACAAAAATTAACAATAAACAAGATCTGGCATGATTCCTCACGTGCTATTGAATTATGGCATGATGCCTCACGTGATTATAATTCTGGCACGATGCCTAACGTGATTATTTTTTCTGGTACAATGCCTCACATTATACTTAACAAATAAATAAATGTGAAGTAGGATAAATCGAACAACACGGAATGAATGTAAATAATTAACAATAAACATAATCTAGCATAATGCCTCACGTGATAAATTTTCTTAGCATGACGCTCACGTAATATTCATTTATGACACAATGCCTCACGTAACATTTAATACTACTATTCTTCCCACCCCCAGCGAACAGATGACCATTTTACTCTTCTGCTGATAAGTGTGAAATATATCTACTTTTAGGACTATAATTCTTCCTATTTTGATAACAATTCATGCCATATTTCTCACTTATCATATGTTTTTCCTTAGATTTATGTTTTGATGTGAACTGATACATTTTATGTGTCTAATGCAGTGAAAAGTCTAGGAAATACATAGAATTTCTCATGAGGATTCTGACGCAACAAACCGGGAGCGAAACAGAGCTAAAACGAGTAATATAACCCTGTTCAAATTATGTTCAAACGTGTGTCCATTTATATCACAAATAATTGACTCATTATTATATAATGATTGATTTATTATTATATAATGATTGACTCATTATTATATAATAATAATAATCATTATCTGATTTAATCATTATCTATTAATGATTAATGATTAAATCATTATTTAATAATGTTGAAATTGAAATTTCCTGCACGTGACTCACGTACAACATCATTGCAGCATAGAACATTCATGCACATGGCATACAAAATCACTCACGACACTAGAATTGCATTCAGATTTTATTAGTCACTCACGCTCAACATTGGTGGCGGTGCAGCAAACAAGAGGAGAAAGAGATTAAACGCCACGTTGAATAGATGAAAAAGATAGAAATTGTGAGATCGAGCCCTTCAACGCGGCTTTATAAAACAGCAATTAGGGGTGTTTGGTTCAAAGGGGGGAAACGGAATGGAATCAGGAAAGGGAATGGAGATGAATGGAAAAGAATTCCCTTTGATTGTTGATTCTTAATATCTACTTCTGTATTAGTGAAGAATGAAAGAAGAGACAGAGAGAAGAATGCTTCGAGAGTTCTTATTCATAGTTGTATGTGTAGTTACAAAAGAAGAAGGCGGGAACAGCCTGTATTTATAGAGGTAATTAAGAAGAATCTAGAAACTAATGACAGCTGGTAATGACATGAATATAAAGACTGCGTATTAATATGACAATATATCCTTACACCCCCCCCTCAAGAGTAGGCATGGAGGACTCCATACTAGTCTTGCAAGTTGATGCAGAAGAAATCCCCATTTGTTGAAACTGTCGCAAGTAATCTTTCCCAGAAAGGCTTTTGGTGAACATATCTGCTAACTGATGAGTGTTAGATATGTGTGAAACTGAAATCAATCCTTGTTGGATCTGTTCACGAACATAATGACAGTCCAATTCGACATGTTTGGTTCTCTCATTGAGAACTGGGTTGGTGGCAATAAAAACAGCAGAACGGTTATCACATTTCACCGGAATAGGAGTAATCTCAGTCATGCCCAAATCCCGCATCAATCGTGTTAACCAGGCTAATTCTGCAGTCACTTTGCGCATCGCCCTATACTCAGCCTTGGCGGAAGATAGGGAAACACACGCTTGCTTTTTAGATTTCCACGACAATGGAGAACCACCAAAAAAGGATATAAAACCACTGACTGAGCGTCGAGAGATAGGGCAGGATGCCCAATCGGAGTCGCAATAGGCTATAAGATCAGAAGCGGGTGTGCTGTTGAGAAAGATACCATTAGATAATGTACCTTTAACATACCGCAGAACATGTAATGCTGCAGAATAATGATGAGTGCGCGGGTGCTGTAAAAATTGACTGAGCAGCTGCACACTAAAACATAGATCCGGTCGAGTATTGGTTAGGTAATTAAGTTTGCCCACCAATTTTCGGTATAACTCTGGATTTTCCAAAGAATCGCCATCATCAGGCAGAAGTTTGAGACCGACTTCCAAGGGGCTGGCAACGGGCCTGCAATTGCTGAGCTCAAAATCATCCAAAAGTTCCCGAGCAAACTTTGCTGAGTGATTATCAGTCCCTTGGTTGTGCGAGTGAACTCCATCCCCAAAAAAAAGTGCAAGCAACCAAGGTCTTTAATCTTGAATGTTCTGTCAAGATTAATTTTGAGCTGTAGGATCGCATCCTCATCATCCCCACAGACCAATAAGTCATCAACATATACACCGACAAAAAGAACAGAATTTTTGTGATGTTTGTAGAAGAGAGAATAGTCATTCTCAGAACAGGTGAAACCCTGAGAAATAAGAAAAGCATTAACTTTGAATACCACTGTGCTGCTGGCTTGTTTTAAGCCATACAGTGATTTCAGTAATCTGCACACCTTGTTTTCTCCTTCAGCTGTAACACCTTCCGGCAATTTCATATATATCTCCTCATGTAACTCACCGTGGAGAAACGCGTTGTTCACATCAAGCTGGGTGATTGACCAGTTCTTTTTGACAGCAACAGCAAGCAGGGCCCGTATAGTTGTCATTTTGACAACCGGTGAAAAAGTGTCGTTGTAATCAACACCGTGCTTCTGTGTGAACCCCTGACCACAAGCCTTGCCTTATATCGTTCTACTCTGATCCATCAGCTCGTTGTTTGATACGATATACCCATTTACAACTTATGGCACGTTTCCCTTTTGGAAGAGAAACAATCTCCCAAGTGCCATTTCGATCCAAGGCTGATAACTCTTCATGCATGGCTAGTTGCCATTTAGGATCTTTGTTGGCCTGAGCGAAGGTTCTGGGTTCTGTTAATTCTTGGACAGTATGAACAGAGGTCTTTGAAGCAAAGCTGAGATCAGGAATCTTGTTATTTTGCTTGGGAGAAGATCGGTTAGAGAGAACAAAGCAAGGGTGTTACTGATGGTGTGACTGCTACACCGATTTATGTGATGAGAAAGCACAGATGTAAAACATCATCGGACCGGTTTTCTACTGTCCCAACAAAATAATCCTGAAGATAGGATGGCTGGTGTCTGATTCTGTCTCTTCTTACTACTACTGGATTATTTTCAGGAGGAGATTCCTGAGAAACTTCTGTGACAGATTGCTCAGATTGCTCCTGTGTATCAATAACAAGAGGTATGTGGCTGTCACTGGTGACTGTTGTTCCTGAAGGGATTATATATCATCAGCATCATCTGTAATGTCAAGACTACCAAAACCAGGAAATCTTGCCCAGGTATTTTCTTTTCCTCCTTCTCAGAAAAAGGAAAAATTTCTTCATAAAACTTTACATCTCTGCTATGCAATATAGTATGATCAGAGAGTCTTAAAAGTTTAAAGCCTTTACTGATAAGACTTGGTCCCAGGTAAATGCACTTAAAAGCTCTCTCTTCGAACTTCTTTTTGTGGGACTTAACATTTGTTGCAAAAGCCAGACAACCAAATGTTTTGAGAACAGTAAGATCTGGTTCTTTTCCATAAAGCACCTGATAAGGACTTTTTCCAGCAAGGACAGAAGAAGGTAACCGATTAATGATGGCTGTGGCAAATAACACACTGTCACCCCAGTACTGTAATGGTATTTGAGACTGGAAATAAACTGCCCGAGCAGTTTCTAAAAGAAAACGATGTTTCTTTCCACCACTCCATTCTGCTGTGGTGAATGAGGGCAGCTCCTCTGGTGGACTATGCCTGATTGTTGAAAAAATCTGGTACCTTCAGATGATGCCCCAAGCTCAAAAGCATTGTCAGTTCGGATTGTTTTAACTTTCCTTGAGAATTGTCTCTCTACGAAAGCTAGAAATTCTTTTATGTAACTGAAAGCCTGAGATTTCGTCCTCATTAGTCGAACCCATAGAGCTTTGCTTTTATCCTCAACTATGCTCAGGAAATATTTGTTTCCATCATAAGTTTCCTCAGAGCATGGTCCCCATACATCTATATGTAGGAGATCAAAACAATAATGCTGCTGCTAACAGATATGGGAAAGGGAGTCTGTGCCCCTTAGCTTTATTACATGCTTCACAAGCAAAGGTTGCAGGTATTTCTTTCTTATCAATCAATCCGAGTTTGACAATGTTTTCTAATAGCATGGCCTAGCTTACGATGCCAGTACATAGCAGATTTATTGGAAAAAAAATTACAGAAACTACTGATGTTCTTTCTGGAACTTCTTTCTTCACAGAATTTTCTGAAGGCTTCTGTATTCAGAATGTACAAGCCATGTTCTTCTTTCCCGATTTCCTTCTCAAGCTTCAACATCGGGTCCTGCATGATGCAAGAATCACCATAAAAAATCACTCTGCAACCAGTCTGATGAACAAGTTTGCTAACTGATAGCAAATCACACTTGAAACCTGCAGCAAACAGAACTTCTTGCAAACAGAAATTCTCAGAAAGTTTAACCTTTCCTGAAACACTGATCTGTTGCATTCTTCCATCAGGTAAAGAAACTAAGTGATTGTTACTTAATTTCTTCTTATCAGTCATGATTCCTTCTCTTCCTGTTAAATGATCAGTGGCTCCACTGTCTATAATCCAACGACCACTTTTATAACTTCTTTCGAAGTTCTGTATCACATTTAAACAGTGATGAGAATATAGAATTTCAGTAGAAGCTTTACCTGCAAAGTTACACAAGGAGTTTTCCTCTTGGTGACTAACATTGACCTTCTGTAAGTAGCTAACAAGGAGTCCCAGTTGTTCTTGAGACAAACCAGGAACAGGTGAGACTGCTACATTACTTTCAGAATCATGCTTCGATTCACAGAATTGACTGAAGCACTGTTTTTCCTATTTTTTCCATGTTTCCATCCATTTGGAAATCCATGCTTCTCAAAGCAGTTGTCCTCAGTATGACCGTACTTATCACAATAAGTACAATTCTTTTTCACCTTATTTGATTGCCATTTCAAAGCCTGTTGTGGCTTGTTTCCTTTCTGCACATTACTGGCAAAAACTCCAGCTTCCTGATCATTCTTTCTTCTCTTATTACTTTCTCTTTGTCCTTCTTCTGACAGAACCAAAGAGTAAGCATTTTCTAGGCTTGGCAGAGGACTTAACATCAGTATGTTACCTCTAACGTTGATATAACAGTCGTTAAGCCCCATCAGGAAATCTAGAACTTTATCCTCATCCAAAGCTTCTTTACCTTCTCAGCAAAGCCACACTTACAACATTTACAGGTAGCCAGATCTACTACAGATGTAAGTTCATCCCATACTGCTTTGAACTTGGTAAAATAAGTACTGACCGTATCGTTACCTTGTTCCAAAGCGCAGAGCTCCTTTTTCAGATTAAATCGTCTGGTGCCGTCGATCCTGTTGTATCTTGCGAGAAGATTGTCCCACATTCCCTTGGCAGTAGTATTGTAGATGATGCTGTCACTAATGCGTTGATCCAGCGCATTGAGTAACCAAGCCATCACAAGGCTGTTGCATCGATCCCACGCCAAGGCCTTCGCGTCATCTTCTCCAGATCGTTCGATAGTTCCATCTATCATTCCAAGCTTATTCTTCGCCATCAGAGCAATGAGCACAGACCTTTTCCACGTCTGAAAGCCCTTGCCGTCAAACTTTGAGGCGATGATCATTCCTGGATGATCAGAAGGATGAATGTAAAGCGGATCTGCCGGATCGACCACGTTGCTTCCTCTGGTCCTCGATTCTGACAGAGATCGAAGTAGATCTTCGATCGATTTGTTGTTTTCGCTAGCCATTGGAGAAGCGCTGGTGGACGAAGAATCGACGGACAAGTAGAGAAGAAATCTGTCGCCAATTTATGTCTCCTGCTCTGATACCATGTTGATTCTGTAATATCTACTTTCTTATTAGTGAAGAATGAAAGAAGAGACAGAGAGAAGAATGCTTCGAGAGTTCTTATTCATAGTTTGTATGTGTAGTTACAAAAGAAGAAGGCGGGAACAGCCTGTATTTATAGAGGTAATTAAGAAGAATCTAGAAACTAATGACAGCTGGTAATGACATGAATATAAAGACTGCGTATTAATATGACAATATATCCTTACATTGATTTTCGTAGTTGTTTGTTTAAGCTGGGGGAAATGAAATAAATAACCGGTCAACGGCCACTGGTCAATGGTCAACGGCTGCCGGCTACCGGTCAACGACCATTAATTACTGGTCAACATTCACCAGTCACCGGTCAATGGTCATTAGTCATTGGTCAATGGTCATATGTTGCCGGTCAAAGTGTACTGGGGAAAGGGAATCTCATTCCCTAGTAGGGGTGGGGAATCAGGATAAAGGGTTTTGGGTAATCCCATTCCCTTACCCTTTCCTGAAAATAGGAAAAACTGACAAAACAAACAGCAGGAAAGGGAATCATTCCGATTCCCCTTCTTGATTACCCCAAAACAAACGCCCCCTTAGTTCTCAACACCAGACATTGACGCCCGCCGCTGCAGCACCACAGAAGAGTAATAGACTCATTGTATTGTATTAATGAGTAAAAGTGAGTTTACAGTATAGAGTGGGAGTATATATACTAAGGGGCATACAGTAGAAATATAAGACTACAACAGGGGTAACTTAGGAATAAAACCAACAGCCCCCCTTAAGTCTACCCCGTACAAACTTAGTCATCTAAGAGATATAGACCCACTCTATGTAATATCTTCGTGTAGTCTGGTCCACCAAGACTTTTTGTCAAGAAATCTGCCAGCTGCTGTGTGTTGGAAATGTGTTGAACTTGAATAAGCCCTTCACGAATTTTCTGTCGCACAAAGTGTATGTCGATCTCTATGTGCTTGGTTCGTTGGTGTTGAACTGGATTGCGAGCAATGTAAACAGCGGACTTGTTGTCACAGTTGACGGGAACTGGAGTTATCCATCAACGCCCAATTCGTGGATGATTCTCGTCAGCCAGGCGAGCTCACATGTAACGTTCCGCATAGCTCGGTATTCGGCTTCGGCACTGGATAGTGAGACACTCTTCTGCTTCTTTGATTTCCACGCAATGGGCTCCCTCCTAAGAGAATGATGTAACCAGATACAGATTTTCTGGTAGTTGGACAACTAGCCCAATCGCTATCACAATACGCGTCCAGCGATAGGGATGAGGTGTTGTTCAATAGAATACCGTAGTTAGTGGTACCTCTAAGATATTGTAATGTATGAAGAGCTGCATTATAATGAGTGACTCGCGGTGTTTTTAGGAACTCTGACTAAGGAGTTGGGTAGTAAACCCAATGTCAGGTCTTGTGTGAGTGAGGAAATTCAGTTTCCCGACGAGTCTCCTATATATATATGGGTGTTCAAGGAATTCCCCTTCGTCTCTATGCAATTTGCACCCTAAGGGCAACTGAGAGGGAGAATGTTTTCCATGCATGGTATCAAATTCCTTGATGAGATCGTTACAATATTTTCGTTGAGATATGACGAGCCCCGAGTTTGTGTGAAGAAATTCCATACCAAGAAAGTAGCTTAGTTTTCCCAAATCCTTGATTTTGAATTCCTTGTCCAGATGTTGTTTAATATGATTAATTTCTGTTATATCATCTCCAGCTAGGAGTATATCATCTACATATATCGCGATATGTGTGGTATGATTGTGTCGATGTTTGCTGAAAAGGGAGTAATCATTATCAGACTTTGTATATCCTAGAGTCTCAAGGAGATCACTCAGCCTTGCAAACCATTGTCGGGATGCTTGTTTTAAACCATATAAAGATTTTCGAAGGCGACATGCATTAGCGGTGCCATTTGTCTTCAACCCGGGGGGAAGATGCATGTATATCTCTTCGTGAAGATCTCCATGTATAAAAGCGTTGTTAACATCTAACTGATGTAGATGCCATCCTTTCTTGACCGCAATAGCAAGTAGTGTAGTGAGGGTGGTCATGCGAACAACGGGAGAGAATGTCTCTGTGTAGTCGGATCCAAACGTTGGCTGAACCCTTTGCTACAAGACGGGCTTTGTAGCGTTCGATGGATCCATCAGCATTAAGTTGGTCTTATAGACCCATTTACATCCGATTGCCTTTTTATGTTTTGGGAGCTTAGTAAGTTCCCAAGTGTTTTGTTGGACTAAGAGCATGCAGTTCCTTATTCATAGCATCTATCACAATGTTGACTCTTCGAAGCTTCCTCATATGAAGAGGGTTCGTGCAAGTTTAAAATTGTATCATACTGTACCGCGTTGGTAATGGCATTGTGTATATAGATCTATTTGGGGTAAGGTCTGTTAGGGTAGATATAATCATCATTTGTAGTAGTCACATTAGCGGCATAATTATTGTTAAGCTATCATGAAGAATATCGCTAAAGGAATCAAAGTGTGATGAGGTAGTGTGTGATCGAACGACATAGTCTTGGAGATATGAGGGAGCATTTCGGGATCGGGAAGATCGTCGAAGAGTTTGAGTATCGGGAGCATCAGTGTTGCCATTGTTGTCATTCTGAGATATGTCACGTTGATCGTTCAAAGAAGTTGTGTATGATCAGTGTGTATGTCATGCGTATAAGGTGCATGTTGTGTTTGGAGCTGATCATTGTCATAGAAAAACAGTATGTCTGTCTTCGTATCATGCGTATAATGTTCATGATCGGTGGGAGATTGTGAATCGACGTTTGAACATAATTTGAACAGGGTTATATTACTCGTTTTAGCTCTGTTTCGCTCCCGGTTTGTTGCGTCAGAATCCTCATGAGAAATTTTATGTATTTCCTAGACTTTTCACTGCATTAGACACATAAAATGTATCAGTTCACATCAAAACATAAATCTAAGGAAAACATATGATAAGTGAGAAATATGGCATGAATTGTTATCAAAATAGGAAGAATTATAGTCCTAAAAGTAGATATATTTCACACTTATCAGCAGAAGAGTAAAATGGTCATCTGTTCGCTGGGGGTGGAAGAATAGTAGTATTAAATGTTACGTGAGGCATTGTGTCATAAATGAATATTACGTGAGGTCATGCTAAGAAAATTTATCACGTGAGGCATTATGCTAGATTATGTTTATTGTTAATTATTTACATTCATTCCGTGTTGTTCGATTTATCCTACTTCACATTTATTTATTTGTTAAGTATAATGTGAGGCATTGTACCAGAAAAAATAATCACGTTAGGCATCGTGCCAGAATTATAATCACGTGAGGCATCATGCCATAATTCAATAGCACGTGAGGAATCATGCCAGATCTTGTTTATTGTTAATTTTTGTACTGTGTTGTTTAGTTTATCCAGTTTCATTTTTATTTATTTGTTAAGTATAACATGATGCATCGTGCTAGAAAAAACAATCATGTTAGGTATCGTGCCAGGATTATAATCACGTGAGGCATCGTGCCAGGATTCAATAACACGTGAGGCATCGTGCCACATCTTGTTTCCAGATAATTTTTACTTTACATTGTTTAATTTATCCAGTTTCATTTTTATTTATTTGTTAAGTATAACGTGTGGCATCGTGCCAGAAAAAAATCACGCTAGGCATCGTGCTAGGAATAATAATCACGTGAGGCATTGTGCCAGAATTCAATATCACATGAGGCATCGTGCCATATCTTGTTTACTGTTAATTATTTTATTTATTCCGAGGCATTTTCTTTATCCCATTTTGCTTATTTATTTATTTATTAAATATCACGTGAGGAATTGTGCCTGATATTCTTATTTCGTGAGTCATCATGTCAGATATAAATTTTCATTTAAGGCATTATGACAGTTATAAATATCATGTGAGACATTGTGCCATATTTTATTTATTACACTACTTTTATTAGGTATTATTTGATTTATTTTGTTTATGATATATAATATAGTTTATTATTTTGTGATTGTTATTTATAATTACCCTAGTGCATACGGCATTGTGCCTGAAAATTTAATTTAATTTATTTTTTTAATAAATGGCTGGAAAACTAGCTTACATGGTGATACTTTGGCAAGTCCTTTCTCACCAAAATTATGACAACATCAAAAGCCAAGTAGAAAAGAAAAACCAAATAATAAATCTAGGAGAATAATAGAGTGAACAACCCTTTCATTACTTCATTCATCTCTCCTGCAATGAGAATGGGGTTGTTAAAACTTTGGCTTAGAATCTTCGCGTACATATGGCTCCTTGCCTCAGCTTGTGTGGGTGCATATACATAAATTATTACTCCTGTGAATAGGATGGATTGCCATTCCATCTCAACAACTATCCATCAATTTCCATGACCAGAATTATGGATTGTAATGACATTAGGATTCCACATAACTAATAGGCTTCCAGAGTGGCCTTCTGCGGGGACTTCGATTGAGTTAGAGGTATTGCACTGTCCCTATAATCCTTGTCACTCATTTGGAGGTCGAGCCCGATGCATCTCCAGAAGTCCCACGATGCTTGTGCCGGGTTCCTTTACTTCTCGTCTGAGAATTGCCCACTTTTCTTTTCTGGATACTCCCCTGATGTTTTGAAAGCAAATCGTATTTGACATTGTACACAGTGTTTTTTTGTTCCTCGACTCGCTTGCTATGCCTTAAAATCTGAGAATTTTTTTGAAGTGATATATCAGGGTTTGGATAGTGACAGTTAATCTGCCTTCCAAAGTTTAGACACTTCTGAGCTTCTAATGAGATTGGGCTGGACGACTGTGGCGTCAAATTCTGGACAAGGATATCGGTGGAAGCAAAACTTCCAGATTTATTTTAGACGAAAGAGGTGAGAGGAGATTATGGTTGCTTGGTGGGACGTGCACAGATTGAGGTACAAGCGATTCTGGAGAATTAATTGTTACCTGCAGTGCATGGAGAGAAGACGGTGGACAGGAAGTTGCTGACACCGGCGTGGATGCTGCTGACATTAGAGTGGAGATCTGTGAGGGGGGAGAGAACGCTATGACTGAACGCTGGGAGAGAGGCCAGCCACATGGGAGTTCACCAAGAATTGTCTGCCGATAATCTCCTGCAACTCTGAGTGAATTTCCTGTCGTGAGGGAGTAAAGGAAGGTGGGTTACTTTCCCAAATTGATGAGTTAGTCAACTCGCGATCCGTGTAGCAGTTTTTTATTTTGTTAATTCGGGCGAGAAGGAGCACTTTTTAAAGTGATCCAGAATATCTGTAGGCAATAGTAACAGATTATTGGGGATTTCCTTTCTAAAAGTTAAAATTCTGTTACCCTCTGAATTTATTTATATGCTTCAATTCAAAAAGTTCCCCATGCAATTAATTGTTGGTTTGAAAGGAAGTACCATCTGCAGTTGGTATAACAATTTTATTTCAAAATTATCATTAAGTTGTCCTTTTGACTCCCAAACTGCCACCGTTTGACTACCCTCATCACGCTTTTCAATTTGAATTTGAATTTCTGGCTCCGGATGAGCGACGCCGCTTGGCGATGGTGAAGATGGATCACAGTGATTATCTTGATTGTGCTGCGTCAATTCTTTTGACCAGTATTCCATGATCCCAACCGTGTGAATGAATCCAACCACTTCCACCTTTACCTCCTCATTGATAATGTTCATTCTTTGTGTTTTCATCTACACCTGAGCTTCTAGGAACTTGGGCAGTCGGTGCATATCTGTAACACCCCAACTACAACCATACACTTAACAACACATTGCAGCGGAAAAATTAACTCACATTACTTAACCCAATGGTGTTACACGCCGTTAACCACCCACGTGGCTAACAAGGCTAATACATTTACATTGTATCGGTCTAATGGACTAGATTCCCGAGCGACTACACATTACTATCCCTTTCCATTAACAACAACAACATACATATACATTCCAACTGTACCGAGTATTTACAAACTAATGCCGATAACAATTTCGGTCTTACTACACCTACAATACATACACAATTTAAACGGCTACCCATGTATATACACTACCCCGTCCTACTCTCGAACGGCTTCCAGCTCCTTGTACCTGAAATAGGAAAGAAAAGAAAGGGTGGCCCTCAGGGGGCTCAGCACCTTTGTTGGTATGGTAATCCCGCAGCCCGCATGCTACCGGGCCACGCACAACTAATTGTCGTCTTAGCATGCGGTTGATTATATTTAAATCATGCATGAAAACCATAAACACATAACAAATTTCATACCCACAACAATGGGCTCAAACAAACAGTCAACACATCTACACTCATTAGATCACTCATTGTGTTCCTTAACCCTAGAGGGTTTCTCCTCTAATGGAGCTATTTCCTTAATAGACGACACTTACCCACTAATCGGGTTATCCTTAAACGCCTCCTATTATAAACTGGGATTCATATCCATGATCCACATACTCCACACAACAACTCATTCCACATTTAACGTACATATAACATAACATCGCAATAAGAATTGCAGTACAACAATAACACATAACATAACGGGAATGGTTCTCTTTAGGAACCAACCCAAACATAATTAGTTCACTTGTAGAGCCTAGAGAATGCTGCCGAACTCATGATAAGCTCGTTACATAACTCGTTACCGTCCTGTTAGATAAACGGATAACTTAATCCCAAGGTGCGTCGGATATAGTAATCCAAGCACACCAAACAAACATAGTATGCCCCTGGGCCCGACGTGAGTCAGTAATAGCCTTGGTTAAGCTAAAGGGAAGGTAGAGAACCAAAATGGAAAAACAACCATAACATACGGAGAGGATCGAACCTGATATGACAACGACCCCCATACTCACACGCGTGGCTGGAACTACCGGACTCCTCACTCCCCGGTTAGCACTTGTTAGAAGTCTCATTATTGGACTTAGTACATTAATTCACAAATAGGTGGTCAGGTCTAGTTAGACACACACAAGGGTAGTGAACATACTTACACACACAAACAACACATAACTAACACACACATAGCCGTGGTTAGAACGTTCCCATGGTTTGAAACGTTATTACCGGATACCGTTCTCTTACGTTTACCTAATATTGGTTAACTAGCCTTTCATACGCATTCGAGGTTACCGGTATCGGTACGCAAACACACAACAACAACAACGATTGTAAACTCGTTTCATGATTTATCTTATAACGTGGCAAACATACAGAAAAGAACATTGGCATACAAGCCGGTGTAATCCGGTAGGACACAGGTTGCAAGAAAACCATACCTGTCACCAACGTCCACTCTAACGTGTCCTCTTAGGTTGCTCGAACAATTCTCGACCAACTGGTAACATTACAATTACTTTCATTAACATCGGGGTAACATGATCGTTTGAAGTCTAATGCTCATAACTTACTCCCGTTAACTAGTTAGATAACTTCACATTTTTAACTTGTTTTACTTTCATATTTTATTACAACTTTACACCCACTTAATTGTCTTTATAACTCACGTAACATGTCCTTAACAACCTTATAACATAATTACTTATCAATCCCCATCATTAGATATCATTTTCCAACCTTAAATCACATTTTTAGAGTGGTCCGGGACTTGGTACTTACTTTAAGTCCCGGACCAGTACTTAAGAAACTCTCAGCTGGTTTTTACAGGGTGGTCCGGGACCATGTATTGACCCCAAGTCCCGGACCAAGACATGTATGCAACTCTCGGCCTGTTTTTGGTATGTGGTCCGGGACCTTAACCTGGAACCAAGTCCCGGACCAAAGCTACACAATGTCATATCTTGCATTTTCAAGCCTTGTTCAACTTGTTCTCTTCACCCATTGTTTACCCTAACTTCACACATGAACTTAGGCATATTCTAATACCAAAATATCACTTTGAACCTCCTTAAAACATTGTCCAAACTTGTTACTCAATTTCCTTACAACATCTCTTAACACTTGTAATGTTTTTTCCTTACACTACAAGAAAAATCAGATTTAGCTACCCCTGTATATCAGTAGCTAAATCAGTTTTGGTAGCTAAACACAACGGGCTACCACATTTTATGATTTAGCTACTGATATACAGTGGTAGCAAAGGTCCTAGTGGCTAAATTAAAAATAGCTACCGTTTTGGAATGCGGTAGCTATTTTGCTTTGGCCTCGCTACTACTTTTCCTATAGCTAGATATTGCTGCCGTTTTAGAATGTAGTAGCCAAATGGCTACTAGTGTAACAGTAGCAAAATGGCTTCGAGTATAACAGTTGTGAAATCGTTACTAGTACATCAGTAACAAAATCGATACTAGTGTAGCAGTAACAAAATCGCTACTAAAATATTGGTAGCAAAATGGCTACTAGCAAAGCAGTATCAAAGTTGCTACTTGTAACGCCCCTATTAACCATAAATACAGCGGAAATAAAACTCTAAGGCGATTACAGACCATCGGGTTCCAAACACCCGGCACCAAACCTCACCAATTACAACTTACAATCTACAAAAGCTACGGTCTGAACTCGAGAAAAACTTAACACAACATAATAGAAATTAAACACATTAACTCTCCACAAAACCTAGTCCCATCCCAAACGCTCATTCTCTTCGTGGCCACCTGTAAATCAATTCGTACCTGCAAGATGAAACCAAGCAGCCCACCCTGAAAGGGGCGGGTCAGTTCCCTGGAATGGAACTGGTACAATTCTCCAAAAACAAACTTATAAAACATAACTCTTCAAAATAAACAGTAACATGAAAACAAACTCTTAAAAGTAAAACAGAGATAAAGCACTTCAAAACAATCAGGTTAAAGAGAAAAGAAAACAAGACAAAGATAGAGATAGAGAACTTCCAAAACAAGTCATCCACTTAAGTAGTCACACCACATAGTTAGTAAGCATCCATTGTTGATGTTAGAACCAATTCCCGTTCGGAGTATAAAGACTCAGATAGTCACGAAGGACTAGGAATAATAAGATAGATATAAGAACCAATAACTCAAGAGTGGAATAATTCAATTGGGAGAGATGGCCCCCACCGCCAGGTATCAATGTCCATATGGACGAGGGATATACAGCCCCCTGCTGTCAGATTTAAATGTCCTGGTGGACGAGGGATATATAGCCCCCTGCTGTCAAATATAAATGCCCCCATGGGCGAGGGATATACAGTCCCCTGCTGTCAAATATAAATGCCCCATATGGGCGAGGGATATACAGCCCCCTGCTGTTACCATTGAAGACGCGCGCACGTCGAAAGAAAGATTCCCAGATTGACCTTTTCCAAATTCCCACTAGATCACCAACTACCCAGAGCAATACCAAAACACTCAGTCCTACAGAGTGCAGAAGCGTAAACCCTAAGCTCGTCTCAACGGGACACCAAATAGAAGAAACCAATACCCAAATGAGTTCCACATCCAAGGCTCAGTTAGTCACACAAGCTGAGTCAGTCACACAACCATTTCCTTTTTAGAAGTTCCTCTTAAAGTCAGTTAGCGTTTTCCAAAACATTCCACAAGTCAATCAGCAAAAATAACACAGTACGAGAAATCGTACAAAACATTCCATAAAGTCCAAAACACATCAAGCTGAGTACGAGAAATCGTACCTAGGTAACGTTGTAGCAGTTCTACTCAACTTGCGCAAACAATCAACAGTACTCTGAAGAATATTAAAGGTAATCTATCATCAATCACTTGTAGCCTATGTTACGCTTAAATAAACTCCTTACTCTTATTTCAAAGTCTCAATTATCTTTTAAGCCCTCACTTAAATGTTATGTATAATCTTTGTGTTATCTGAGAACGTTGTATAGCCCAAGGTGGTAAGATCAAGGAATGTATTCGATTAACATTGGCTAATTGTCCACTCATATCCACTTTATTCATACTTAACCATAATCCTCACATTCAAGACTTTTGAGACCTCTATATCATAAATGTGTTTATATTATATAATCAATCTTAGAATTTCAATAATAAACTTAGGCTCAATACTTTTATTCTTAATCCAGAATAAACATTGTATTATGACCTATGATGGGTACATCTTAGAATACTATACTATTATTTCACAATGCAATGATTATGTAAGTTACCAATATCTACTAGATAATCCGTTATGTTTAAGTCTTCCCCTTAACTTAATTAAGATCTACATCTTGTATATTGGAATCATAGTGTTGTAGACGCATTTTATTATAACTTAATTGAGTCACTAAACTCATTTATCTTATCTCTAGTTCAGAAAGACTTTTTATTACATCCATCTAATAAATGTATTTTATATGGCTTATCTAATCCTAAGAAACTTAAGGATAATTGTTTAGATAAATTTCCAAATCATCGTTCAATATAGAATATATCATAATCCTTATAATGATTCCATCTTAAAACATTAAGTTATATTTCACTACCATAAATGTTAAGAAATGATTAAATATAGACTTACTAATCCACCTCACATTTAGGTGTAAAAGTATTTTACTTATTTTATTATGGTTTATATACTAAGAATATTTAGATGTAATCATACTACATTTGTTTATCATCAATTATAGAATAAGATCTATTTGTGCAACATTTTATGTAATCTAATCACAATTTTCCTAAGGTTTAACTTATTAATTACTTAATCCCAATTTTAGATTTACATCCTGGTTATTGACAAATAATACTATACATGAATTTTAATATGGTTATATATAAACCTTAGAAACTCAAAGGTAATTCTTAAGCCTAATACATAACTATAATCTAATACCACCTCATATAATATTCTGCCATTAGTATTATGTAGAGGTTTAGTTTAACTTACTAATTCCTTCGTATTATATTTCCTATAAGGTATCTAATTTTATTTATGTTAAATGTGTATATATTTATATACTAGGATTTGTTCAAAACATTATTTATGTAGTTTATTGTATTTAATTATGTTTAATAACTTTTAGGCATAACCACAACCGACCTATGGTTTATTAAATAAAGTGTTTCCTTTGTTTATTTAATATATATAAGTGTACCCGTACTAGAAATCAACTAAGACATTCCCTATGTAACTTATCATACTTAAACTATCTTATTAATACAACCTTAAACTGTATTCCAAGTATGTTTCGTTAAGTATTTCTTTTACCATATCATAGGATACTAGCTCTTATAACATTTAGTTATTATAAGTGTTAATTTAATTAGTTCCTTGTTTTACTCTAAGTTACTACTTAATTCCCTTTTTATAAACGCGTAAAAAATATATATTTATTCCTTAGTTTAATTAAAAATATTAACTCCCATATATAATAATAAATAAACGTAAAAAAATTATATTCCTTGATTTATATAAGTTTCCACTTAAATAGGTATATATACATATATGTAAATAATTTCACTTCTATTAAAAACTAATACCTAAACATTTATAAACTTACTTGTTATAAAATGTTAATTTAGTGTTCCATATTTTCCCAGCATAAAAAGTTTATTAACAAACCATACTTTAATTTTTGGTTACATTAAAAACCATATATTATAAGTTATTCTTATGAAAAACCCATAAACACAATTTTTAAAACCTTTTACCATTGCCCAAAAATCCCCAAATTTAATATACAGTAACTATAACATTTTAGACATATTATAAAATTTTTATTTCATAAAAAATATCTTTTTAAATTAGTCAAATAATTCCAGAAAACCCGTAACTTGTAAAAATCATAACTTATGTTTCAAAACTCCAAAACCATAATAATTTACATCAAAATAAACTAGATTAATAAGGAATCTATGGTTAAAATGTCAAGTCAAAACACCTTCGGGAAGGTATTTAAATTAATTCAACAAGTTAGGGTTATTTACTGAAATTTATAAAAACCTAATCTGAAACGTTTTAATCTCGGCCGTCCAAATCTTATAACTACGATCGGACGGCCCTAATTCTCCGAGTTCTTCAGCGCAGAGGTTAACCATGTCGAGTACTAAATCGACAATATCTCCCAAACTACAGAACGAAATCGAGTGATTCTTGTTTCTATGGTTTCGAAATCAAATTTCGGTTCTAATGATACCAATTTCCCCATTATAATGCAGTATTCACTGGTTTTCGAATTCGATTTGGAGGTTAGGGTTCATGCGGGTTTCTGAATCTTAATTTGCCAAAATCTCTTAGTACAATGCATAATATTGAAATTGACACATGGGTTAGACCGGTATTGCAATTTCGATTAGCAACATAGGAATAATTTGAAGAAAAGCTCACCGGAATTGCACAAACGAGGAGACTCAATATCGGGTTCTGGAAAAATATTCGAACCTTGCCTGTTCGAGTAGCCAACTTCGAAGCACTATAAGTTTCAGTACAGATCGAGTTAGGCTTTGTTCTAGGGCTTAATCTAAAGAAGAAACTTAGCTCTACACAATGATATCAAGATCTAATCCTAACTAGCAACACACAGAAAGAAATCGAGGCTAGAAGTTACGAGTTTACCTTACAGTTTCGGTGTTATTTTATGTGCTGGCGAACCCGAAACTTTAGACCTCTATATCTCCCAACTGGTTACGAATCAAACTTGGGCATAAACACGAAAATTGTAGAGGGATTAGAGATCTTTACAACGAGCTAAAGAAATCGAATTTTGGTTGAGTAACGAAGAAGTTATGATCGACGCAAGTTACCTGAAATCGCAGAGAA
Source organism: Limonium bicolor (assembly GCA_023374045.1). Taxonomy (NCBI): domain Eukaryota; kingdom Viridiplantae; phylum Streptophyta; class Magnoliopsida; order Caryophyllales; family Plumbaginaceae; genus Limonium; species Limonium bicolor. Next base: position 210,341,075 of record CM041779.1, on the reverse strand, counting down.
ACTGGAATTCTGGAAACACGTTTCGCAAGGTGGCTACTTTGGCTCGATTTTCCGGTTGATTCAGAATGAGTTAGGGTTTGTATGAGCTATAGTTGTTTAGAGGGAATGTAGGAGAAGACAACAAAGAAGACAGAATTGAAAAATATGGAAAGATGAATAAGATATAGCCGTCTAAAGTTAGGTCGAAACACTGAAATCAGTTACCGAAATTCAGGGAAAGAATCGGCTAAGTGTGGGCGACCCATTACAGAGTGACACGTGGCATCTCTTAAAATTTTGATTCAAAACTTCAATCTAGCATAACTTTGCTAGGATGATCCGTTTTTGACGTTCTTTTTCGATCTTCATGGTTTTCCATAACCTATTTATTGGTATAGGTTTCATGGCCTGGTTTGACCATTCTCAAAAAGTCAACTCTAGCAAGGCTTAATAAGCTTTAAGGTTTCTAGAATTTTATATTGACTTTTATGTTTCAAAACAATGTTCCAACACTTCCTAAAATCTTTATAATATAGTTGGAGTGTTTAGAAATTTTCCCAAGATTTATGGACTTATAAATCTTATTATTAAATTCATAATACTATATAATAATATATAATAATTAGGGTTAAATAGGAGAAAACCCCTAAATAAATTTCATAATTCCATATAATAATTTAATATTCATAATTCCATATAATAATTTAATATTCATAATTCCATATAATAATTTAATACTTAATAGTATTATTAAAGGTTTAATAAAAGAAATCCCCTAAATTAATTTAAATTAATTTAGGGGTATTTCACTACTAGTATAGCAATAACAAAATCGATACTAGAATGGTATATAGCTAGCTACACTACTACTGAACAATGGGAACCACCACCATTCAATCCCACAAGAAGTGGGAGCAATGTGTCCGCGTAACTTGACTATTCTTTAAATCGAAGACTATGTTATGTGTACACATCTAGGATCAAACCCTTACAACGTGTGAGTATAAAAGATAGACCTCCATACCAATGACATATTTAATTCAAACTAGTGTGTTAAAATGTGCATAGAGCAGGAATTAATCCCCCGATGTTTGGGATGAATATAGAATGTCTTAACCATTGTGTCATGATAGTTATTCACATCATATATAGAAACTACGTGTATATATTGAATGTTTGATACTGTAAATATAAATGGAAGTTTTTGCCGAGACATGATCAAACCAGGGATATATTAAAATTAATAAAATAGATATATGGCCGATTATATAATATAACAAATTAATTTAATGCAACCAAAATAGTAAAGTTAATAAAAATTAAGTATATTATTGGCTTAAATTATAAAAAATTAAAAAAATACATATATATCTTTTTAAAATCTTTGAAATGTCAGAAATTATACAAAAAAGATAATATATTATGTAAAGTTACTTATATAATTAAGTCTTATTATATAGTGTTACAAATACTAATATAATATACATCATTACATGAAAATTAAAACTTTTAAATAATATATTTTGTTTTTGTATAATATAATATTTTTATAAATTTTAATAGATGTATAATATTGTATAATCTTGACTATTTAATTGTTTTAACTTTACTATTTTTCAAAACCCTATTAATTTGTGTGTTGTTTTGTAAATTAAAAACATAATATATCGTATATTTATGTACGTTTTATTATAATTTTGTATACTTTTAACATTTTATAAATTTATACACACTCATATATATATACACTTTTCAAATTTTAACCTACACGTCAACTAATTTAAATTGTTATTAGTTTTAGTTTTTTTATGTTTTATTAGTTTATGTGGCTTTTGTAAATAAAGTATCATATAGTAATAAAAACTATATTAAATTAAATATATATAAATACACCATATATATATAATACACTTAACTAATTTAAATTATTATTTATATTAATTTTGTAATTTTAATCAACATATGTACTAATTTAAATAATTAATACTTTTACTCTATTTTATAATGTATTAATATGTGTGATACTTTGAGACTTAAAAATATTATAATATCAAAAATATATTATGTTAGGTATATCTTATATGATAAATAATTCTAGTAGTAGTATATAGTTAATTATTTTTCAAGAATTAGACCATTTTTATTTAATTATCGTTCTTTTTCAAAATTTGATAGCTAAAAGCTAACCAATATACTATATTGAAAAAATTTATATAAAAAGATAATATGTTCACTATGGCAGTATTAGTATAGGTTAGTATTTCAAACTATGTAGTAATCACAAGTTTAAGTTATAAGAATAATAATTTTGATACCGCATTCATTTGTTGTATTCTAGCATAATATCAACTAAAGTTAATTAGCATTATTAGTCAGTAGCAATTTCGAAACTGAATTATATACGTATCACACATTTAAATTATAAGAGAATTATAATTTTGCTATCACTTAAAAATATTAGCTATCATTTTTTTAATGTAGCACAATATTAGCCATAATCTCATTAACATCATTAGTTGGTAGTAATTTCATAATTAAAGATAGTAACAATTTTTATGCTTGCTAAAAATATTCGTTACCGACGCCCAAACAGTAGCAGAACGGCAACCGCGATGAGTGTTAGTAGCAATTTTATTAACTTAGCTAATCTATTTGGTAGTAGCAACTTATAGTAGCAATTAAGCCACTAGTTATAATATTTTTCGCTACTGCTACTTTAATAGTGGCACAATAGCTACCATGATTGAATTAGCCACATCTTGCAGTAGCTATTCCGTAATTTAGCTACCAACATTGGTAGCTAAATGTTCTTACAAAAAGAACCAAGATGAAATAAAAAAGCTACTACTAATGGTAGCAGTCTTGTCAGACGATAGTGATTTGGCTACTGTTTAAAAAATCTAGCTACCATTGTCGTTGTTGTAGCAAAATAGACACCACTATGTTAGTACCATTAAAAATCAGTAGCAATTTTTGAAATTAGCTACCAATATATGTGTGGTAGCAAATCATTGGTAGCTAAATCTGTTTTTTCTTGTAGTGTTAGGTTTTCTAGGTGGTAGTTTCATGCCTATTACTCCACTAACCAAAATGTTATCTTACCACCATTACCACTACTCCTAAAAGCACAACTTCTTCTATTTCCACAAGTTTACACTTAGATCTTTACAAGACATTGTTTTTCCTTTGTATACCAAAACTTGCACAAGACTTTATACTTCTCATAACATGACTTTGATGTGTATAAAACACTCATTTAACTTCTAAATCCTCCAAGACAATGCTCATGGCATCTTAACACCTAAGAACACCTTAATTCACTTTCTTTCACCATCTTAACACTTAACAATTCCTAGTACCTTCTAAGTCATAAATCTCATTACTACACATAAACTCTTTTGTTTATCAACTAAATTTTGCCATAGCTTCTCTTGTATACTCTCACACCCAAACACTTAGGTTTTCACCTTTAAACATTCAAGAACACCTAAATCCATCAAGAACCTTCTCACACACAAAACTTCACCAAATTTACACTACATCACAATATAGTGCATAATTTAATTGCTAGGCACTTAGGCCCTTAAATAACATGGCTCTTAGGCCCTTAAATTGCATAAACCTTAAACACTGAATTTCCCACATATATATATATATATATATATATGCCTTTGACCTGCAAATACACTCAACATCACATATGCCTTTTAATAATTCCCTTAAGAACAATTCACTAGCTCTTTTGCCATTGGCTCCTTAGGTATTTTATTAAGCAAATCAAGCTCATTTTTCCTAAGGCATTCAAACTACATTGAGATAGTTTATTTACCTCTTTTCCTCTCAAACTTCTTTCTTGTTTCCTTGAACCGAAAATCAGCAAGGAGTTTGATCACTTGTCAACTTTCTAATCAATATACAAGCAAGACAATGAGCATTCAAACTTCATGCCCAAACACATTAATAAACCCTAGGTTATAGATATTGTCTTAAAGCATTAAGGTGATTGTTTTACCTTGGAAATAGAAGAGAACTTGAATAAGTGGCAAGAGAGGACTCCACCAAGCCCTTGAATGGTTGAAATGAAGCTAGAACAAAGCAAGATAAAGGCACCATAAATGGTGATTTTCAGCCAAGCATAAAAAATGAAGGAAATGTTGTTTTCTTTGGTTTTTCCTTACCTTAAAGCCAAGGAGAATGACAAGGCATGAAAAGATGAGCTCAAGCTCCTTCAATGGTGAATCTCCATGGCACCAAAATGGAGCTCTTGAAGATTTGAAAAGACAAAGTTGTAGAGCTTGGCCTAACTAGAAGAATGGTAGTCTTGAAATTTAATTTGGATCATGGAGCTAGAAGTTACAAGCATTCAAAGATGGAGATGGTATGGTTTGCTGTAGCAAAACCGATGGAGAGAGGAGGAAGAAGGTTGGAGACGGTGGAAATGAGTGGGAAAGGAAGAAATGATGAGAGCTTGCTTTTACAAGATATTTACTTATAAAGTAAATAGTAAACTTTAGTTGTCATCTTTATTTACTTATCAAGCTAGCAAGAGTGGTGACTCACCACAATAAAACCGGCCCCTTGTTAGTACTTAGGGGTTTTATGGTCTTTGTTGACCAATTAAATTACTTATGTTGACTTATGCTATAAACTAGCTTAATTTAGATACTATTCACAAACTAAGGCACATATTTGTGAAATTTTTGATTTCCCATTGATTTAGATTTCCTAATGTGATACTAAGTAGTACACATATTAATTAAAGAGTAATGATGGTCATCTAGCCACTCAAAACTCATTTACAAGACAGTTTTTCAAAAATGTGCTTTAGGCTCCTTAAAGCACATTTTGTGTTTTAACTTGTTTTCAAGATTGGTTTTCTTTGTTAATTGATTTAACATGTTCATTAGCATGTTTATAAGGTCTAAGAATGACCTTTAGCTATTATACAAGGTTACACCAAGTGTAGAGCAAGTATTTGCTAAATTGACTTTAAGGTGTTTTCTTGTGTTTTGTTTGGTTTAATTGTCCACCAACATTCCCTAAGGACTTAATTAGCCTTATTAAATCATAATTGAATATTATTAAGTCTTGGTGGGCTCTTTGGGTCCTAACCAAGTTCACTCCAAGCTTAGAGCATGTTTTTGCTCAAACTGTGTTTATGGTACTTTATTTTTTTACTATGGTTTAAATTTTTCACGAATGTTTCTAAGGCACTTTTTAGCCTTAATATACCATAGTTCAATGTGTAGACAACATATCAAGGTTTGGGGTATTTCAATATCAGAGATTATTTCAGTAATCACTCCCAGATGGTTGGTGATTTGGAGAATTGTTTGTTCAGACCAAGCCTGTAGAGGGATTCTCCTGATTGATATGTTAAAAAGTCTACTAGAAGTTTGATCAGTTTTCTGCCACCACCTTTTCCTTCATCCAAGGTCGTCCCCCAGATTGGATTCCATAAATTGTAGGGCTTTGCCATGGGATTCAAAGACTACTAAGAATTTGTTTGGTGACTCGCATAAAATTTCTTCCATGTTTTGCCCCCTTTCGTGCAAGTATCGGGTGATGTCGCGCCAGTTGGCATGGCCAGACAAGGATATTACTACACATCTGTCCATTTTTTCTATCATACTCAGAGATGGGTTCAAGCTTATGATTCCTTCTGAGCGTAGATCCCTGTATGGTGGTGGCACCTGGTGATGAGGAGATGGTGACCGATGACAAAAAGAAGGCTCCCCTACTGCGGATCGGTCTTGTATTGCGGGCGCGGAATCCATCTCTGTCCCTATAGCGGCACACTATGAGTGAACTTTCGATGTATAGCTGTTTGTGTCTGGAGTTTGTTGTCGTCTACTATCATGTCGTTGGTTTCTAATATGGCCTAGTCTGCCTCGTTCTTTGTTCCGTACTCCACAAATCCATACCTGGTATTTGTTCGGATCCTTGTTGCTTTGGGTAGACGAATACCAACTATAAGACCAAATTTTTCGAAAATTTTCCAGATAGTTCCTACCTGTGAGGCTTGATTAATATTATCTATGAACACAGTTGCTCCCGGTGTGGATTTGGATTCGGGCATTGAAGGTTTTGATTTAATCAAACAGGAATTGTGTGGTTAATTTTAATTTTGTTTGATATATATATATATATCAAATTTTAATTTTATTTGATATATATAAAGGCATTGCGCCTGAAACTCCCAGATCTTGATTAATAGTGATGTCATTAAAACAATACTTGTGAGATCGTTTCAAATATTTGATTATTTTATGATATACCATAAACAATTTCCAATATTTTCAAACTTTATTTTAATGTCTTGAACATCATTAAAAGGGCATCGTGCCTGAAACTTTAACTTCAATATGCTATAAAGGGCATTGTGCCTAAAAGTTATTTGCATATTTTTATAAAAAGCACTTGAAAGTGTTAATATGATCAATATAAAGGGCGGTGCTATATTTTTTTAATGCTTTTATACAATATGAGCAAAGAAATGGGCATTGTTCCGAGAACTTTTGAACTTAATATGATATGGTATTAGCATTCTACTAGAAAATTGACAATATTTTGAAAAATAAATGTATTGATCATATCAGTGATCTAAAAGATGGTATAACACCTGGCGAAATTCATCTAAAGTATCTATTTTTATGTATAAGATGAACATTATTTAACGATTCATGAAAAATCAATGATGGTATTGCACTAGGAGAATTTGTGAAAATCGTTTGATGTAGTTCTTGGAACTACATAGTGATCTACGATGATGATGAATATTCATATGTCAAGTTTGACCTCTATGATGATGATGATGATGATGATGATGATGATGATGATGATGATGATGTGAATGATGATGATGATGATGATGATGATGATGATGATGATATGATGATGATGATGATGATGATATTATGATGATACATATATGATGTCATACATATAATTTGATCTGAATATGATTTTACAAATGATTCTCAATGAATCATAAGTTCATCTTCTTTGAGATAGTAGTAAAACACAAAATGAGTGACTCTGGAGAATCACTTAATATTGTTCATCTATTAAAGAAAATAGTTGGTATGACAACTATAGAATGGTTCTTGTCGAATTCTTTTTATTCCATGTTTTTCATGAATAGTCAAAAGTCATGACCAGATTGTGAGAGATGGTGAGCAGTTATTGACATCATATAAAGCATAATAATTATCATGGTTGGATGTTATTATGATTGCAAGACTTTCAAGGTTTTCGTACACAAAACTCGACTTATTTCAAAGCTAGTTCAAAATTGAAGCTATTCATTTTTTTAATGAGAAGTTATGTCGAGGATGACAAATTTAAATTTATGAATATTATTCTATTTTTTTATATTTTGATGGGTTTAGTTGCTTTGTTTCAGTTACTTGTGGTAGAGGAAGTATGTTTCACAAAAGAGATGATGATTTGAAATACCCCGAACTTAAATATAGTGATTAAAATCATTCTAATATGGTATTTAAGGGCCTAATAGTGCCTAAGTAATTTTGGTAAGAAAAATAAACCCAAAAGAAATGAAGAAACGCTTAAAACGCGGAAAACGCTAAATAAGCGTTATATAACCATAGGAGGTACGAGACCTCGGTTAGAGTATTATGTGGATTCCTAAGGCTTATTCATGCCTAATTAATATATGGGAATGATTCCCGAAGAAAACGGATCCAAATAATGTATTAAAACCCTAATAAAGCTTTAGCACACGTTTTTCGAGAAAACCCGAAAACGTGACTTTGAGTGGTCAAACGAACCCATAAAAATTATAGTTCATTAAATAATTATAAATAAGCATTAATGGAAGCTTAATAACCAATAAAATTAAAGAAACGAGAAAATTCTAGAAAACGGGCCCGGTTAGTGAATAGTACCAAAACCGGGTAAATTAACGAGTGTTTTCTGTAAAAAAACAAAAAAAACGCTCCAACTAGAAATACTGTAGGGGGCCGGTTTTTATTACTTAAATAAGTCACCCCTCTCTTGTTAAATAAGCTAGAAAGAAAAAGAAAGAAGAGAAAGAAAAGTACTAAAGTAAAAAGCACCCACATTTTTCTCTCACTTCTCATTTCTCTCTTCTCTCTCCCATTTGTTTTTCTCTCACCGTGTTCTTTTTCCTCCCTCTTGTTGCTGGCGATTTTTGGAGCTTCACCAACCTCCAATGGCAGCCCCTCTTCTTCTCCATGCTCAAGCTCCATTTGAACTCCAAATGCAAAAATAACCACGTATTTGAACTCCCCTCCTCAAGCTCTACACTTCCCTCTTTTTAGAATTTCAAATGAGGAAGTTCATCTCCATGGGTTTTGCCCATTTGAAGAGAAAATGGTACCAAATCAAAGCTTGGAGTCTCCTCTCTCCATTAAGGTAAAAATTTCCATGAAAAACTCATGTTTCCTCCATTCTCCTTTGTAGCCGATTTTCCCCATTTGTAATTGTAACACCCCTACCGCTAATACCGTCATTACTGTACCATACTTACCTTCGCAGCGGATATTACTTACTCAACGGCGGGTGTACAATGCCGTTAGTCACCCACGTGACTAACAAGGCGAGTTACAACTCTACATACTATCGGTCTGATGAATATGAACATACCGAGTACTCTACATAATACAATACTTCCCATTGCTTACTCATCCATAATTCAGTTACAACTTCAATTCATTACTATACCGATGTAACACCCCATCCAACGCCATTCGTGGTTATCGCAAAACTGAACACTTAATCGAACACGTCGCAGCGGAAATAACAACACCTGGACCTTGCCACGGTCTGATCGTTAGAATATACCGGCCTTATCATTTACAATACTTATCCAAATTACTTATCCAACTCAGAACATCACCAACCTCAATACCACAACCAACCGAGTACAAGTATCTCAAACATAATCTCAACCTTACATCAGCTTAATATAAACAGTCGGGAGCACAGGCGCAACCCGAACTCAAAATAACACCCCCCCCTAAGTCTAACCGCTCCTACTCTCGTAGTGCGTCCTCATGGGTCTCTTACCTGCAAGTGTAAAAATAGCCCCGAGGGGGTCAGCACGAATGCTGGTACACCCTCTCATGGCCCCCAAGCTAACGGGGCTACGACGACTAATTGTCGATAGCATGGAAATTGATTACATACACAAGCATAATATGAAGTGCAATAACAATAACCACAGATGAACATATATAGTTCACAAACAATGAACGACTCAAGCGTTCCCTTATCAAGTGGGTTAGTAACCCCCTCCTTAGTCCTCATTTCCTTAATCTCATTTCCTTACCTTACCTTAATCTTAATCTTAATCTCAGTATACAAACCTTTCCTGGAAGGGATTGGTTGTAGCTTAATTCGAACCTGGGATTTAGGTGATCCCACCGCACCATCTTAATGCCACCTACTCTGGACAGGAGTCCAGCGTAGCTGAGCCGGCAACCGGCCCTAGGCTACAAGTCCGAAGACAAGTCCTTAAGCGGAGGGCGGATCTGATTCAGATACCGTCCCCCTTTTTCCTTAGCATGCATGACCGGAGATCGGTCCCAGGTTTCCTCACTCAAGTTCCAGTTAGTAGAAATCTTAATCATCATGTGCTAGCTAAGCCTTAACGGGCATTAACCAACAACCACCAAACTTAACTCTTATTCTTAACTCAGTAAGTACTAAACTTGGTTAGTAGCAATCTCAAGTCTCGCGGGTTAGTGTAAAGATAACACAAACACAACGAGAACAATATAACCGTTGCATGCTTTATCTTGTTTTAGTCATAGCAATTAAACAGATAGCACACAAGCCGAGGGACACCTCGTTAGCAAGCAGGTCACAAGAAGGACTGTACCGTTCACCGTCGATCGTTGTTTGATTAATCTTCTTCGGGGTCCCAATTCACAAACCTAAAACATTCATTCATTTTTAGGTCATTAGTTATTGCACCTTACTTAACTCACTTAGTCCCTAAGGATTCCCATTCAATACCTCTCAAGTCTTTGCCACTTAGCTTACAAACTTAACTTTAAACATTAAAACTTATACTTAATCTTAACTTAATTCCTTGAGTTCTTAGGGTCCTAATCATTACTACCCTACCAAAGGCATACCTTATTACCCATTGCCATTCTTAGAATTCAAAATTTCTTTTTTTTTTTTTATTTTTAGGCTCGACCGAACTTCCGACCGACCTTACCTAAGGTCGGTCCATTCCAGAACACTTCACCGTTTGAAAATTCTACCCCGACCGACCTTGCAAGTCCGGTCCCCAAGGTCGGTCCATTCTCGAGAGTTTCCCCGAGGGAATTTAAGCTCGACCGAACTTGCCAAGTCCGGTCCTATGTTCGGTCGATTCCAGAGACTTATTACCGTACAAAATACATGCCCGACCGACCTTGCAAGTCCGGTCCCCAAGGTCGGTCCATTCCAGAAACTTTCTCTGGTAGTGTAAACTGAGCTCGACCGACCTTGCAAGTCCGGTCCTAAGGTCGGTCGGCTCCAGAACCTTGTTTCTAAATTCTCTTTCAACTCCAAACTTCTCCTCATATATCCTAATATGTTATAACCTCATTTGGGCACCTCAAATACACCTTAAGCCCTCCTCAAAACACATTAAATCATTCACCAAGATTCACCTTAGTCATTATGCATTTTCCCTTGTAATAATGCTAACACTTGTAATGTTTTCCTCTAGGTTCTAGGTGGTTCATACCTAATGTAACCACTATGCCAAATGTTTTCCTCACCACTATAACATCATCTCCCAAGCATCTTTCACCATCTAAAACTCTTTTATGCATTTACTTAAAGTTCCTTCACAAGTTAAACTTCCATCCATCAACACATTATTTCCTTCCTAGTTGTACACCAACATTTGCCTAAGTCCTAAATACTCAAATACATTCTCTTGTTTCCTAAATCCTTCATGGTGATACCTAAGTCATTATAAGTCATTAGAACACCTTATTCTCACCCTTTTTCATCAAGACAACCTCTAGCACACATCCTAGTACTTCCTTAGTCATTAAATCCCCTTAGAATATCTTAAACACTTAAGTTCTCCTTTAAATTTTGCCATGGGTTCTCTAGTACATAGCACATCCTAACACATGGTTTTTCTCCATCAAACAACCAACATCACCCAAATTCTCATCACAACACCTTAACACACAATTTATACTAAAACTTCACCACATCATCATATAGTGCTTAAACTTAAAATGCTTGGCACTTAGGCCCTTAAATGACAATAATCTTAACCACTGAATTTCCACATATATTTGCCTTCACCTGCGAGTACACACAACAAGGCTCCCATTGAAATAAAATGCTTCTTGTAATTCATCTCCACATTGTTTTAACTATCTCTTCTTCTCATTTGCTCTTTAGTCACAAGTTCACAACATAGTCATTGTTTCTCCTAGGTTTTATAACACCTTCCCAATATAAACTCTACACTAAACTCATCATATCTAAATCCCATTCCCTTAAACAATAAAACACCTTAAGGTAAGTAATTTACCTTGTTCTTTTACAAGCTTAAAAAGCTTTCTTCCTTAGGTTTTTCTTTGTTCAATCTCGGTCACCAATGTGTATCTCCTTGCCAATGTTCTAACCAATATCCAATGACTCCAATGAGTACTAGATAACACATTAACCCTAAGGAACAAACCCTAGGTTAAAAATATGCTTTAAGGTATTAAGGTGATTGTTTTAACTTGGTTTCTCAAGACAAACTTGGATATGAAGCAAGAAGGACCTCCTCTCTCCTTTGAAGAGTAGAAACAAGCTAGAACAAGGCATAACATGGAGTCCCATGAGTACTAATTTTCGGACATGTGAAGAAAATGGTGGAAACCTAGATTTTCTTGCACTTTCTTTACCTTAAGAGAATGGAGATGCCAATGGAGTCTCCAAGCTTGAGTTTCCTCCTCTAATGGTGGTTTGACTTGGCACCAAATCAAAGCTCTTGCAATTTCGAAAAGATAGGAAGAAGGAGCTTGAGCTAATTAAGAAGGATATGTATTTTGTTTTGGATTTGGAGCTAAAATGAGCAAGATGTAACCAAGGAAAGATGGAGCTTTCATGGAGGTTGAGTTTTACGTGAATGGAGAAGGAGAGAGCAGCTCAAACCGTGGGAAAACAAAGGAGAATGAAGAAGTGAGGAGAGAGAACTAATAAAGTGTGATATTTATGTAAAAGGTGAATAGTGCTTTTACTTTATAACTCTTATTTGCTTTATTATTTGCTTAATGACTCATGTAAGTGGTGACTCACCTCATAAAAAACCGGCCCCCTTTTAATAATGAGGGTAATTAAGTCTTTGTTGACCAAATGTCTCACTTATATAGACTTATGTTATAAACTAGCTTAATTAATTCACTATTCACAAAACAAGGCACATTGTTGTGAAATTTTTGATTTCCCATTGATATAGACTTCCAAATGTGATACTATATAGTACACATGTTAATTAAAGAGTAATGATGGACATTTAGCCATTCAAAACTCATTTACAAGACAATTTTTCAAAACGTGCTTTAAAACTCCTTAAAGCACATTTTGTGTTTTAACTTGTTTTCAAGCTTGGTTTTCTTTGGTAATTGATTTAAAATGACCATTAGGATATTACTAAGGTCTTAGAACAATATTTGGGTACTCTCCCAAGTCTCTCCAAGCTTAGAGCACGTTTTTGCTAAAACTGCTCTTTTGGTGTTTCCTTATATTTTCTTTGATTAGAAATGTTTCTTAATGTTTCTAAGGCATTATTTAGCCTCCTTATATCTTAGTTTATCATTTAAACACCATATCTAAGTTTGGGGTATTTCAATCTACCCCCCTTAAAGAAACTTTGTCCTCAAAGTTCACACATGTGCTTAACCATTCACGGTACACAATTCTCTTAATCTTAATACCACATCTTATATTCACATTCACACATCTCAAATACAATACATAAGTATTATACATAACTCAAACTTACACCGAAGTGTAGCAACTTACACAAATTCACATCTTAATCAACCAAACAAACGACAAACATGATCGTTTCCTAACTCAAAAGCGAGGAAGCTCTACCCCCCTTAAAAAGGGTACGCCCCGTACCCTATACAGACGATCTAGTCAGTAAACAAAGAAGGTACTTCGCCTTCATCTTATCCTCTAACTCCACGTGGCCTCTTCGACATCCTGGTTAGACCAGGAACCTTCACCAGTCGCACTGACTTGTGGCGAGTGTCCCTAGTCTTACTGTCCAAGATTCTCTGAGGAGTCTCCACGGATCTCATATTCGGTTCTAAAGTCAACCTCTCAGGTTCTAACACATGGGAGGGGTGGTGCATGTATTTCTTTAGCTGTGAAACATGAAAAACATCATGCACTTTACCCAGCTCAGCAGGTAAATTCAACCTGTAAGCAACTGGGCCCACCCGCTCCGTAATCTCATAAGGACCAACAAATTTCGGGCTTAATTTGCCCTTCTGCCCAAACCTGAATACACCCTTCATCGGTGAAACTCACAGAAATACCTGGTCGCCCACTGCGAACTCCAGGTCCCGTCGTCGAACATCAGCATACGACTTCTGCCTATCTTGAGCAGCTTTCATGTTCTCCCTGATTTGCTGAACTTCAGCCTTACTTGTTCTAAGTACTCTGGTCCTATAATGACCGTCTCACTCGACTCATCCCAGCAGAGCGGTGTACGACATGGTCTACCGTACAACGCTTGAAAAGGTGCCATCTTGATCGAAGCGTGATAGCTGTTGTTGTATGAAAACTCGATCAGATGCAATCTGTCAATCCAACTGCCCTGGAAGTCTAAGGTACATGCTCTCAGCATGTCCTCGAGTGTCTGAATAGTACGCTCAGTCTGACCATCTATCTGAGGATGGAACGCGGTACTCAGCTTGAGTTCTGTACCCAACGCTTCTCTGGTAGCTCTCCAGTACCTCGAAAGGAATCTGGTATCTCTATCTGACACTATGGTCTTTGGTATGCCGTGATGTCTCATGATTTCTTTCTCAAATAACTCAGCTAATTTGGTCACCTTCCAAGTATCCTTCATCGGTATGAATCGGGCTACTTTGGTAAGGCGATCCACCACCACCCATATCATGTTGAGACCTCCCCTAGCAGGTGGAAGCCCAACTACGAAGTCCATGGAGATATCATGGAACTTCCACTCCGGAACTGGCATCGACTGTACCATTCCGCCCGGTCGTCGGTGCTCGAATTTCACCTTCTGGCATGTGAGACACCTCAAGACGAACTCGGTAACATCTGTCTTCATCCCCGACCACCAGAAGTATCTCTTCATGTCTTTATACATTTTAGAGGCTCCCGGATGGATGGAAACTGAAGAACAGTGTGATTCTCTAAGTATACGGTCTTTCAGATCCGTGTTGCCTCGTGGTATGCATAACCGGCCCTTAAGTCTGATCAGATCATCATCATGTCTGAAGTCGTATTTCTGACTTTCAAAGGTACCATCTGTCAGCTTCTGTCTGACCTCTCTCATGTACTCATCTGTCCTCTGAGCCTCTCGCACCTCATCAACCAAGCTGGAGAAGGAAACTAGCGAATGGAGTGAGTGTGCTCGACGGCTCAGGGCATCTGCTACAACATTGGCCTTCCCTTCTTTGTATTGGAGGTCAATGTCATAGTCTTTCAGAAACTCTAACCATCTCCTCTGTCGAACATTTAACTCCTTCTGAGTGAATATGTATTTCAAACTCTTGTGATCGGTGTAGATCGTGACACTAACCCCATATAGTAGTGGCGCCATATCTTCAAAGCGAAGACTACAGCTCCCAGCTCTAAATCATGTGTGGGGTAGTTCTCCTCATGTTTCTTCAACTGGCGTGAGGCATATGCCACCACCTTGCCATGTTGCATGAGCACGCAACCCAGCCCTCTGCCGGATGCATCACAATAAACCTCAAAGCCCTCTGTACCGTCTGGAATGGTCAGAACCGGTGCAGTGGTCAGTGAGTCCTTCAAGCGCTGAAATGATCTCTCACAGTCAACTGTCCACAAGAATGGTGCGTCCTTCTTCATCAGACTGGTCATCGGTTTCGCGACCTTGCTGAAATCTCTAACAAACCTCCTGTAGTAACCTGCCAGACCGAGAAAGCTCCGGATGTCGGTAACAGTCTTCGGCCTTGGCCAAGTACGTACGGCATCAATCTTTGCTGGATCCACTGCGATCCCAGCATCTGAGATGACATGACCTAGGAAAGAGACCTGGTCAAGCCAAAACTCACACTTGGAGAACTTAGCATATAGCTGGTTCTCCCTCAGTATTTCCAATACCCTCCTCAGACGTTCCTCATGCTCAACCTTAGACTTCGAATATATCAAAATATCGTCAATAAAAACCACAACCGACTTGTCCAGCTGCTCCCGGAACAAGCGGTTCATCAGATCCATAAACTTCGCCGGTGCGTTCGACAAACCGAATGGCATCACAGTAAACTCATAATGGCCGTATCGTGTCCGGAATGCCGTCTTCTCAATGTCTCCCTCCTTAATGGCTATCTGATGATACCCCGATCTGAGATCAATCTTGGAAAACACAGATGCTCCCTTCAACTGATCGAACAGATCGTCAATGCGGGGTAGTGGGTACTTATTCTTCACTGTCACTGCATTCAGCTCTCTGTAGTCGATGCAGAGGCGGAGACTACCATCCTTCTTCTTCACGAAGAGAACTGGCGCTCCCCAAGGTGACACACTTGGTCTAATGAATCCTTTATCTAACAAATCTTTCAATTGTTCCTTTAACTCAGTCATTTCTGCCGGAGCCATACGGTATGGTGCTTTGGCTATCGGTCCGGTACCAGGTAGCAGCTCAATGGTGAACTCTACCTCCCGAGTGGGTGGCATGCCGGGCAGTTCCAGTGGAAATAAGTCGGGGAACTCCGACGCTACCGGTAAGTCGGGGTCGAACTCAGGGTCTCTCTCTATGTCCTGTACATAGCAGAGGTATACTTCTTCCTTTCTCCTTAATTCTCTATGCATTGCCATGGCGGTGATGATCTTAGTCGAAGGCTCTCTGGGTCTCTGGCGGTATGATATTGTTACCCCGATGGACTCCTGAGCAGCAATCTATGCTCGGCGCAGAGGATACGTCCCTTGTGCCGCTCCAACCAGTTCATCCCGAAGATAACATCAAATCCTAGCTTACTGAACTCATGAAACTGACTGGAAAGTCTTCTCCCTTAATTCTGATAATGGCTCCTCGGTAGTAACGAGTGCAACGAACCTTCTCCTTAGACGGAAGCGTAACCGTGAAGTCGGGTAGCTCATCAGCGTCTAGCCCCAACCTGCTCGCGAATGATGCCGAGACAAAGGTATGCGAGGCCCCTGAGTCGAAGAGAACTGATGCCTCAATCCCATTAATCGGAAAGGTGCCGGTGAGGATAGTACCGCTGGCGTCGGCCTGTGCCTCTGTAAGTATGCTTAGTGCACCTTCCGTACCGAGTCCATAACCTAATTGTGTTCACAAGCTTCATGAGTATTGATGGTATAACAAGAGTCGTAACAATTTATATGAACAACACTCATTATTTTATTCATGACCAATCCTGTTTACAACAGTGCTTCAATCTTACTCTCATTCCTCATTCCATTCTAACATTACATGGCTAATTTGTCTAAAGGTTAGGTTTAAATCTTCCTGTCCTCATATGCGTCCGCATTGACTACTTGCTGATGGTGCTGTATTCAGCTTGATTCTCTTAATCCCATGGATAACATCCTTGATTCTCCTCCCATATTAACACATCACCTGACTTAAGCACTAACTATCTGCACGGTCCGCACGCTTCTTACTCTTCGCCTTACAAATTCTGCATCATCCCCAATGGACCAAGACACTACGGGTATCCCTCTTTCTAGAGCTCCGTTGTCTCGTCCTTGCCTGGTGTAGTCCCGTCTCCCATCTTTCTCGTAGAATTTACAATGCAAATGTCTCGCCTCTGGATGTCTGGAATCGTTCATCCTCCACGCTGCTGAGGCGATTTCCACGACTTGTGTAATAACTGGATGGAACTTTCGGTATTCCCTTGTGGAGACTCCATCTTGTTCCCTCATGGTTTGGTATTTCTTGGCATACGGATTCCATCCTGCCCAAGCTCATCATCTTTAATTTCATCCTTGCCTCCCCCTGGGTACTCCGGTGTGACCTCCGCCCATTCCTATTGATTGCATCTTCTGATGATGGCTATTTGTGCTTCGGGTGTCAGTATCCCTTTATAAAAATCATACCTGGGCGGATAACCTGACATTGTTCGGTTGTTGCACAGTCTATGGTTCGATGCCGGTGTGCTCCCGGTTAGATGGTAGATGGTATTGGGTAGGCAAATGTTGAATCTTCCTAAAGTGGTAGTAGTTATATCTTACTTAAGTTCTCTAATCTCATCTTATTCTTACTTAACTCATTTACTTCACCAAACATGCATATAATGCGGTATAGCAGGTAGTTTTTATTACTAAATGGTTATAGCGGTACCACCTCTGGCACCTGCCTCGATGAGGTTCAGGCTCTCGTCCCGGCCACCCTGTTGTAAAGTGGGTCCCGTCTTCTGGGTCACCCGTGGGTTCTTGTCCGCCGGCTGCTGCACCTTCCTCTGACCGTCAGATCCAGCTCCCTGATCGGTCTTGCCCTTGCCCCTGGTATCGGGCCTATAGGCTCTGCTAGCAGGGTTCAGGTAACACTCATATGCTCGATGCCTGTAGACTCCACAAAAGTTGCACTCCACTTTAATCCCTTTTACAGTCAGCCGGGGTGGTCCTTGTGACACCACCTACAAATGAAGCGTCGCTGGTAGCCACCACCGGCTCCCTTCTCAGTCTCAGATCCCTTTGGCGCTTAGAGCGCAGGGGTGTAGCTGCAATAGCATATGTCAACTTTAATGGCTCTTCCGAAGCCTTCTCCTTTTCCTCCCTCCCCTTTGGGTTCTGACTTTTCTGGCCTGAGGCTGGTACTTTTGTTTCTTGTACCCTCCTTCCCTTGACTTTCTGAGCTCTTACCAGCACTCTTCCTCTTTGCATTCTCCTCGTCCCTCAGCTGGACGGTAATCTCAACCTTAGCAGCGGCGTGATAGCACTCCTGCAAGGTAGTGTAACTCGTCGGCCCCATGCCGTAGCGGAGTCGATGGCTAAGCCCGCCATAGAAGCGTCCACCAAGATCTGGTCAGAATATCCAAGACCTGGCAGAAGACGGAGCAAGGAAGTGAACTCTGAGTAATACTCGTCCACTGTCATCTTGTCCGTCTGCCTAAGCGCATCCAACTGCAAGCGCTTCTTCTTGTCTGGACATGGGCGGGTAGTACTTTGCTCGTAGCAAGGCAGTGTACTGCTCCCAGCCGAACTCTGGATTGGCCACATGCTCGGCCCTCACCAGCTTCCACCAATCGCCTGCCGCCCCCTTCAGATAGAAAGCGGCTAGGCGCACCTTGATCCTAGCAGGGACATCAAGGGTCTCGAAGGCGGTCTCCAGCTCGGATGTACGCCTCAAGCTTGGCGGGATCGGTCTCCCCCTTAAAATGAGCGGGTCGAAGATCTTCTAGACTCTTCACCCAGTTTGGTTCCCTAGGTTTGTGGCGGTGGAGGTGGTGCACCCGCACCAGGCTGATAGCCCATATGCCCTAATGCGGCAGCTACGATCTCTGCGATCGTCTGCCCTCCAGGTATTCCTGAAGTATCCTCACCCTGGCCGCGACCTCGGCTTCCCCTAGGACGTCCTGCCATCTGAACAAGCATAACTCACATTAGATTCGTTCACCACTGTTTCGGTTAGTAAATTTATAACGTCCGTAGACGGTAAAGACAATCCACACTTATTAGTGGTCATCTGACTCTACTCACTCTAACTTCTCACACCCTTAACCCATCACTTATTCCTTAACTTATATCCTAACTCGGTGGTTACTTATGTCCGGTATTTCTTGATCAGAGCGTAACTACGCTCTGATACCACTTTTTGTAACACCCCATCCAACGCCATTCGTGGTTATCGCAAAACTGAACACTTAATCGAACACGTCGCAGCGGAAATAAACAACACCTGGACCTTGCCACGGTCTGATCGTTAGAATATACCGGCCTTATCATTTACAATACTTATCCAAATTACTTATCCAACTCAAACATCACCAACCTCAATACCACAACCAACCGAGTACAAGTATCTCAAACATAATCTCAACCTTACATCAGCTTAATATAAACAGTCGGGAGCACAGGCGCAACCCGAACTCAAAATAAACACCCCCCTAAGTCTAACCGCTCCTACTCTCGTAGTGCGTCCTCATGGGTCTCTTACCTGCAAGTGTAAAAATAGCCCCCGAGGGGGTCAGCGAATGCTGGTACACCCTCTCATGGCCCCCAAGCTAACGGGGCTACGGCGACTAATTGTCGATAGCATGGAAATTGATTACATACACAAGCATAATATGAAGTGCAATAACAATAACCACAGATGAACATATATAGTTCACAAACAATGAACGACTCAAGCGTTCCCTTATCAAGTGGGTTAGTAACCCCCTCCTTAGTCCTCATTTCCTTAATCTCATTTCCTTACCTTACCTTAATCTTAATCTTAATCTCAGTATACAAACCTTTCCTGGAAGGGATTGGTTGTAGCTTAATTCGAACCTGGGATTTAGGTGATCCCACCGCACCATCTTAATGCCACCTACTCTGGACGGGAGTCCAGCGTAGCTGAGCCGGCAACCGGCCCTAGGCTACAAGTCCGAAGACAAGTCCTTAAGCGAGGGCGGATCTGATTCAGATACCGTCCCCCTT
This sequence comes from Limonium bicolor, assembly GCA_023374045.1. Lineage (NCBI taxonomy): Eukaryota > Viridiplantae > Streptophyta > Magnoliopsida > Caryophyllales > Plumbaginaceae > Limonium > Limonium bicolor. The sequence goes on along the minus strand of CM041779.1, from coordinate 210,321,272 downwards.
TTTCCTTAGCATGCATGACCGGAGATCGGTCCCGGGTTTCCTCACTCAAGTTCCAGTTAGTAGAAATCTTAATCATCATGTGCTAGCTAAGCCTTAACGGGCATTAACCAACAACCACCAAACTTAACTCTTATTCTTAACTCAGTAAGTACTAAACTTGGTTAGTAGCAATCTCAAGTCTCGCGGGTTAGTGTAAAGATAACACAAACACAACGAGAACAATATAACCGGTTGCATGCTTTATTTTGTTTTAGTCATAGCAATTAAACAGATAGCACACAAGCCGAGGGACACCTCGTTAGCAAGCAGGTCACAAGAAGGACTGTACCGTTCACCGTCGATCGTTGTTTGATTAATCTTCTTCGGGGTCCCAATTCACAACCTAAAATATTCATTCATTTTTAGGTCATTAGTTATTTGCACCTTACTTAACTTACTTAGTCCCTAAGGATTCCCATTCAATAACCTCTCAAGTCTTTGCCACTTAGCTTACAAACTTAACTTTAAACATTAAAACTTATACTTAATCTTAACTTAATTCCTTGAGTTCTTAGGGTCCTAATCATTACTACCCTACCAAAGGCATACCTTATTACCCATTGCCATTCTTAGAATTCAAAATTTCTTTTTTTTTTTTTTTATTTTTAGGCTCGACCGAACTTCCGACCGACCTTACCTAAGGTCGGTCCATTCCAGAACACTTCACCGTTTGAAAATTCTACCCCGACCGACCTTGCAAGTCCGGTCCCCAAGGTCGGTCCATTCCCGAGAGTTTCCCCGAGGGAATTTAAGCTCGACCGAACTTGCCAAGTCCGGTCCTATGTTCGGTCGATTCCAGAGACTTATTACCGTACAAAATACATGCCCGACCGACCTTGCAAGTCCGGTCCCCAAGGTCGGTCCATTCCAGAAACTTTCTCCGGTAGTGTAAACTGAGCTCGACCGACCTTGCAAGTCCGGTCCTAAGGTCGGCCGGCTCCAGAACCTTGTTTCTAAATTCTCTTTCAACTCCAAACGTTCTCCTCATATATCCTAATATGTTATAACCTCATTTGGGCACCTCAAATACACCTTAAGCCCTCCTCAAAACACATTAAATCATTCACCAAGATTCACCTTAGTCATTATGCATTTTCCTTGTAATAATGCTAACACTTGTAATGTTTTCCTTAGGTTCTAGGTGGTGGTTCATACCTAATGTAACCACTATGCCAAATGTTTTCCTCACCACTATAACATCATCTCCCAAGCATCTTTCACCATCTAAAACTCTTTTATGCATTTACTTAAAGTTCCTTCACAAGTTTAAACTTCCATCCATCAACACATTATTTCCTTCCTAGTTGTACACCAACATTTGCCTAAGTCCTAAATACTCAAATACATTCTCTTGTTTCCTAAATCCTTCATGGTGATACCTAAGTCATTATAAGTCATTAGAACACCTTATTCTCACCCTTTTTCATCAAGACAACCTCTAGCACATCCTAGTACTTCCTTAGTCATTAAATCCCCTTAGAATATCTTAAACACTTAAGTTCTCCTTTAAATTTTTGCCATGGGTTCTCTAGTACATAGCACATCCTAACACATGGTTTTTCTCCATCAAACAACCAACATCACCCAAATTCTCATCACAACACCTTAACACACAATTTACACTAAAACTTCACCACATCATCATATAGTGCTTAAACTTAAAATGCTTGGCACTTAGGCCCTTAAATGACAATAATCTTAACCACTGAATTTCCACATATATTTGCCTTCAACCTGCGAGTACACACAACAAGGCTCCCATTGAAATAAAATGCTTCTTGTAATTCATCTCCACATTGTTTTAACTATCTCTTCTTCTCATTTGCTCTTTAGTCACAAGTTCACAAACATAGTCATTGTTTCTCCTAGGTTTTATAACACCTTCCCAATATAAACTCTACACTAAACTCATCACATATCTAAATCCCATTCCCTTAAACAATAAAACACCTTAAGGTAAGTAATTTACCTTGTTCTTTTACAAGCTTAAAAAGCTTTCTTCCTTAGGTTTTTCTTTGTTCAATCTCGGTCACCAATGTGTATCTCCTTGCCAATGTTCTAACCAATATCCAATGACTCCAATGAGTACTAGGTAACACATTAACCCTAAGGAACAAACCCTAGGTTAAAAAAATGCTTTAAGGTATTAAGGTGATTGTTTTACCTTGGTTTCTCAAGACAAACTTGGATATGAAGCAAGAAGGACCTCCTCTCTCCTTTAAGAGTAGAAAGCTAGAACAAGGCATAAACATGGAGTCCCATGAGTACTAATTTTCGGACATGTGAAGAAAATGGTGGAAACCTAGATTTTCTTGCACTTTCTTTACCTTAAGAGAATGGAGATGCCAATGGAGTCTCCAAGCTTGAGTTTCCTCCTCTAATGGTGGTTTGACTTGGCACCAAATCAAAGCTCTTGCAATTTCGAAAAGATAGGAAGAAGGAGCTTGAGCTAATTAAGAAGGATATGTATTTTGTTTTGGATTTGGAGCTAAAATGAGCAAGATGTAACCAAGGAAAGATGGACTTTCATGGAGGTTGAGTTTTACGTGAATGGAGAAGGGAGAGAGCAGCTCAAACCGTGGGAAAACAAAGGAGAATGAAGAAGTGAGGAGAGAGAACTAATAAAGTGTGATATTTATGTAAAAGGTGAATAGTGCTTTTACTTTATAACTCTTATTTGCTTTCTTATTTGCTTAATGACTCATGTAAGTGGTGACTCACCTCATAAGAAACCGGCCCCCTTTTAATAATGAGGGTAATTAAGTCTTTGTTGACCAAATGTCTCACTTATATAGACTTATGTTATAAACTAGCTTAATTAATTCACTATTCACAAAACAAGGCACATTGTTGTGAAATTTTTGATTTACCATTGATATAGACTTCCAAATGTGATACTATATAGTACACATGTTAATTAAAGAGTAATGATGGACATTTAGCCATTCAAAACTCATTTACAAGACAATTTTTCAAAAACGTGCTTTAAAACTCCTTAAAGCACATTTTGTGTTTTAACTTGTTTTCAAGCTTGGTTTTCTTTGGTAATTGATTTAAAATGACCATTAGGATATTATTAAGGTCTTAGAACAATATTTGGGTACTCTCCCAAGTCTCTCCAAGCTTAGAGCACGTTTTTGCTAAAACTGCTCTTTTGGTGTTTCCTTATATTTTCTTTGATTAGAAATGTTTCTAAGTGTTTAAGGCATTATTTAGCCTCCTTATATCTTAGTTTATCATTTAAACACCATATCTAAGTTTGGGGTATTTCAACCCGAGTATACTACAATCCTTAAATTACCGTTACAGTTTGAACTTCCACATTTCTCAATACATTACAAGTTCAATCCCCTTTATACAACTACCCATGCTTACGTAGCAGTCCCCGTCCTACTCTCTCGGACGGTGGTCAGCTTCGAGTACCTACACTAAAAACGGTCCCCCTAGGGGGTCAGCTTACGCTGCATATGAAATTCGCATATACCGCGTGCTAACCGCGGTACGCCGACTACTTTGGGTCGGATACTCATGGAGTTCATTTTACATGCATACATACATACTCATGCTACAACAATACATTCACAATACCTACATACACATACAAGGTTCAATACTTACTAAGGAAGACAATTCGATAGTCCACCGTTCATACTAGTTATTTACTCAATACTCTTTCGTTGCGTTACTCATTACTCTACTCATACTCACTCCTTACTCTTGTATACTCATCACTCCATGTTCGGTATCCTACTCGTACACGATCCTTACTCTGCACTCGTTACTATACTTGTGTATACTTGCTACTCAATACTCCATACTTACTCACACGTACTCAATACTCAACTTACTCATACATACTCAATACTCGGTACTCATTGCATACTCATACTCATTTCTTACTCAATACTCATTACTTTACTCATACATACGCAACACTCATTACTCATTACTTTGGCCTTTGGGCGGAGTCATACACAAGACTCGCCACCGGACCTACAATACGAGGGCTATACGCTTAGCTCCTCAAATACTCAAATGTCCGTTTTACCGGACTACTCAAATTCCCAACACTCTTCTCCCAGAGTGCATTACAATCTCACGGATTAGCCTAGAAGTATCTCTCTCGATGACCTCCACTAGCTTAGGGAATTACCACCGACTAGTATCCTCAGATTTAAGGGTTTCCCCAACGTATCGAATACTCTCATGTTCGGGTCATACTTACATCAGTCGGGTCCTCTCATAATGGGTCGACTAATTGCTAAGGGGTTTGGAGATCCCTCATCATTCTTTACTACTCTCATGGTTCATGTCTTGCACCAAGATTAATTCCTCCATTAGAGGTTACTTGTGTACTTCCACTACTTATTATTTGTGGATTATTCATTTCAGTTCTCCTACCGTTATTGGGAGGTTATTACTCCTGTACACTCTCTCACATTCTAGTGAGTTCATTGGGTTGCGTCATCGTTTATTGATTCGATAGTTTAGTGCGTTGCTACGTTTCCACTAGCTCACAACGTGACTCTTACTACGAGTCACTACACAACAAGACTCATCTATGAGTCGTACTACGCACTAAATGAGGCCACACAATCAATCAAGAAGGGTTAGCTCGCACAACATACATCAAGACATACAATGAAGGCAATAAACCATTTTCATGCTTTAGTCTTGATTAGCCGGCATACAGCATCAATCAACGTAACTCGGTTAGCATACGGGGCATGAGAAAATCATACCTTTCACCGGGGTTAGCTCTACCATGTGTTCCCTCGTTCCTTGGTTCACACTTGTTCCACTGATAATGTTCCAACATTATCATTAATACTATACTCTTACAATACAAAAATAATTACTACTCCCGTACTTACCCCGTTATCCCGGTGTACTTAATGTTCTCATACTCTCAACTTACTTGGTTACTTCTTATACTTGTTTTCCTACTCATATACTTACTTTCTTACCTTTACTACTTCATTTATAGCGTACTACTACATATATATGCATATATGTATATAGGCATATATATATACATATGATTATTATAATCATATAATAAAAATTTATTATTATTTTTTTTTTTTGACTCGACCGAACTTGCAAGTCCGGTCGCAAGTCCGTCGGTTCCAGTAGCTCACATTACGGGAAAAATCTTCTGGTCCGACCGAACTTGCATGTCCGGTCGCAAGTCCGGTCCATTCCAGAAGGTTTCATTACGGAATTTTTCTGGCCGACCGAACTTGCAAGTCCGGTCGCAAGTTTGGTCCATTCCAAAGGTTTCTGACGGGAGAATTTTCTGGTCCGACCGAACTTGCAAGTCCGGTCGCAAGTTCGATCCATTCCAGAAGGTTTCCCCTTTGTAATTCTGGGCTCGACCGAACTTGCAAGTCCGGTCGCAAGTCCGGTCCGGCCCAGTACTTCAGTTTTAAAATCTGTTTCCAGTTCTATACTTTGCCCATTGTTTCCCCAATCTTTACCAATACTTCCCCACATGATTTAGCACTAATTAAGCCCTCTAAATCACCTTAATTCATCCCCCAATCCATTACTAAATTCATCAAACACTTACACAATTTTCTTACTTCTTCTACAACACATGTAACAGTTTTTGTTACACCTATGCTACAGATTTTACAATTCAATTCTCCCATCCAATACTTTCCTCAACCAATGCCATTCCTAGCCTTCTAAATACCTCTCCTTACCATGCCAATTCATTTCCAAGCCATTACACTTCCCTACACCCAAGTTCCAACACTCATTTTACAAATCCTGCACACCAATTTCTTCCTAGTCCCACAATGCATTTTGGTACCTCTCTTGCTACAGATTTTACATCCTAATACTCTCATACCACAACTACCATTCCATGGTCGTTAAACACCTTTATTAAATCCAATACATACCTTGGTTCTCCCATTTACCAAGTTATTCTTTAATGCTCAATTCCTACCAAAATTTGGCCATAGTTCACCTACTTTCCCTCACATCCTCAAATACACATTTTCTCATCTTTCAACCTAAAGCTAGCCACACCCAACAAGGGTCCTACCAGCACACAAGGTTCATACAAAATCTTAATACACCAACACTTCTTCAATCACAATACTAACACATTATTACTTCCTCAAGGCCTACAATCCACATACTTGCTCACAATACTTAAACATCCACAACTACAATACTAGTACGATAGTTTAGGTTCTTTTATATGTTTACCCATTCCCATTACACTAATGCATGAAATTAAGCATTAAGAAGGGGCTCTTACCTTGAGCTTTTATTCCTTCATTTCTTTTCCATTCCTCCTCTTCCCTCTCTTTCTTGTTCAAATCGATTTGTGGGGGATGGAGCTACCAAACTCCATCCCAACACCCAAATTACATAAAGAATATAATTAAACTTCCAACCTCTTATAACACCACTAATTAAATGAAGGGTTTAAATTACCACAAGTTAGGGTTTTACCTTGGAGTTTCAAGAGAGGTTTTTAAGCCTTGAATACAAAGGAGAGCTCCTCCACCATTGGAGAGTTGAACCAAGCTCAAACAAAGAGAGAACAAGGCATTACAAGAAGGGCAAAAATCGGTTACACAAGGAGGTGGAGAAAGCTTGAGTTTTTCATGAAGATTTTTACCTTGTTGGAAAGAGGAGACTCCAAGCTTCAAAATGGTGTCATTTATTCTTCAAGTGCTCAAAACCCATGGAGATTAAGTTGCTCATTTTCGTATTTTGAAAAGATAGGAATGTAGAGCTTGAAGAGGGGAGTTCAAATATGTATTTATTTTACATTTGGAGCTCAAATGGAGCTAGGGCATGAGGAAGAAAGGAGGCTTCCATGGAAGCCATGAGAGGGCTGCAAAATTGCTGCAAGGGGGATAAGAAGGAGAGTCTCACGATGGGGGAAGGAAAGAATAGGAGAGAGAGAAGGAAATGAGGGGAGAGAGGGCTACTTTTTTACTTTTTGTTACTTTTTGTTTTCTTGTCTTCTAGTGTGTGTGTGAGAGAGTAATATTTAATTGAGTGTGAGAGAGGGTATTAATACCCTATAAAAACCGGCCCACTTGTACTGTTAAGTTGGAGCAGTTTTTCATCTTTTACAGAAAACGCTCGTTATTTTACCCGGTTTTGATACTATTCGCTAACCGGGTCCGTTTTCCGGAATTTTCTCGTTTCTTTATTTTTATTGGTTATCAAGCTTCCATTAGCGCTTAATAATAGTTACTTAATGATTTATAATTTTTATGGGTTCATTTGACCACTTAAAATCACGTTTTCGAGTTTTCTTGAAAAACGTGAGCTAAAGCTCTATTAGCGTTTTAGCACCTTATTTGGATCCGTTTTCTTCGGGAATCATTCCCGTATACTAATTAGGCATGGATAAGCCTTAGGAATCCTTACGATACTATAACTGTGGTCTCGTACCTCCTATGGTTATTTAACGCTTATTTTAGTGTTTTCCGCTTTCTAAGCGTTTTTCTCATTTCTTTTGGCCCTTAAATACTATATTAGAATAATTTAATCACCATATTTAAGTTCGGGGTATTTCAGTAATGCTCTATTTTTCTCTCTCTCTTTTGAGCATCATTCCAACCTTGCAATGGTGGTGGGATCACCTTCTTGAATCAAGGGCTAAAACCCCTCTTAAAAGTTCCAAAAAGGTAAACCTTAACTTATGGTAATTTAAGGCCTTCATTGGATTAATGTTATTCCAAAGGATTATGAGTTTAATTATATCCTTTTTGTGTAATTTAGGTGTTGGGATGGAGTTTGACAACTCCATTCCCCATTTGACCGATTTTGTGCAAGAGAGAGAGGAGGAGATTGGAAAGAAAAGAAGGAATTATAAGCTTAAGGTAAGAAATCCTTCTTAATGCTAAATTTTAATGCATTAGAATAATGGGAATGGGTAAATTAATGAAAGAACCCAAAATGTTGTACTAGTATTGTAGCTGTTGGAAGTTTGAGAGTATTTGTGAATTAAGGTTTGAATTGAAGGCCTTAGAGCCAAGTAAATTGAGAATGTGTATTGGTATTGTTGTTGAGGAAGTATTGATGAATTGATATTGCTTTGATTTCTGGTAGGACCCTTGTATGGGTGTGGCTAGTTTAGGAATGATTTTGGTGAGAATGGATGAATGTGGGTGAGTTAGAATTGTAGGTAAACTATGGCAAAATTTTGGTAGGAATATACATTTTTGGATGACTTGGTGAATGGGAGAACCAAGGTGTGTATTGGGTTGAGTAGGGATGTTTAGTAACCATGGAGTGGTAGTTGTAGTATGAGAATAAAAGGGTGTAAAACCTGTAGCAAGAAGTGTTGAAATGCATTGGAGAAACTAGTGTGCAAGACTTAGGAAAATGAGTATTGAACTTGGGTATAGATAGTGCATTATAATGGTGGCCACGAATCCGGTTCCACCGGTTCCGGTTCCGGAAAATGAGTATTCGGATTCGGAACCGGTTCCAGGCGGTTCTGGGGTGGTTCTGGTTCCAGTTCCGGACTCTATATTCACTTCGGATTCGCTCAAATCAACGGTTCCGACCGGTTCCAGAGCGGTTCCGGTTCCGGAAAGATTCGATCGGCTCTAGTTTTCTTCGTTTAAACTAACTCCGATTTTAGATCCTTTTGCGTGCACACGTTGCTATTTTCGTCCACTTTACTCCTAGATAGGTTATTCCTCAAGATTATAATCTTAAATGTGTAAGAACCAAAGACTTAAATTTTTGTATTGAATTTGCAAAAATATTTGTGGCAAATATTGCAATGTTGCTTGTATGTCCCGGGCATCTGCGGATCTTCTTTCTTTGTGAAGTATGCCCACACCCAAGAAGCTTGTCTCGATTTTGTTGGAGCGGTGGTGTTGTCGGCATCATCATCTTCTTGATCATCATCTTGACCAAGATTATGAGCATCGGATGGGGTAGAGGATGTACCTTTAATTGTAAAAAAAATTGATTTAGACTATAATTAAGATAAGAATGTAATTAAAATTAAAGTTTGTATAAAATAAGTTGTAACTAATATTAAAACTTACCAAATGGTGGTGATATTCCCGGTTGTGTTGCCCCCATGTTTGTAGATCCGTGCTGAGAAATTGTATAGCTTCCACCTTGCGGGAGTGATGAAGGTGAATAATGTGGATGTTGTTGATGTTGACGATACCTGAATTCCATCTCGTCGATTTGGTCTTGCTCATCAACTTGAAAATTTGTATCGATTCAGAGGTTGGAAGAAGGCATCACTTCCTTTCCGGATGTCCTCGGCATTTTGCTAGAATATGGGAAATGGAAAATTGAGAGCTAATGTGGGAAATGAGCATTTTAGTAGCTAGAATGCTTAATAACACTTAATTGCACAAGAAAATACTAATAATAAGAGAGAGGAAGAGTAGGATGAGTTGTGTGGTGAGAATGATGATAAAATGGTGTATTTATAGGGGTTTTGGGGCAATATAGTCGTTTGGATTTGTTTGGAGCCGTTACACACATAAAAAAAAGAGCTGTTGGGAATCTGGGCGGTTCCGGTTCCCAACGGCTAGTTTGACCAACATAGTGCGCGCCCTCCTCCCAAAACGACGTCGTTTTGGCCCGATTCCAACGGTAACTTAGACCAGTTCCGGGGCGGTTCCGGTTCCACCGGTTCCGGTTCCACGGTTCCAAATCCGACGCGAATCCAGGCGGTTCCAAGTGGTTCCGGGCGGTTCCGGTTCCGGTTCGGTCCCGAATCTCAAAACTTGTATTCGGATTCGATTCGCAAAGGGGCGGTTCCGGTTCCGAATCAGTTCCGGCCCGGTTTCGGCCGGTTCCGGTTCCAATCGGTTCCGGGTAGATTCGCCGATTCCGGGTAGATTCGGATTCGGTGGCCACCATTAGTGCATTAGTTTGGAAATGAATTGGTATGGTAAAATGAAGCTAGGACAAAGTGCAAAGTGCAAAGAGAAGTGTAGAAATGCACAAGTGTGCAAATTGTGAGAATGAGAATGGAAATTTGTAGAAATTGAGCAAGAAGTTGAGAAAGGATTGGACCAAGGATTTAAAGAGTTTTAAGGAGTTTAAGTGTGTTTAAACATATGGAAAAATTATGGGATGATTGGAGGTGGATTAAGGGTTGAATTGGGGTTGAAAAATCAACCTAGTAGTAGTTTTTAGTAGGGTCCGGGACCTAGGATATGTACCAAGTCCCGGACCGCACCGAAAATAAGCCCGAGAGTACATCCTGCAAGTGGTCCGGGACCTAGGTCCAGGACCAAGTCCTGGACCAATAGTTAAAAATGGCCGAGAGTAGTTTTCATGAATGGTCTGGGACCTTGGGTCCGGACCAAGTCCCGAACCACCCCCAAAATGTTGTCGAAAGTGGTTTTTAGGGTTTAAACCATGGTAGATTGATTGGTAATGGTTTTAGAAGTTGTTAAGGCCTTGTTTGGTGACCTTTAAAGGTCCTAAGAAGTGTAAACAAGTTTGAGAAGTGATTAAGAAAGTTGTGAGTTTAAGAACATTAAGTTAAACCGAAATAACGGGATAACGGGGTAAGTATATAAGTAGCAATTATGTACATACCGTAATGCTTAATATTAATAGAACCATTTGGCATGTAGTCAGTGGTTTAAGAGTAAGACTCGAGGAACAAGGGTGAACCAAAAGAACGTGAGGACACCCGGTAAAGTTAACCCCGGTGAAAGGTATGATTTCCTCATGCTCTGTATCCTAACCTGGTTACCCCAATTTGTGTGCTTATTTGATCACCTAAATAAGATAAACGCATGAATCGGACTTTAATGCACTTACTTGTGCTTGTTTTATATAGTTCTGATTATATTGTCTTAAACATTTAGTGAAATACCCCAAACTAATAAAACATGGATTAAACATCTAATCATATCGATTAAGGCCTAAACATGTCTTAAAAGTCAACTGAGAACAACAGTGGTCAACCCAAAGCAAGATATTGCACCCTTTGACTATTTAGGGTAAATAAATACCCAAATGAACTTCTTAGGACCTAAAAATTTGTCCTAAGCATATTAACACATAAATAAACATATTACAATAGTTGGACAACACTCCAACACAAAGAACAAGCATTTACATGCTTCAAGGTCAAGAAGGGCAAAAATGTGCTCTAAGAAAACCTTAAAGGTCTAATGACCTCTAAATGATATAAAATTGGATTCCATGATCAAATATCATGTAAGGAACACAACAAAACTGTTCTCAAAGAAACCTGAGCCCAGAAACACCTTGCGACACAAAATGTGCACTAAAACACCTTAAAGCACGTTTTTGTGTATGAGCTCTAAGATAATGACATTTTGTCACTGTAAAGACTATATTAAGTTCTTTATAACATTAATGTGACATGATAGACTATATTATAAAGTCTAAATCAAAGTTTTAAAATAAAATCAAAATGGGCAATTTAGTATGAATAGTACCCAAAAATAACATTTTAATTACTAAACTTAAACTATGGTCAAACATCACCCATTGCCTTGACCATGTGCTGCCGACCTCCTATGGATGTCATGCCCACTCATTCATCAATATCCAATCAATTAATCAGCCAATCTAATGAGTCATCAAGTTACTATTCCATAAAGTAACAATAATGTCTTAAAAGCAAATCTAGCTTACCTTCTTCATTTGTCTTGCTTCCCAGCCGACACCAGCCTCTTCAAACATCTCTTTGGCTTCTCCGAACCGTGGATAACATGCCAAGTTCAGAAGAGAACAACAATTGACATAGGTAAGCTTATTAAGCCATTTTATGTCCATTCTCTTCACATTTCTTTCCTCTTTCCATGGAGCAAAGCATCAACCATTTCCATCAATGTTTCTAGGTTGTTTTGGAGGTTAAAATAAGGGTGAATCTCGGCCTTAACAAGGGAAGAAGGTGGAGAAATCTAATCTTGTTCTTAAGGTATAAAAATGTGCTTTAAGCACTTATCTTTTGATTCCCTTCAAATTCGGTTGTGAAACTTTGTTCCTAGCCTTATTATCTTCTTATTAACATACTTATTCAGTTGGTATATCAAGAGCTTTGAGGTATAACCAGATCCAAGCCAAAACACCATTTTAGGCATTTTAATCAAGGTAAAAAGTAGACATCTTCTAATCTGATTTATACCAGTTTAAAGCTTGGTTTTAGTAGCTCTTTTGATGCTCTTTACCTACTGTAAATACAGGCCGAATACATCCATATATACCCTGGTATTTTAAGGTAAAATTTACCTTGAAAATTGACATTAAACACTTCTTATGGTTAGATCTTGCTTGGAGACTAATCATGCCTTAATTGATGTTTGAAATATGTAAATGATGCTGTGGAAATTTTATCCTAAGCAGGCCGTGGCCAAACAAGGCCTAAACTAGGCAAAAACAAGGTATAAATCACTTAAACCTTCACTTGGTATAATAATATGTAATTATACATATGTGTATAATTTGTGCCGTGAGTGAATGGGTTAATTAAGGTCTTATTTTGACCTTAGGTGATTAAGGAATGGTTTAGTAAATTTTATAACTAATTAATTAACATAATTGTCAAATTTAAGACAACATGTGGAAAATTGGTAAATATTGAAAAGATGTGGTAAGGGCCGAGAGTTTAAAGTAGTTTTGGGCATTTATGTGTAATTTATTTTATAAGCTAATGTTTGTAATAAGGCCATGTACTTTAGGCCATTTTATTTATGCATTTATAAGCTTTTATTTAAGTTTAGGTGGTATATATGCATTACCGCATATTATAAGGGGTTAAAGTGTAATTAAATTAAATTTGGGGGCTATATAATAATTAAACCAAAAATTAGAGGTTAAAAGGAGTTTAAATAAAAATTATAAGATTTTATAAAGTTTTGGGGTTAAATGGTAATTTCTAAAAAGATATGGGTATAAACCGAAATTATAAGGAATTAATGGTCAAGGAAATATTAAGGTGGTCAACCTTGACCATATGGCAGGTTTTGACCAAATTAGATAAGTTAAATAACTTATTTAAGGTTTTATGTTAAGGTAAGTATTTAATTGTAACAATTTTATAACATATGTGGTATATATGTTATTACCGAAAATAAAGGGTGTGTAATGGTATTATAAACACCCATGGGCAATTAGGAATTTATTGGATTGTTTTTGAAATTAAAATAAACTATATATGTATAATATATAGTTCTTATGTCATTATGACACTTTGGAATAAAAGATGTGGTGGAATAGTAAATACCGAAAGTATATGGTTAGTAAGGGTAATTATAACCCTTTGGTGAAATTTGGTGATTTTTAGAATAATAGAAGAGTATTTAATAAGATATATGTATAATATATAGTTTAGCGATATTATAAAACTATATGTTATAAGTTGGGCTAAATGGCAATTATAGAATTATTGAGGTCTGTTCGGAATTTTATAAAAATATAACCATAGGTTATACCATTTTATAAGTTAAAAATGTTATATTATATGATATATATAACTGTTATAAATAATGGGTGATTTTGTAAATAAAGGAAACTATGGAGTATGAAAAAGAATAAGGTTTTTATATGGTGCCCATGCGGCAATAATAAATAGTTTTGTATAAAAACTATAGGTTATAATTAAGGAAATAAAAATATCTATTATATGATAATATATGGAATAACATTACATAATGTTATGTGGTCAAAATAGAATTTAAATAAAGAAAAGGGCAGTACCGAATTTAAAAGTTTGGAATATGAATTTTAGACTATGGTCTACAATGTTATGAATGTCATAACAATTATTTGGTATTAAGGTGGTTTTAATGGAATTAATGTAAGAAAGGATATTCACATTAAATAATGTGACAAACTATAAATAAATAAGATTTATAAACTAAGGTAATTATTGATTAAACCTTAGGAGTTGTAATATAAACATAAAATGTTACATAATATTAGGATAATAATCTTAATATAAGTTGTATAATATAATACAACTAATGGGAATAATATCTATTATAAGATGATAAAATGTAACATATGACATAAGAGTTTTATAACTCATGGAACTTACCTATATGGTAAATATATACATATACAAGAATAATGTATATAAGGATGGATATATATTATGGTTGGAAACCATATAATATAATGGTGGAGGTTATTACAAAAAAATAGTTACAAACTATAAGTTATGAGTTTTTAAATGCAAATATAACTTGCAAAGATAATAGATTATATAATACAATGTATTATAAAGGATGGTGGGAAAATAAAACAATATAATATAATAATGCATGCATACATGCAACTATAGGTTATATACCTAAGTTCAATGGTGGATAAGATTAAAGTAATATAATGAATTAAACTTAACAGTCGAAATATTTTGACATACGAGTTTTAGTAACAAAAGCCGACTGGTTTAGAGAAACCCGTAACAATTAACTGTAGAAATCCGGGGATGAACTGTCGGGGTTACTTGTTATTCGGAAATACCGGAAGTAGTTAGTCATGGAGACTGACTTATAGTTTTATTACCGTTTAGATCATACTTCAGACGGAGGCGCTTGACGAGCTAGTAGTCTACACTCCGCATCCTAGGTCTTGGTGAACGGTATGTAAATGGGTTTGATCCGAGTTGTCCTAAGGAAACTCCTTGGGCTCGGATTTGGTTGATATCACTTGTGTGTTAAGTGTTTTGGATACATGTATGTGATTAAGTGTTACTGCATTATTTATTATGCACGAGCGTCCTACGGGACTAACACTACGTCGACTATAGATCGACTTATATAAACATACATATACGTTAATGTGATAACATGACGGTTACTTGATATAATACCATTGTATTAATATTAAGTATATGGTAACCTAAGTAAAATACTTAGGAACGAGTCACGACATTGTCGGTCTCTAGAGCATGGATCTCGAACATGAATATATCCTAGATTACTTCTAGGTATGCGTGAGACCCATTGGGCAGCTAACTAATAATTATTCTCCATAAGACTAAGAGCATATCTTAAACATTATGAGTGAGAGATGGTATGAGTTGAGGTGAGGAATCCCGGTAGTTTACGAACTACTTGGTTGTGCATTTGTGATCACTGAGGGGTTCCCGATCGGGTTCCGCTCCAGGTTTATACCCAATGAGCCCTATTTGGATCGTGGGTCAGGTGGCTACGACCTTTTATATGGACGTCTTACGAGACATAAGAGAATAGTCAGGGGCCTCCGGACCTCTGGCGAAATGAGCACCTTTGTGTGTACGGGAGGACTATTGTCCATGGTGAGGTTATCGGGCTGTCTTAACATGACGCCCAACTGGTATTAATTAAACATGGTTGGATGGATGGGGCCTTAAAGGCCAAATTATATTAACTATGGAAACTGTACGCTACGGCGGTTGTACATAGGACATTATACTACAATTATTTCGATACGTTCGATATACAACTGTTATTTGAGATATTGAATGAATGTTTGGATGGATGGTTAAATGTTTATGAATATTTGGATGGATGATTATGCATATTATGCAAGTTTATTACAGTACTATTTATAACTGTAAAATGGTAAAGCATGAAACCAATCTAATAATAAGATGGTTTAAAATGACTAAGTGACCATTAGGGTCCAGGCCCGGCATACTCAGCGTCTATCGCTGATACTACACTCATTGCAGGTTGATTATTATCGCCGAAGCCGAAGTGCGGGAACAGGGTAATTAGAGTTTATTTTAATTACAGCACATGGAGTTGTATTATGGTACGGTTATGTATACTCAGGTTTGGGTAGACGCTCACTTGTCGATGTTTATGGTTTATGGACTTAGTATGATGTATAGGAGTTTTTCTCGTTATCACGGCGGTTAGTAGTTTGTTTATGTTGGTTGTTGGAGATAGTTGGCTTCGTTGCTCGCATGGGCGAGTAATGGCCGGTGACACCCGAGTGAGTATTGTTATTGTTATTGATTCTTCCGCTGTAAGACGTTTTATTTATTGCTACGAGAGAGATTATTATGTGATTATGGAGAGGGGTGTTACAAAAGTGGTATCAGAGCGGAGTACCGCTCTGATGACGAGGAAAATAGGTTAAGACAGTGAGCTTAGGACTTGGGAAATTACGGGAAACGTTTGTGAGGTACGAGACGACTCGTCTTAAAAGATATTGTGTTTAGAAACACAAATTGCGTGACATATTAGCCTCAAAGGCAATTCAATATCTACTGGTTGTGTACGGTAAATTACCGAGTATTTATGTGACATACTGTACTACAGATGTCTGGGGGAACTAGAGGGCGTGGTACTGGAAGAGGTGGAGGCGGTGACCCCGTGATTCCAGATGTTGTAGAGACGATTGCTGCCGTTCTCGCACAACTTGGTATTCAAATTGGAGGAGCACCAGCCCACCCGCCACAGCCCAGGGAAACGAACTGGCTGAAGTCAGTTACCGAGACCCGACCACCTACTTATTCTGGGGAGCCAGACCCCGTAGCCTTAGAGCGTTTCATAGTAGAACATGAGAAGGCCTACGAAGCTTTGCAAGTACCTGCCTACAAGAAGGTCGTCATTGCTACTTTCCATCTGAAGGATGCAGCCAGCACTTGGTGGAGGTTGGTCAAGGACCATCACCTGGCTACGCCCGACTTTATGTGGGCTGCCTTTGTTGAGTTGCTGAGGGGGAAGTACTACCCGACACATCTCAAGCAGAAGAAGCGCCATGAGTTCGAGACATTATCCCAGGGAGGTCTGACCGTGGATGAGTATTACGCTCGACTCATTGGTCTACTGGACTTTATCCCCGGTGTGGATTACTCAGAGACCGTGAAGGTCGAGAAGTTCCGGGGGGGATTGTTGTTTCGCATCCAGATGGCGATGAGTGCTACCCTCTACACTACGATCCAGGTATTAACATGAAGGCCATAAATTCTTTACTTACTATATTACCGATTAACCTTGTGAGAACTTACCAATGAGATTCCAGGAGTGTTATGACGCTGCCTCGAGGACGGAGCTAATGCTCCAGACTCGGGAAGAGACTCTCGGGGCCAAGAAGAGAAAGAACCCTGAGGGAGAGTCTGAGGGTGGAGGAGCATCTCCAGGCGATAGCCAGAAGAAGGGAAAGTAAGGACTTATCCCATTCTAAATTGTTTACCATATTAAATACCTTATGAATGCTGACCCGAAACCTTAAACAGGAAATTCTTTCAGAAGAAAGGGCAGCAGGGTCACCAAGGAACAAAGGGGAAAGAGCCTGTCCTTCGGTTGACCGGCCCAGTTATAGATGCTCAGCCTTTGAGATCTGCACCTCCTAAGGGTGAGAACACCTACCTCTTAAATTCATTTGTGACCTTAACCTTTATATCATCAGATATTAACTTAAACTAAATACTACCATCAGGCACCGGACAGCCCCAACGCCATTTCTATTGTAAGCGTTGTGGGAAGGACCATCCTGGGGTCGACTGCAATGGCCGCAAAGTTGAGTGTCGGTGCTGCAAGAAAGAGGGCCACCAGGAGTTCGAGTGTTGGATGAACCCTGAGAGCCGTAACTACAGGCCACCAAGGAATACTCAGAAGACCTCAGTTGGAGGATCTGGAGTACCACGAGGCGGTCAGGATGGCCAGACATCTACTGATGCTGGAGCCCTGAAGGGCAAGGGAGTCGATAGGGCATGAGTACCCTGAACTCCATTAGACCGCTGGTGGAAGACTTTTGCCTACTATTTTATGTACTTACCTTAGATGTTAGACAGAGCTATGTTATAAGTATGTGGGGGTGTGTCATTGACCACTCGCCTTTTTGTGTATGACTTTTGAGACTAGTTATGTGGACTCGATACGAGTAACCTTGGAACCTTGACGGATTATATATATGAACAGGATGTTAATGCTTACATTATCATGTAGCCCATACTTAACGACACAGAGTCAATGAGACCGGTAATTACTGAACCAGAATTTTCACCTGCATGGCGCACTTGCTATTGCAAGCGCTATGACAAGTAAACCACTGAAATTTCCATCTGCCTTGCGCACTTGACAGAGCAAGTGCTGTAACTGCAACTACTACTTTTTTTGTCTTTATTTATATATATACCAAAAAAAAATGTTTTTCAAACTTTTTCATACAAACCTTATGATTAGAAACCTATGCAACCTTGGGAAGACCATTAGTCCAACCACTGTAACTGAAGGAATAATACAACCACTGTGATTGTAAACCACACCAGTTTAATTGTTCGACAATTTTCAGACAGGGCTTATTAGCCAAACACCATCAATGTATACCCGCATTTAATGCCAATCACTATTAATGATGAATGTTTAGTCCTTATGGACAGACATACCCTTTGTAGATGCACCACCATCAGTGAAGATGGTTGGGAAGTGAAGAGCCAAGTTGCTCAAGCTATTATGCAATCTGCAATATATCCAATTAATTGGATGAGGGAATGAATATGAACTATGGATGAGATATGATCATGATAAACAAGGAGAAAGGAATATGTTGTACTCAATGAGATCGAAATGGGAGAACCAGTTTTACTAAATATAGCACGGATTTTACTTACACCGAGCTGAATAACGCCGGCTTATGACACGAATTACCACTGATGCCACAAAAGCAATAACACTTATTACAAGATAACCGATAACATGAACTAATAAACAAAAAAAAACAAAAAACAAAAAGATATCCATCAAAGGGAGATTGATAACAGAATACTTCACAATACCCGTGTGACAGACATTACCAGTTTACTAAACGAGACATGGGACGACCGCACTCCGATAGGAGCATGTGGGCCTGACAGACTTATTTATGAGTTAGTCGGGTAAGTAGTAATGTATCAGTATGGTACCCCATGCAAGTAGACAAGTAGTGTTAGGAACACAAGAAGTAGTCAACTCCGTACTAAGGACAGTGATGCAGATTACCTCGAAGATGGACGAGAAGAGCCGCAGTTAAACCAACGGGCTAGAGAAATAAAGAACCTTCAACACAGAACAGTAGACATTATACAGTGAAGACAAGGAAACATTTTAAGGAAGAATAAGATGTAGAGTTCTCATAAGGATCGAGCAAACTCTTACAATCCAGAGGAAATCTACTAGATGATGTGGATATGAACGCGCGACTACGCAATGATGAGAGACAGAGCTGAAATACTAGCAGATACCTTAAGCAAGGAACAGTGGATTTGGAATGTACCATTCACATGATAATTCGCTCATTTTATCTGTTGGACTCATTGGATATTAGCTGCTGAGAGTTTACGCCTCTACACTCTATAGGACTGAGTGTTTTGGTATTGCACTTGTGCAATTATTAATCTAGTGGGAATACGGAAAGATGTAATGGATATCAACACGAGTGTGTATCAAAGAACTACAACAGTGTGTTACTCCGGAACAAAACCACCAGGAGACACGGATAACAAGCTTCACCTACGTGGACTTGTAGGCTGGTACGTCTTAATATTACAAAGACAAGTGCAAAGAGCACTAAGTACTAACAATAGCCAATGTCATATTACACCTCAAGCTGAATATCAGTGAGAAAAGACACACGCATGTATGCTAGTGATCCAAATGAGAGATACACAGCAATGGAAAGAGGCAAACTAAGCCTATGTTCATGGGTCTGCACCTCAATACGGAGCGAGTGGGCCCATAAGAACAACTTGGGAGAGAGCAAAAATAGTTTAGTGCCTCACCCTTTATGTATTGTGGAGCCCGGAAGGGCTAAAGTCATACCCGTCTCTCTGATATGAGGATAATCCACGAGATGGAGAACTCTTTGAGAGCCAAGTATCCAGCGCTCCTTGTTGAGCGGTTGTTGTATACTTGTGGGGTACGGGGGCGTAACCCTTTTTAAGGGGGTAGAGCCTCTTGGCTGTGCACGTGTGTGCACTAAGTTTGTTGTTTTGTATGCGGGCATACAGTAGTTTGTGGTATGCGGGGCATACGAGGTTTGTTTGTTTGTTTGTTTCGTATGCATTGCATACAGTGAATTGGTGGTATGCGGGGTATACGATGTTTTGTTGGTTATGTTTGGTACGCGGGGCGTACGTTGTTGGTTTGTTTGTGTGTGATGTGCACTTGTATGTATGTATCTTATGAGATACCTGATTGAATGTTGTAATTATACCCATGTGTGTAGTACTTTTCTTATGCTGCTTGTGATATATATATATTTATATTGCTTTGTAGAATGATTACATATGTTATCGCTTAGATACAAAATGAATCATTAGATATGGAATGTGGAACGATGGTATGTTATGGACACCTCGGGGAGGTTGTCAGGGTTTGTAGAACTGATAGGAAAAAATGGTGCTGATGGATCACCTATATCCATATATGATTGAACTAATGCAACAAAGTGATGGCTATGTGTTGTATAAGCACAATACGATGTGTGTAAATGATATATCACATAGATATACATTATGGGAATAATGGGTAGTTATATATTTATATACATACCTATTTGATGAAGCGACTTCGGGACGAAGTCTTTTTAAGGGGGGTAGATTGAAATACCCCAAACTAATAAAACATGGATTAAACATCTAATCATATTGATTAAGGCCTAAACATGCCTTAAAAGTCAACTGAGAACAACAGTGGTCAACACAAAGCAAGATATTGCACCCTTTGACTGTTTAGGGTAAATAAATACCCAAATGAACTTCTTAGGACCTAAAAATTTGTCCTAAGAATATTAACACATAACTAAACATATTACAATAGTTGGACAACACTCCAACACAAAGAACAAGCATTTACATGCTTCAAGGTCAAGAAGGGCAAAAATATGCTCTAAGAAAACCTTAAAGGTCTAATGACCTCTAAATGATATAAAATTGGATTCCATGATCAAATATCATGTAAGGAACACAACAAAACTGTTCTCAAAGAAACCTGAGCTCAGAAACACCCTGCGACACAAAATGTGCACTAAAACACCTTAAAGCACGTTTTTGTGTATGAGCTCTAAGATAATGACTTTTTTCAATGTAAAGACTATATTAAGTTCTTTATAACATTAATGTGACATGATATACTATATTATAAAGTCTTAATCAAAGTTTGAAAATAAAATCAAAATGGGCAATTTAGTATGAATAGTACCCAAAATAACATTTTAATTACTAAAATTAAACTATGGTCAAACATCACCCATTGCCTTGACCATGTTCTGCCGACCTCCTATGGCTGTCATGCCCACTCATTCATCAATCTCCAATCAATTAATCAGCCAATATAATGAGTCATCAAGTTACTATTCCATAAAGTAACAATAATGTCTTAAAAGCAAATCTAGCTTACCTTCTTCATTTGTCTTGCTTCCCAGCCGACACCAGCCTCTTCAAACCTCTCTTCGGCTTCTCCGAACCGTGGATAACATGCCAAGTTCAGAAGAGAACAACAATTGACATAGGTAAGCTTATTAAGCCATTTTATGTCCATTCTCTTCACATTTCTTTCCTCTTTCCATGGAGCAAAGCATCAACCATTTCCATAAATGTTTCTAGGTTGTTTTGGAGGTTAAAATAAGGGTGAATCTCGGCCTTAACAAGGGAAGAAGGTGGAGAAATCTAATCTTATTCTTAAGGTATAAAAATGTGCTTTAAGCACTTATCTTTTGATTCCCTTCAAATTCGGTTGTGAAACTTTGTTCCTAGCCTTATTATCTTCTTCTCAACATACTTATTCAGTTGGTATATCAAGATCTTCAAGGTATAGCCAGATCTAAGCCAAAAACACCATTTTAGGCATTTTAATCAAGGTAAAAATTAGCCATCTTCTAATCTGAGTTATACCAGTTTAAAGCTTGGTTTTAGTAGCTCTTTTGATTCTATTTACATACTGTAAATACAGGCCGAAGACATCCATATATACCTTGGTATTTTAAGGTAAAATTTACCATGAAAATTGACATTAAACACTTCTTATGGTTAGATCTTGCTTGGTGACTAATCATGCCTTAATTGCTGTTTGAAAACATGTAAATGATGCTGTGGAAATTTTATCCTAAGCAGGCTGTGGCCAAACAAGGCCTAAACTAGGCAAAAACAAGGTATAAATCACTTAAACCTTCACTTGGTATATTAATATGTAATTATACATTGTGTATAATTTGTGCCGTGAGTGAATGGGTTAATTAAGGTCTTATTTTGACCTTAGGTGATTAAGGAATGGTTTAGTAAATTTTATAACTAATTAATTAACATAATTGTCAAATTTAAGACATTATATGGAAAATTGGTAAATATTGAAAAGATGTGGTAAGGGCCGAGAGTTTAAAGTAGTTTTGGCATTTATGTGTAATTTATTTTATAAGCTAATGTTTGTAATAAGGCCATGTACTTTAGGCCATTTTATTTATGCATTTATAAGCTTTTATTTAAGTTTAGGTGGTATATATGCATTACCGCATATTATAAGGGGTTAAAGTGTAATTAAATTAAATTGGGGGCTATATATAATTAAGCCGAACATTAGAGGTTAAAAGGAGTTTAAATAAAAATTATAAGATTTTATAAAGTTTTGGGGTTAAATGGTAATTTCTGAAAAGATATGGGTATAAACCGTAATTATAAGGAATTAATGGTCAAGGAAATATTAAGGTGGCCAACCTTGACCATATGGTAGGTTTTAACCAAATTAGATAAGTTAAATAACTTATTTAAGGTTTTATGTTAAGGTAAGTATTTAATTGTAACAATTTTATAACATATGTGGTATATATGTTATTACCGAAAATAAAGGGTGTGTAATGGTATTATAAACACCCATGGGCTATTAGGAATTTATTGGATTGTTTTTGAAATTAAAATAAACTATATATGTATAATATATAGTTTTATGTCATTATGAAACTTTGGAATAAAAGATGTGGTGGAATAGTAAATACCGAAAGTATATGGTTAGTAAGGGTAATTATAACCCTTTGGTGAAATTTGGTGATTTTTAGAATAATAGAAGAGTATTTAACAAGATATATGTATAATATATAGTTTAGCGATATTATAAAACTATATGTTATAAGTTGGGCTAAATGGCAATTATAGAATATATTGAGGTCTGTTCGGAATTTTATAAAAATATAACCATAGGTTATACCATTTTATAAGTTAAAAATGTTATATTATATGATATATATAACTGTTATAAATAATGGGGGTTTTGTAAATAAAGGAAACTATGGAGTATGAAAAAGAATAAGGTTTTTATATGGTGCCCATGCGGCAATAATAAATAGTTTTGTATAAAAACTATAGGTTATAATTAAGGAAATAAAAATATCTATTATATGATATTAATATATGGAATAACATTACATAATGTTATGTGGTCAAAATAGAATTTAAATAAAGAAAAGGCAGTACCGAATTTATAAAAGTTTGGAATATGAATTTTAGACTATGGTCTACAATGTTATGAATTCATAACAATTATTTGGTATTAAGGTGGTTTTAATGGAATTAATGTAAGAAAGGATATTCACATTAAATAATGTGACAAACTATAAATAAATAAGATTATAAACTAAGGTAATTATTGATTAAACCTTAGGAGTTGTAAATATACAACATAAAATGTTACATAATTAGGATAATAATCTTAATATAAGTGTATAATATAATACAACTAATGGGAATAATCATCTATTATAAGATGATAAAATGTAACATATGACATAAGAGTTTTATAACTCATGGAACTTACCTATATGGTAAATATATACATATACAAGAATAATGTATATAAGGATGGATATATTATGGTTGGAAACCATATAATATAATGGTGGAGGTTATACAAAAAAATAGTTACAAACTATAAGTTATGAGTTTTTAAATGCAAATATAACTTGCAAAGATAATAGATTATATAATACAATGTATTATAAAGGATGGTGGGAAAATAAAACAATATAATATAATAATGCATGCATACATGCAACTATAGGTTATATACCTAAGTTTAATGGTGGATAAGATTAAAGAAATATAATGAATTAAACTTAACAGTCGAAATATTTTGACATACGAGTTTTAGTAACAAAAGCCGACTGGTTTAGAGAAACCCGTAACAATTAACTGTAGAAATCCGGGGATGAACTGTCGGGGTTACTTGTTATTCGGAAATACCGGAAGTAGTTAGTCATGGAGACTGACTTATAGTTTTATTACCGTTTAGATCATACTTCAGACGGAGGCGCTTGACGAGCTAGTGGTTTACACTGCGCATCCTAGGTCTTAGTGAACGGTATGTAAAGGGGTTTGATCCGAGTTGTCCTAAGGAAACTCCTTGGGCTCGGATTTGGTTGATATCACTTGTGTGTTAAGTGTTTTGGATACATGTATGTGATTAAGTGTTACTGCATTATTTATTATGCACGAGCGTCCTACGGGACTAACACTACGTCGACTATAGATCGACTTATATAAACATACATATACGTTAATGTGATAACATGACGGTTACTTGATATAATACCATTGTATTAATATTAAGTATATGGTAACCTTAGTAAAATACTTAGGAACGAGTCATGACATTGTCGGTCTCTAGAGCATGGATCTCGAAAATGATATAACCTAGATTACTTCTAGTATGCGTGAGACCCATTGGGCTCTAACTGATAATTATTCTCCATAAGACTATAGCATATCTTAAACATTAGAAGAGAGATGGTATGATTGAGGTTCGGAATCCCGTTTGTTTACGAACTACTTGGTTTCGCATTTGTGATCACTGAGGGGTTCCCGATCGGGTTCCGCTCCAGGTTTATACCCAACGAGCCCTATTGGATCGTGGTTCAGGTGGCTACGGCCTTTTATAATGGACGTCTTACGAGACATAAGAGATAGTCGGCCTTTGGACCTCTGGCGAAATGAGCCACCTTTGGTGTGTACGGGAGGACTACTGTCCATGGTGAGGTTATCGGGTTTGTCTTAACATGACGCCAAACTGGTTTAATTAACATGGTTTGTGGATGGGGCCTTAAAGGCCAAATTAAATTAACTATGGAACTGTACCCTACGGCTTGTACATTGTACATTATATACAATTATTTTCGATACGTTTGATTATACAACTGTTTATTGAGATTTGAATGAATTTTGGATGGATGGGGTTAAATGTTTATGAATATTTGGATGGATGATTATGCATATTATGCAAGTTTATTACAGTACTATTATAACTGTAAAATGGTAAAGCATGAAACAATCTAATAAGATGGTTTAAATGACTAAGTGACCATTTAGGGTCCAGGCCCGGCATACTCAGCGTCTATCGCTGATACTATACTCATTACAGGTTGATGATTATCACCGAACCGAAGTGCGGGAACAGGGTAATTAGATTTATTTTAATTACCGCACATGGAGTTGTATTATGGTAAGGTTTGTATACTCAGGTTTGGGTAGACGCTCACTTGTCGATTGTTTATGTTTATGGACTTAGTATGATGTTATAGGAGTCTTTTCTCGTTATCACGGCGGTTAGTAGTTTGTTTATGTTGGTTGTTGGAGATAGTTGCTTCGTTGCTCGCTGGGCGAGTAATGGCCGGTGACACCCGAGTGAGTATGTTATTGTTATTATATTCTTCCGCTGTACGACGTTTATTTATTGCTACGAAGAGTTATTACGTGATTATGGAGAAGGGTTTACATTAGTTATATATATTCATGAAATGAATGGATGGGATGAAGTGTATGTGTATCTTGTGGTGTACTTGTGTAATGATTATTCCTTGGTATGGATGTGATGACTTCTACTAAATCCTACCCACCTAACTCCTAACTTGAGTAATGAATAAAATGGAATGAGTAGAAGTCCAAAATAGCTTCGGCCACGCGTGAGGATACGGAGACACAGAGTTGGATCCGATTCCTGGCCTGAATCCTTTCTATGACCAAACCCCTTAAATGGGTAGCATCCTAGATTGGTAGCCACCCTAAAGCCCCGGTGGTGGGACGGTGTAGTCCCTGCCCGGAGGTCACACCGACTTAACTTGAGTAAGTAAGTAAATTTTGAGTAACGGTCTTGGCTAGTGTAAGCCATTGACCTTGAGTACACCCGATTAACCCGGGTGTTAAAGAAGCTAACATATTGTGTATGTATTGAAGAAGTGTATCTCCATAGCGGTAAGTATGAATGGTTGACTTGTATTGTCTCCTTGTGTGTATTGAAATGTATGTATGTATCTTGTGATGTATTGTGATATAGTGAATAAAAGCATGTATGTATGTATGAGTAATGAACCGCATGTATTCGACCTAAGTAGTCGGCGTACCCTCGCTAGTACGCGGGGTACACGGATTTCGTATGCAGCGTAAGCTGAGCCCCTTGGGGCAGTGTTTTTATTTTCCAGGTACCCAAGCGGATATTGGTCGTAGTAAGAGACCGGCGCTATGCTTAGAAAGCTAGGGATGAATTGTAGATAGTAAAGATTGTACAGGCTTGTAGCCTTGAAGTATCGGTGTACCGAGGGGGTACACCATTATGTATTCGGAAGTATGTAGATCTGTGAGGAATGGGTAGAATGTTAGACTCTTAGAGAGTATATGTGGAAAACGTTGTATTTGGCATTGTACTTAGAAAACTCGGTTGTTGTAAGGTAAGTATGGAGTAACGTATTGATTGGAGATCGTTGTATTCGGTTTTGTAATTGTAGTATGGATTGTAATTGTTTTTAGTACTCGGGTATTCCGGTCCATCAGACCGATGTTGTAGTAGTAGTAGGCCTTGTTAGTCACGTGGGTGGCTAACGACATTGTATCACCCATCGTGGTGTAAGGAAGTATCCACTGCATAGTATGGAAGTATGAGGAGATTAAACGGTAATGACAGTATGGCGGTAGGGGTGTTACAAAAAAGTGGTATAAGAGCGAAGTATCTCTCTGATGACTGGAAATACCGAGTTAGGAATTAGAAGCTTAGGGCTAAGGGCTGAGTGATAGCGTTAGAGATACGCTAGTTAGAACTCCCTGTGGTGTCCGGATACCTACAATATCAGACCCACCCTCCGCATCCCCATTGTAAAACTTGGGAAGGAACGCCAGAGAAAGGAAAGTCCTCTCATACTCAGGAAAACCCGATCTGGCAGTTGTGAAATCATTATACGGTAAACAAAAAATCTGACATATAGTAGATTCCAGAATTGGAAGTCCCGGAGATGGAACCCGGTAAACAACAATACCCACACTTAATAGCGGTAGAATGAGTACTCCAACCATAAGGAGGCTACAACTTACAACAACATGGGGCGACATGCTTAGCAGTCGTGAAACCTGGCTAGTCACCAGCAGCAGGAAAGAAGCACTAAGCGTGCAACAAAGCGGAAAAGGAACAGTAAACAAAACCCGAGACACAAGTCTACGGGGCAGTAATAGTTAAATAATACCATCAATGGTATACTACCTGACTAGGACGTTGTCGAGAGTGGTTAACTCCAAACCGTAATGCCAAGAGGCTACAATACCTGGCCGACATAGCTCAAACAGCTACGAGAACAATCACGGATATAATCCGACATAACTACAGAGTAGTGCCTAAACAAGCTAAGGCTCGGTGACCACTGTACACGTGTGGGAACGAGAAACAAGGAAAAACACAAAACAAACAAATGGGAATCTCCAAGGATTAGAGAAGCACCCTGATCTATGACAGCCATGTCAAGAACATTGAGAAGTTACTCAGAAGACTGAGTAACCTAAGTAAGAGACCCGCAGATCAAGGGAAGCTGACAAGCTACCGAAACGCAAGGAAACAGTACCATGACCGGTACAGGTTAACCCAAAACCACCAGTACCACGCACTTGCCACGACAAGTGCAGTAATAACAGGATTGTTTAGAAAGACCTTTAGCAAACAATAAACACTTAGTAATGTACCGTGACCGCAATGAAACAACTATAGGATCACACATCCTAAAAACTGGAAGAATGGAACCTTGGAAAGGCCTAACGGCCCGACCATTGTATTAAGAACATACCAGTCAGCGAGAAGCTAGACTTGGTCAAGACCTCAGACATGGCCATGCCATGAAGAACTTCTTTGAACACCGAACTGTTATTTCAAAACCAAAATTTTTCTTTCAAACCACAACCCTTCTTTTAAACCTTGGATTTTTTAAACCAAACCAACAAAATTACGGTGAGTATCATAAAATGATACAAGAGGAGTTGACAATAGAATACTTCACCTAGGCGTGTGACGAGCACTACGAGTGTACCCAAATACGGGATGTGGGACCACCACACTCCGAAGGAGCTTGCGGGCCTGACAAATAGTCGGGTAAGTGGTAACGTACCAACAAGGTACCCCACATATGTATACATGTAGTGTACGAAACACGTGAAGTAGTCAACTCCGTTCTACGGACCATGAGTAAGTTCAAAGCAGAACAGTTGGACACCTCAGATGATCAAGGAGAAGGAACTCAGCTAGGTAATAAGTATAAAGGAACTCAGAGAATCCATCTGAAGATAAGGAATGAGGATTAGGAAGTGCAAGGAGCACTGACTAGTAAGTATAGACATTGGATATGTCTCAAAGACATCAAACAAATACATGACAGCTGGAAGGGATACCCAGCCTAAACACAGTAAGGCAAATGTCTAACGTGAACACAATGATGTTCAACAAACGGGACGGAGTTCCCAAGAACAATTACAAAGACTACCAGGGAGCATATTCCATCATTGGAGAGGATTTTAAACCCAGTCAAGAACACTAGGAAAAGTATAAACAGTCTACCAAGAACGGGAGATGTTATAACCCTAAAGGGGATAGCTCAAAATACGATACCGCAAGGTGGTATAGTGGACAAGACATACCATAGACATTAGCCGGATGTAACGGTGTTACCTAACAACACCCAGGAGCAATCCTTGAAGGGTGTCTGAGTTAACAACAGTCGAACAAAGTGTCATGATAAGAGCACGGGAGCTAGAACGAACACTCGGTTAGGACACCGAAGGGATTTCACTTGACAGGAAATACCCTCAACCACAAAAAGGCACTGATTAACACCGGATTGCCTAAAGGGCCTCCCATGAACTAAAGCGTAATGCAACCACTTGCCATGGAGCCCAGTAAATACCTCCAACCCTATGATGGCATACAAAGAGGTGGAAACATGTATAAACAGCCTGCAAGGAGCATAGTGTAACGCCCCTAAATTACTAACCATAATATGATAATAAACTTGCTCATATTAATAAAGCGGAAGCATAAATCTTATAGGACGTTACCGCCACACTCACAACCATATGAATGCTTAGGCTTAACTTACAACCAAACTAACTTTGTAATACATAGGTTATATAACAACCTAATACATTAGTCTAGAAATCAAAAGAGAATAAAATGATGGTCTTCTAGCCCCAAAATACCAACGAATTTACATAATCCATAAAGAGGTACTAGTCTTTGAATACATATAGATTTGTGAAGGGATAGTAACCTTGAAGTTACCTTAAGAATTGATGAAGAAAACCTTCTTTAAGACCTTGGAAACTCTTGCTGGAACTAGGACATCCCAAGACACCTTTGGAGCACCTAACTTGGACATGGAAATGGAGTGAGTTCTCATGGTTTCTCCTCTGATTTTCGGCCACCAACAGCTAGGAATGGATGGTTAACTTCTAGGAACACCTTACTTCAAGGATTGGAATTGGTATGGAGCTTTCTCCCCCTTCCTTCCTCGTTCTAAGCTTTCTTTCTACATGGGTTTCTTCCTTCTTTGCCTTCTTCTTACTGATTACAATGGGTTTAAATGGTGGATGAATGATTTGGAAAGGTAAAGATGGTACAAGGATCTCTCTTCTTCTTCTTTGCTCTCAGCCAAGAAAAGAACAATAAGGTAAGCTTTATTTCTCTTCTTCCCTAATGAAGGACGAAATATTGATGCTGGATGGAGTATTTTGGAGTGGTGGCTGATGGTATTTATAGGCAAGGGCTGATCCTTGTCAATTTCCTCCTTGATTAAGTAAACTTCTAAGTGGTGACACCTTAGGCTCCATTTGCTAGCTTCTGATTGGCTCATAATAAGGCTTAATATAAGAAAGACAACACATGGGCTGACTAAGGGAGGTGGGCAGCAGCCTATTCTCATTGGACCAAGGTGTGGTCTAATAGTGAGGTGACACCTCCTACTAGGCTGCATAGGTGTCGGGCTCCTATTGGTCCTAGTGTTAACCAATGTTAATTTGACACCTCGTGCTTGCCACCTCGTGCTTGCCATCTCATGCTTGCCACCTCATGCTTGCCACCTCGTGCTTAAAGATGTCCTACTTGCCTACTAGCTTGGTCATGCTTAAGACGTCCTACTAGCTTGCTAGCTTGCTGAGTCACCTACTTGCTTACTAGCTTGATGAGTCACCTACTTGCTTGCTAGCTTTCCAAGCGGCTGCATCACTACTTGTGTGTTTACTACATAAGCTAGCTGCTGCATCACCAACTAGCTTGGTTGTCACAATGTTATTGAAGCATTCTAGCTAGCTACTTTTAAAACAATACAAGAAGTGCTATTAAGGACTTTTCTGGTCCTAATATGTACTTATGCCAATATTAGGGTTTAAAAGTGCTTTATAGCTTATTAAGACTTAAACAACAACATAAATCATTCCTTAGAAACTTGGGGATTTACACATAGCCCGCAACAATAAGGCTCAAAAGCCATAAACCAACAATGTTATGTAAACTTAAACGGTAGCAAAACCATACCATTTAGTAACAAGACTTGCCGAAAATGGCCCCATAAGGGAAGAGATATTATTTCATACGATGAATAGAGCGTCAACCAAACCACCCAATTTGAACTCAACATCATGAGTGGCTTGGAGTAATGGCTACCTCAGTGTCACTGCCACTGGAGCATCAGCCCAGTATACAGTTGACGAGACTTTAATTGCCCACCATGCCTTCTGTGGCAATGGTAACACAGAGGCATAAGAATCGTGATGATGCCAACACTGGTCAAGTCCACACTTGGACACTACGAGGAATCTGGGGGAACGTACCTTTCGTTAACCGAAGGCCACCAATGTGGTGATGATATGAACCCTTAGAAAGAGGTTTCCATCTACCATAACAACAAATCTTGCGCATGTAGCTGTTGCCAAGAGGCAACCGAATAAGAAATGATATTTCCAAACCACTACGCCTAGAAAGAGGCTTTGAGAGCAATTGTGAAAACCGAAGAAGAGTCGGTCTAGAAGCAAACACAGAATGTGTATAATGTGGCTGCAGAAGCACATCACTTAAAGAGCATAGAGACTTGAAGGAGTGAGTATACTCCATATGCAACCAAACTTATGGTGAACCATCGTATGAATGGCGGAAGTACATAAGCAGAGACTAACATAGTAAACCTTGTCATGAGACTTATGAGTGGAAACAAACCTCTCAACAAGAACTTTCACTTATCAGTGATTGAATACTCTTCAATTGAAGAACGGGACTAGAAAACCCTTGAAGTCCCTTGGGATGTCCCGGTGACGTACATACAAAAAGTAAAACTGCACAGCTAGACCCTATATCCAATACTCAGGACTTAGACGACCGTAAACGTCGAGAACGAGCAGTGAGAGCGCGTAATATGACATCGAATGAGCAAAACTCAAAGGAGTTAGTGACCCAACATATCACTTTATCCTTGGTCAACCAAGATACTTGTTAAATGGTATCATAAATGATGAAGAAATGTGAGGTAAGTTAACCTACACATGAAACCTAAATGGAAGAAGAACATATTCACACTAAAATAACGACATTGCGGTATGCTACGACAACCACCATACAAACGAACCAAGGAAAGTTCCAGCGTGTTTACACCATGAACAAATGGTATATGTAATGTAACTGTGGAAACAGTAGGACGTAAAAACAATGTTCTGTAACGAATAAGAACATGGTGCGCAGCAGGTGACCAGTTTGTGTTAACAACCATACTGTGAGCCTCGATTTTAAACCCTAAGCCATTTGATTAAGTTGATTAGGATCTAATCGGGTTTTAGGTCCACTTATAACCTAAGACTAATAACTATGTCATATAACATTAATTATTAAACCTAAGCTAGCTCACTGGAACCTATTATGAGTGCCACCTAATTTTAACCTAGATCAAATTAGGAAAGGAGAGTTCGGGTTCGGGGGCTGGTATACGACTTATTTAGGGTTCAATTACTTTCATTACCCCTAGAAGTCGTTTTTCCTCGACTAAGTTTAATTACGGCTTATTACGAGTCGTTTTTAACCTAAGTGCGCGAGCTTCTTTTTTTTTGTGTTTTTTAGCATTTTTTGACAGAAAATAAAAGTGAAAAATGAAATTGCCTAAACTAGGGTTTCGAGGCAGATTAGGTCAAATTTTGTTTCCGTCCGTACTAGGACCTAATGTCCCGTACCCACGCCCTAGTTTCTATGTGGAAATAAAAGTTAATTAAACAAAAACAAAATTAAAAGTCCGGGGCCACGGACATTCCTGTCCGTGGGCCCGGACATTGTTTAGAAAAAATCTAAGTTTTTGAAAAATTAAAATCCGCCCCGTCCGTGGGTGTCCGTGGTCCCGGACCATAGGTCCGAGGTCCCAACCACCCACGGACAGGGGTTTTATGATGGTTCTTGAAGGTGTTTTCGGCTCAATTTATGTTGTAGCCTGAAAGGTATACAAGACGTTAGTAATTGAAATATTTCAGTTTGAAGCCGAATTATGCACGAAACTTAGCGAACAAGTAACAAGGCAGAAACAAAACAATTAGCAATACAGAAGCCAAAAAGGGTTGGTTTGAACCCAAAATATTACAGAATACTAATAAAGTCGTAAGGTTTTAGAAAAGTGTGATTACAACCTGTTTTGGCTTCTGGAACAACGAGACTCTTCACGTTGTGGATTCTTTCGGTGCTCCGTTAATCTCGGTTCTGAATTGAGTTCGTACCCAGCTTCTGACTATTGAGAATTAATGGTGTTCTTCACATTTTGGTGGTGGTTTGATGGTGATTTGATGATCGTGGATGAGATGGGAGTTGAAAAATGTGTTTTGGTGTTGATTTTAGTGAGATTTCGGTGTTTGATTGTGGCTCTGGAGTTCAAAACGTGAAGAGAATGAGACGGCAGCCTTTTTTGAGAGTCTAGGGTTCTTGGAGTTTGATTTGATTATGGGATAAGGTTCCTTATATAGGCTTCCTTAAGATAGAAAAATCCGTAAAAACCGAGATTTACCACATTTTAGCTCAAGGGCTTCCAAAAGGAATTTGATTATAAATTTTAAACATTGGTAAGGATATATTCTGATTTTCTAAAGTGGAATTGAATTTTTTGGATATTGGAATTTTTAAAATCAATTTCTCGTCGATTCAATCAGAAATTGCTACAAAATTATTGGAAATTTGAAAAATCAAAATTCCCACGCCATTACCCAAACTATCATCCTCTATCATGGGTTAAAATTTCCAAGCATTTTGAATTGATTTGACCCTTATTTGGAGGAGAGAGAAAGCCTGTAGGGGCTTCGGAGCCTTGAAAAATTACGAAAATGCCCCTGGAGATGACTACGCTGTCCCTAGAACTCTGAAATGTGTCGATCGAACTGGGAACCCTCGCTACTAGCCTATTAGTAGAGACTCTCTTCCGGGGGTTGAAATTTGGGTATAACAGATTGCCCCCCCCCCCCGTCACTAGACTTTAATGGAAATGAAAAGGCTAGTTGATGCTTGAGTGATACCCTAAAATTTTGGATCTTAAAGACATGCAATTAAAATCGACAAGTTTGTCGAGCTGTTCTAAGGCGTTGACTACCTATGAGTAAAGTGGTTGGATGTCAAGCGATTTTAAGGCGTCGACCACCTAAAGGTAAAAATGAAGTAATGTTGGACTATTCTAAGGCGTGAACTACCTATAATGAGATGATGTCAGCTATTAAGGCGTTGACTACCTATGATGGATGAAATGATGTCAAGCTATTCTAAGGCGTTGACTACCCATGATGGATGAAAATGAAATAATGTCAAGCAATTCTAAGGCGTTGACTACCCATGATGGATGAAAATGAAATAATGTCAAGCATTCTAAGGCGTTGACTACCTAAAATGTGAAAACTGGGTGTATGCAAATGCAAGAATGCTGAAATGCTTCTAATGATGCTGATGATGCTGATGATGTTGATGATGTTGATGATGCTCGGATGCTCTAGGGACCGAAACCCGTGCCATGCTCCGGCTGGACCCAATGTGGACTTATTGCCATCGCCCCTAAACCGGTGTGCAGGGATAACTCCGGTAAAAACCCTGGGGACTTAATTGCCTTCGCCCACCATTCGTTGATCCCAAAGTAAGCTGACATAACACAGAGATTTATTACCATCACCTCACCAACTTTTCTATCGCCAGGTCTTGTGACGCCTTGGATATGCAACTAGGTCTTATGACGAGCCTATATGAATGAGATAAATGCAATATGTTTGATGAGAGTGGGTAAGCTAAAGGGTCTTATTACGAGCCTAAAGGAATGCAACTAGGTCTTATGACGAGCCTAAAGGATGGTTCTAAGTCTTATGACGACCTAAGCAACTAGGTCTTATGACGAGCCTAAAGGATGGTTTAGTCTTATGACGAGCCTAAAGCATGCAACTAGGTCTTATGACAAGCCTAAAGGATGGTTCTAGGTCTTATGACGAGCCTAAAGGGTGGTTTCTAGGTCTTATAACTAGCCTAAAGGGTGGTTCTAGGTCTTACTAGCTTAAAGGTGGTTCTAGGTCTTATGAAGAGCCTAAAGATTGGTTATAGGTCTTATGACGAGCCTAAAGGGTGGTTCTAGGTCTTATGATGAGCCTAAATATGGGATCTAGATCTTATGATGAGCCTAAAGATTGGTTCTAGGTCTTATGACGAGCCTAAATGGTGGTTCTCGCACTGATTCTGGGTCTCGAACTAAAATTGAGTCGGAAGATAATGGTCTCGTGCAAATGCATTGGTGAAAACCAATTGAAATGGGCCAAACGTGGCGATGAGGTGTATGCAAAGTTTGAAATGCAATCACAAGGCATGTAAGATACTTGTTTATAGCAAGCAACTGTTGAAAAATGTGCCAAACATGGCAATTATGAATTGAAAATTGTCTAAAATAAGAAATTGCTGGAGAATGTGCCAAATAGGCAATGAGAATTAAAAATTGTTCAAAGCAGAAATTGTTGGAAAACGTGCCAAACGTGGCTTAAAAATTGCACAAAGCAGAAATTGCTGAAATGTGCCAAACATGGCGATGATGCAGATTTGTTTAAAGTAAGAAATTACCAGGAAGATGCCAAACGTGGCAATGTTTAAAGAAAATTCTGTCTACTGAAAAGGAAAGTAAAATTATCGTTTCCTGACTAGAGATTTCAGACTTATAATTTGCCTCCTAGGAGATGAACATGCCGTCGGTGGGGTGTGGTGTTTGATGTTGAGATCTTTTAAATGGTGATCAGGGCTTATGACGGGCCATGGAATTTGTGTGGAAGTGAAGCTTATGTGGGCCTGTGAGGTATGATGTGGAGGTAAGGGTTATGTGGCCTGTATGGTATGATGTGGAGGTAAGGGAATATGTGGGCCTGTGTGGTGGTGATGGTATTAGTGGTGTTTAAGCTTTAGGTTCCAACTGGTGTTGTCATAGCAATTGTTAAAACCAACAATTGCCCCCAGTATTTTTCCTTAGGACAATCTGAGCTAGAGTTCATGGCAATCGATCGATTGCCCCTAGTATTTTCTTTGATTAAACGTGTGAATGAGTCTCGTCCTCACAGGGCCAAGGCTTATGTTTTGATGTGGTGCCTCCTAACCCATACTCGACGTGTTTGGTGTTTGCACTCATTTCTCGCTCATGGTCATTTCTTCTAGACCATTGAATTCGATATTTGATGGATTTACGCATTTGATCTGTTACTTTCACGTGATTGGACGCACAACTATCAAGTCGGAAGTCTTTAAAGCTTATAACGTGGCCATGGGGTGTGATGAAAGACAACGGGACCATGGAGGGATATTTTAGGTTTGTGGAGCCAAAGGGGTGACCAAAGCTACACCTTATGTCTTCTCTCGGAATCATCTTCCTTGTCTTGAAATCGTCTAGCTGCTTCGTGTTGACGTTGTTTTCGAGCTTCTGGTCTTTGACTTTTGGAGTCGTCCTTTACACCATTTCTCCTCTTTTTTGTCATTCGGATTTCCTTGAGGCATTTCGGGTTTGCCTTTTTTGTTTTATCCTTTCTTGACTTTGCCTTCGGGGTTCTTGTGTTTCCCGGTTTTGGGGTTCGAGAGCTGTTTTGATGTGAGCTCTTTAGATCCTGTGTCACTCTGGGACCATTTGCGGATCACTTCGTCATGCTGATAGCGGTGTTGCTTCTTTGGACTGATGAGAATGTTATCTGAGAGTCTGACTCCTCGCTTCGCCGGGTCGAACATTCACCATTGGTTGGCTTATTTTTTTGGAGTTCATAATATCGAAATGGGATATATTAAAGGCTCAACGGGGGTGCCTAGGGTTTAATGTCAGGGTTCACAAGCTTTTAGCTATGTGGTGCTGTACCTAGGTGCTTCGTCATTCCTAATAGTTGTGTATCCGTTCTTTGTTACTTTTCACAGGTCTAAGAGTAAATTTACAAATTATCTCCTTCGGTCGAAATTATGCTGTTTACCTCACATTTGAATGTGGTCTCACCGAGTCATGTAAAAATGACACGCTCGTTCACTCATGGTTTTTCCGCTCAAGACATTCTCGGGAATTTCACTTAGATTAGTTCACACGCTTAAACGAAAGATTAAAGATGACGATCTTGAACTCAGATTGCCCCCAGTATTGGCCTGGGGTTTATGACAACACTTAAACAGATGTAGATTTTGGAATGCTTTGTGGATATTATGGGATAGTCTATGGTATGAGGACGGACATGTTCACCCATTTAGAAACAGAAGACAAGTCATTCTATTCCATAGTCAGGAAATGATTACTCTGTGACCCCTTTAAAAAAACAATTTTTGTGTTTTTGTTTTGTTGAATGAATGAACAAAAATTTCGAATATAGAATTATGCTCTAATTCACGAATGGAAAGATAACATCAAAAGTTGTAATCTCAGTAAAACTACCGAAAATGATAAAGGAAGCTAGCTACCATAAAAGTTAGAAGAATGATTGAGAAAAGAAAACTACTAAATCGAGAAAACTTCTGAAATAGTGATGTTAAACTGTCTGGTGCCAACGTGTTGAAGACTCGAGCTGTTGACCGGGGCACCATTGACCATGATTGTATTCCATCCAAACTTCGAGTAGGCCCTGTAAAATGTCTGAGCTAGGAATGCCTATGGGTTATGTAGGAAGTAACTGGGCCTGAGTCTTTGCCAAACTGAGAGTGAAGTGCATAGATTAGAGTGATTGCTAGACTAGGACGAACATGTAGGCCTGAATCCCCATAACCCAAAAATTGAGCAAACCAGCTGAAGAAAGTCATATGGACTGTGAATGGGTCACTGGGCCGAGAGATAAGCCTTGAAGTCTAAGATTCGTTTGATGTTCTTGTTGGGCCTTGAAGCCGGAAACTGTAATGAATGAGTTATACAAACTATCTTGGATTCAAATGTTTTATCGGCCGAAATTCTAGATTGAGAGCGAAGCTCATGGGCCAAAACTATGAATCGGTCAATGGGCTCAAATGGAATGAGTATGAGTTTGGTACTTGGGCTAGATTGATTGCTCTATATATGAACTGGAATTTGGGCCGAGTGATTTTGGTTAGGCCTAAAAGATGACACCTGGATCTAGGGTTTTGGGTTTGGGTCATGATAAGAAGTCTACTTAGACTAGAATGAGCCCTTGGGCCGGAATGTGTTTGGGCCTGAAGTAAAGCACGTGAGCTGGAATGGTCCCTAAATCACAAGTGGGTCTAACTTTCTTTAGGTCAGAGAAGATGGTTTCTAAGCCAAAAAAGGTTTTATTTTCAGGACTTGTGAGTTATTTCAAGTTCAGGTGAATTTATTTTTATGGGCCTAGAACTAATGGGATAGTTTAAATTGGGCCGGAAGAAAAATTACCTAAGTCTAGGCTTTTGGGCCAAAGCCCGAACGACTCACATGTTAAACCAAACACGGCCTCTAGGCTGCAAACAAATAGAGCTGCCAATTCGGGTTGGGTTAGGTTGATGTAGGAGAAGTTCCTATCAATCTCCAGGCTGGGTAGTGGGCTGATCAAATAAGCAAACAAGGCCCACACAAATTCAATATGTCCTCACTAGACGTTTAAATCAAACCGGGTATGGATCATCCGAAGAGTGCTTGGGCATTGGCCCAGTCACCGTAAAGGAATAGGCTTGCACGCTATTCTCTTTGGGCTTCCCCACTCTTTTCACATCACCTGAAGGTGTGCGTCTATGGTCGGTCTTCGACTGACCAAATAATGGGCTAGGTGATGGTACTGCCAGGAAATACTTGGGGCTAAGCCCAGGTATTAAGGGGTGTGGTTAGACGACCCGAGGTGAAATCGTTTGCGTGGACCCTACGCTGCTCATATGATGCAAAGGTGCAAAAAATTAAAGTGCGCGCGAAGTAAACAAACAGAGTATAAAGCCATAAATAAACATTTCGAGTTGCCCTCTTATTAAATTCATTTTGTCCCCAGTAAGTCGCCAGACTGTGAGCCGCGATTTTAAAACCCTACCCCATGTTGATTAAGTTGAGAAAGGATTTAATCGGCTTTTAGGTCCCTTATAACCTAAGATTAAATAACTAGTCATAACATTAATGATTAAAAACCTAACTAGCTCACTGGAACCTTTATGAGTCCCCACTTAATTTTAACGTAGATCAAATTAGGAAAGGGAGAAGTTCGGGTTCTGGGGCTTGGTATAACGACTTATTAGGGTTTCAATTACTTTCCTTACCCTAGTATAGCGTTTTTCCTCTACTTAGGTTAATTACGGCTTATTACGAGTTGTTTTAACCTAAGTGCGCGGCTTCTGTTTTTTTTTTTTTTGTGTTTTTTGCATTTTTTGACAGAAAATAAAGTGAAAAATGAAATGGCCTAAACTAGGGTGTCGGAGGAAGAATAAGGTCAATTTTGTTTCCGTCCGTGACTACGGACCCTAATGTCCGTACCACGGACCCTAGTTAATCTATGTGGAAATAAAAGTCGAATTAAACAGAAAACAAGATTTCTTCAAAGTCCGGGGCCACGGAGGATGTCGTGGGCCCGGACATTGTTTAGAAAAAATCTAAGTTTTTTGAAAAATTAAAATCCCGCCGCCGTCCGGGGGTGTTCCGGGCCCACGGGCAACCCGTCCGTGGTCCCCGGACCATAGGTCCGAGGTCCCGACCACCCACGGACAGGGGTTTTCATGGTGGTTCCCGTAGGTGTTTTCGGCTTAAAAATTTATGTACGTGTAGCCTGAAAGGTATACAAGACGTTAGTAATTGAAGATTTCAGTTTGGAAGACCGAATTATGCATTAAACTTAACGAACAAGTAACAAGGCAGAACAAAAACAATTAGCAATAAGAAGCCAAACGGGTTGGTTTAACCCAAATATTACGAATACTAATAAAGTAAGGTTTCAGAAAAGTGTGATTACAACCTGTTTTGTCTTCTGAAACAACGCGACTCTTCACGTTGGGATTCTTTCGGTGCTCCGTTAATCTCGGTTCTGAATTGAGAACGAACCCAGCTTCTGACTATTGAGAATTAATGGTGTTCTTCACATTTGGTGGTGGTTTGATGGTGATTGATGACCGTGGATGATGGAGTTGAAAAATGTGTTTTGTTGTTGATTTTGGTGAGATTTCGGTGTTTGATTGGGCTCTGGAGTTCAAAACGTGAAGAGAATAAGACGGCTGCCTTTTTTGAGAGTCTAGGGTTCTTGGAGTTCTGATTTGATCATGGGATAAGGTCCTTATATAGGATTCCTTAAAGATAGAAAAATCCGTAAAAACCGAGATTTACCGACGTTTTAGCTCAAGGCTTCCAAAAGGAATTTGATTATAAAATTTTAAACATTGGTAAAGGATGATATTTCTGATTTTCATAAAGTGAAATCGAATTTTTTGGATATTGGAATATTTTAAAATCAATTTTTCGTCATATTCAATCAGAATTGCTACAATTATTGGAAATTTGAAAAATCAAAATTTCCCACGCCATTATGCCCAAAATG
Source organism: Limonium bicolor (assembly GCA_023374045.1). Lineage (NCBI taxonomy): Eukaryota > Viridiplantae > Streptophyta > Magnoliopsida > Caryophyllales > Plumbaginaceae > Limonium > Limonium bicolor. The sequence goes on along the minus strand of CM041779.1, from coordinate 210,281,059 downwards.
TCATCCTCTATCATGGGTTAAATTTCCAAGCATTTTGAATTGATTTGACCCTTATTTGGAGGAGAGAGAAAGCCTATAGGGGGCTTAGGAGCCTTGAAAATTACGAAATGCCGCTGGAGATGACTAAGTCCCTAGTACTCTGAAATGTGTCGATCGAACTGGGAACCCTCGCTACTAGCCTATTAGTAGAGACTATCTTCCGGGGGTTGAAATTTTGGGTATAACAGATTGCCCCCCGTCAACTACTTGTAATGGAAATGAAAAGGCTAGTTGATGCTTGAGTGATACCCCAAAATTTTGGATCTTAAAGACATGCATTGAAATCCGACAAGTTGTGTCGAGCTGTTCTAAGGCACTGACTACCTATGATTAAAGTGGTAGAATGTGAGCGATTCTAAGCATTCCACCTAAAGGTAAAAATGAAGTAATGTGACTATTCTAAGGCGCCAACTACCTATATGAGATGTTGTCAGATACTAAGGCGTTGACTACCTATGATGGATGAAATGATGTCGCTATTCTAAGGCGTTTGACTACCCATGTTTATGAAATGAAGTAATGTCAGGCAATTCTGGCGTTGACTACCCATGATGGATGAAAATAATGTCAATTCTAAGCGTTGACTACCTAAAATGTGAAAACTGGTCTTATGCAATGCAAGAATGCTGAAATGCTACTAATGATGCTGATGATGCTGATGATGCTGATGATGTTGATGATTGTGATGATGCTCGGATGCTTCTAGGGACCGAAACCCGTGCCAATGCTCCTGGCTGGACCCAATGTGGACTTATTGCCATCGCCCCCTAAACCGGTGTGCAGGGATAACTCCTAATAAAACCCTGGGCTTATTGCCTTCGCCCCCATTTGTTGATCCCAAAGTAGATGACATAACACAGGAGGATTTATTGCCATCATCTCACCACTTTTCTATCGCCAGGTCTTGTGACACGCCTGGATAATGCAACTAGGTCTTATGACGAGCCTATATGAATGAGATAAATGCAATATTTGATCAGAGTGGGTAAGCTAAAGGGTCTTATTACGAGCCTAAAGGAATGCAACTAGGTCTTATGACGATAACTGGAATGCAACTAGGTCTTATGACGAGCCTAAGGATGGTTCTAGGTCTTATGATGAGCCTAAAGGAATGCAACTAGGTCTTATGACGAGCCTAAAGGATGGTTCTAGGTCTTATAACGAGCCTAAAAGGTTGTTCTAAGTCTTATGACGAGCCTAAAGGGTGGTTCTAGGTCTTATGAGCCTAAAGGGTTGGTTCTAGGTCTTATGACGACCCTAAAGATTGGTTCTAGGTCTTATGACGAGCCTAAAGGGTGGTTCTTAGGTCTAATTACGAGCCTAAAGATGGGATCTAGGTCTTATGACGAGCCTAAAGATTGGTACTAGGTCTTATGACGAGCCTAAAAGGGTGGCTCTCGCACTGATTCTGGGTCTCGAACTAAAAATGAGTCGGAAAGATAATGGCTCGTGCAAATGCATGTGGTGAAAACCAATTGTAAAGGGCCAAACGTGGCGATGATGAGGTGTATACAAAAGTTTGTAAAATGCAATCAGAGTGCATGTAGATACTTGTTTAAAGCAAGCAACTGTTTGAAAAATGTGCCAAACATGGCAATTATGAGAATTAAAGATTCTAAAGTAAGAAATTACTGGAGAATGTGCCAAATATGGCAATGATGAGAATTAAAAATTGTTCAAAGCAAGAAATTGCTGGAAAACGTGCCAAACATGGCGATGATGCAGATTTGTTCAAAGTAAGAAATTACCAGGAATATGCCAAACATGGCGATCATGCAAATTTGTCCAAAGCAGAAGTTACCAGGAATATGATGAATTTTTATGAAACCGAAGAAATTGCTGAAAAAGATGCCAACATGGCAATGTTAAAGAAAATTCTGTCTACTGAAAAGGAAAGTAAAATTATCGTTTCCTGACTAGAGATTTTAGACTTATAATTTTCCTCCTAGGAGATGAACATGTCGTCGATGGTGTGGTTTGATGTGGAGATCTTTTAAGTGGTGATCAGGGCTTATGACGGGCCATGGAATTTATGTGGAAGTGAAGACTTATATGGGCCTGTGTGGTATGTGTGGAGGTAAGGGGTTATGCGGGCCTGTTGTGTGATGTGGAGGTAAGGGCTTATGTGGGCCTGGTGTGGTGATGGTATTAGTGGTGTTTAAGCTTTAGGTTCCAACTGGTGTTGTCATAGCAATTGTTAAAACCAACAATTGCCCCCAGTATCTTTCCATAGGACAATCTGAGCTTGAGTTCATGGCAATCGATCTATTGCCCCCAGTATTTTCTTTGATTAAACGTGCGAATGAGTCTCGTCCTCACAGGGCCAAGGCTTATGTTTTGATGTGGTGCCTCCTAACCCATACTCGACGTGTTTGGTGTTTGCACTCATTTCTCGCTCATGGTCATAACTTCTAGACCATTGAATTCGATATTTGATTGATTTACGCATTTGATCTGTTACTTTCACGTGATTGGACGCACAACTATGAAGTCGGAAGTCTTTAAAGCTTATAACGTGGCCATGGGGTGTGATGAAAGACAACGGGACCATGGAGGGATACTTTAGGTTTGTGGATCCAAAGGGGTGACCAAAGCTACACCTTATGTCTTCTCTCGGAATCATCTTCCTTGTCTTGAAATCGTCTAGCTACTTCGTGTTGACGTTGTTTTCGAGCATCTAGTCTTAGACTTTTAGAGTCGTCCTTTACACCATTTCTCCTCTTTTTTGTCATTTGGATTTCCTTGAGGCATTTCGGGTTTGCCTTTTTTGTTTTATCCTTTCTTGACTTTGCCTTCGGGGTTCTTGTGTTTCCCGGTTTTGGGGTTCGAGAGCTGTTTTAATGTGAGCTCTTCAGATCCTGTGTCACTCTGGGACCATTTGCGGATCACTTCGTCATGCTGATAGTGGTGTTGCTTCTTTGGACTGATGAGAATGTTATCTGAGAGTCTGACTCCTGCTTCGCCGGGTCGAACATTCACCATTGGTTGGCTTATTTTTTGGAGTTCATAATCGAAAAGGGATATTAAAAGGCTCAGCAGGGGTGCCTAGGGTTTAATGTCAGGGTTCACAAGCTTTTAGCTATGTGGTGCTATACCTAGGTGCTTCGTCATTCCTAATAGTTGTTATCCGTTCCTTGTTACTTTCACAGGTCTAAGAGTAAATTTACAAATTATCTCCTTCGGTCGAAATTATGCTGTTTACCTCACCTTTGAATGTGGTCTCACCGAGTCGTGTAAAAATGACACGCTCGTTCACTCATGGTTTTTCCGCTCAAGACATTCTCGGGAATTTCACTTAGATATTAGTTCACACGCTTAAACGAAAGATTAAAGATGACGATCTTGAACTCAGATTGCCCCCAGTATTGGCCTGGGGTTTATGACAACACTTAAACAGATGTAGATTTTGGAATGCTTTGTGGATATTATGGGATAGTCTATGGTGTGAGGACGGACATGTTCAACCATTTAGAACAGAAGACAAGTCATTCTATTCCATAGTCAGGAAATGATTACTCTGTGACCCCTTTAAAAACAATTTTTGTGTTTTTTGTTTTGTTGAATGAATGAACAAAAATTTCGAAAATAGAATTATGCTCTAATTCACGAATGGAAAGATAACATCAAAAGTTGTAATCTCAGTAAAACTACTGAAAATGATAAAGGAAGCTAGCTACCATAAAAGTTAGAAGAATGATTGAGAAAAGAAAACTACTAAATCGAGAAAACTTCTGAAATAGTGATGTTGAACTGTCTGGTGCCAACGTGTTGAAGACTCGAGCTGTTGACCGTCGGGGCACCATTGACCATGATTGTATTCCATCCAAACTTCGAGTAGGCCCTGTAAAATGTCTGAGCTAGGAATGCCTATGGGTTATGTAGGAAGTAACTGGGCCTGAGTCTTTGCCAAACTGAGAGTGAAGTGCATAGATTAGAGTGATTGCTAGACTAGGACAGACATGTAGGCCTGAATCCCCATAACCCAAAAATTGAGCAAACCAGCTGAAGAAAGTCATATGGACTGTGAATGGGTCACTGGGCTCAGAGATAAGCCTTGAAGTCTAAGATTCGTTTGATGTTCTTGTTGGGCCTTGAAGCCGGAAACTGTAATGAATGAGTTATACAAACTATCTTGGATTCAAATGTTTTATCGGCCGAAATTCTAGATTGAGAGCGAAGCTCATGGGCCAAAACTATGAATTGGTCAATGGGCTCAAATGGAGTGAGTTATGAGTTTGGTACTTGGGCTAGATTGATTGCTCTATATATAAACTGGAATTTGGGCTGAGTGATTTTGGTTAGGCCTAAAAGATGACACCAGGATCTAGGGTTTTGGGTTTGGGTCATGATAAGAAGTCTACTTAGACTAGAATGAGCCCTTGGGCCGGAATGTGTTTGGGCCTGAAGTAAGCACGTGAGCTGGAATGGTCCCTAAATCACAAGTGGGTCTAACTTTCTTTAGGTCAGAGAAGATGGTTTCTAAGCCAAAAAAGGTTTTATTTTCAGGACTTGTGAGTTATTTCAAGTTCAGGTGAATTTATTTTTATGGGCCTAGAACTAATGGGATAGTTTAATTGGGCCGGAAGAAAAATTACCGAAGTCTAGGCTTTTGGGCCAAAGCCCGAACGACTCACATGTTAAACCAAAACGGCCTCTAGGCTGCAAACAAATAGAGCTGCCAATTCGGGTTTTAGGTTGATGTAGGAGAAGTTCCTATCAATCTCCAGGCTGGGTAGTGGGCTGATCAAATAAGCAACAAGGCCCACACAATTCAATATGTCCTCACTAGACGTTTAAATCAAACCGGGTATGGGTCAATCCGAAGAGGTGCTTGGGGCATGGGCCCAGGTCACCATAAAGGAATAGGGCTTGCACGCTATTCTCTTTGGGCTTCCCCACTCTTTTCACATCACCTGAAGGTGTGCGTCTACGGTCGGGTCTTTGACTGACCAAATGGGGTAGGTGATGGTACTGCCAGGAAATACTTGGGGCTAAAGCCCAGGTATTAAGGGGGTGTGGTTAGACGACACCCAAAGTGAAATCAGTTTGCGTGGACCCTCGCTCTCATATGAAGCAAAGGTGCATAAAATTAAAGTGCGCGTGAAAGTAAACAAACAGAGTAATAAGCCATAAATAAACATTTCGAGTTAAGCCCTCTTTATAAAATTAAACAAGTTAAAATTAAGAATTTGTCCCCACTAGAGTCGCCAGACTGTGAGCCTCGATTTTAAACCCTACCCCATGTTGATTAAGTTGATTAGGATTTAATCGGGTTTTATGTCCGCTTATAACCTAAGATTAATAACTATTTCATATAACATTAATGATTAAAACCTAAGCTAGCTCACTGGAACCTATTATGAGTCCCCACTTAATTTTAACGTAGATCAAATTAGGAAAGGAGAGTTCAGGTTCGGGGGCTTGGTATACGACTTATTTAGGGTTCAATTACTTTCCTTACCCTTAGTAGTCGTTTTTTTCCTCTACTTAGTTTAATTACGGCTTATTACGAGTTGTTTTTAACCTAAGTGCGCGAGCTTCTGTTTTTTTTTTGTGTTTTTTGCATTTTTTGACAGAAAATAAAAGTGAAAAATGAAATTGCCTAAACTAGGGTGTCGGAGGCAGAATTAGGTCAAATTTTGTTTCCGTCCGTGACTACGGACCTAATGTCCGTACCCACGGACCCTAGTTAATCTATGTGGAAATAAAAGTCGAATTAAACAGAACACAAAGATTTTCAAAGTCCGGGGCCACGGACAGGATGTCCGTGGGCCCGGACATTGTTTAGAAAAAATTTAAGTTTTTGAAAAATTAAAATCCCGCCGCCGTCCGTGGGTGTCCGTGGCCACGGAGAACCCGTCCGTGGTCCCGGACCATAGGTCTGAGGTCCCGGACCACCCACAGACAGGGGTTTTATGGTGGTTCCCGAAGGTGTTTTCGGCTCAAAATTTATGTACGTGTAGCCAGAAAGGTATACAAGACGCTAGTAATTGAAAGATTTCAGTTTAAAGCCGAATTATGCATGAAACTTAACAAATAAGTAACAAGGCAGAAACAAAAACAATTAGCAATACAAAAGCCAAAAAGGGTTGGTTTGAACCCAAAATATTACAGCATACTAATAAAGACGTAAGGTTTCAGAAAAGTGTGATTCTTTCGGTGCTCCGTTAATCTCAGTTTTAAATTGAGAACAAACCTAGCTTCTGACTATTTAGAATTAATGGTGTTCTTCACGTTTTGGTGGTGGTTTGATGGTGATTTGATGATCGTGGATGAGATGGGAGTTGAAAAATGTGTTTTGGTGTTGATTTTGGTGAGATTTTGGTGTTTGATTGTGGCTCTGGAGTTCAAAACGTGAAGATAATGAGACGGCTGCCTTTTTTGAGAGTCTAGGGTTCTTGGAGTTCTGATTTGATCATGGGATAAGGTTCCTTATATAGGCTTCCTTAAAGATAGAAAAATCCGGTAAAAACCGAGATTTACCGACGTTTTAGCTCAAGGGCTTCCAAAAGGAATTTGATTATAAAATTTTAAACATGGGTAAAGGATGAATTTTTCGGATTTTTCTAAAGTGGAATCGAATTTTTTGGATATTGGAATATTTTTAAATTCAATTTCTCGTCAGATTCAATCAGAAATTGCTACAAAATTATTGGAAATTTGAAAAATCAAAATTCCCACGCCATTATGCCCAAAATGTCATCCTCTAACATGGGATAAAATTTCCAAGCATTTTGAATTGTTTTGACCCTTATTTGGAGGAGAGAGAAAGCCTGTAGGGGGCTTAGGAGCCTTGAAAAATTATAAAAATGCCCCTGGAGATGACTAAGCTGTCCCTAGTACTCTGAAATGTGTCGATCGAACTGGGAACCCTCGCTACTAGCCTATTAGTAGAGACTCTCTTCCAGGGGGGTTGAAATTTTGGGTATAGCAGATTGCCCCCCGTCAACTAGACTTTGTAATGGAAATGAAAAGGCTAGTTGATGCTTGAGTGATACCCCAAAATTTTGGATCTTAAAAGACATGCAATTGAAATCCGACAAGTTGTGTCGAGCTGTTCTAAGAGGCTGACTACCTATGAGTAAAGTGGTAGGATGTCGAGCGATTCTAAGGCGTCGACCACCTAAAGATAAAATTGAGGTAATGTTGGACTATTCTAAGGCGCCAACTACCTATAATGAGATGATGTCAAGCTATTCTAAGGCGTTGACTACCTATGATGGATGAAATGATGTCAAGCTATTCTAACGCATTGACTACCCATGATGGATGAAAATGAAATAATGTCAAGCAATTCTAAGGCGTTGACTACCCATGATGGATGAAAATGAAATAATGTCAAGTAATTCTAAGGCGTTGACTACCTAAAATGTGAAAACTGGGTGGTATGCAAATGCAAGAATGCTGAAATGCTAGCAATGCTAATGATGCTGATGATGCTGACGATGCTGATGATGTTGATGATGCTCGGATGCTTCTAGAGACCGAAACCCGTGCCAATGCTCCTGGCTGGACCCAATGTGGACTTATTGCCATCGCCCCCCAAACCGGTGTGCAGGGATAACTCCTGGTAAAAACCCTGGGGACTTATTGCCTTCGCCCACCATTCAATGATCCCAAAGTAAGCTGACATAACATAGGGGATTTGTTGTCATCACCTCGCCAACGTTTTTGTCGCCAGGTCTTGTGACGCGCCTGGATAATGCAACTAGGTCTTATGACGAGCATATATGAATGAGATGAATGCAATGTGTTTGATGAGAGTGGGTAAGCTAAAGAGTCTTATTACGACCCTAAAGGAATGCAACTAGGTCTTATGATGAGCCTAAAGGATGGTTCTAGGTCTTATGATGAGCCTAAAGGAATGCAACTAGGTCTTATGACATGCCTAAAGGATGGTTCTAGGTCTTATGACGAGCCTAAAGGAATGCAACTAGGTCTTATGACGAGCCTAAAGGATGGTTCTAGGTTTTATGACGAGCCTAAAGGGTTGTTCTAGGTCTTATGACGAGCCTAAAGGGTGGTTCTAGGTCTTATGACGAGCCTAAAGGGTGGTTCTAGGTCTTATGATGAGCCTAAAGATTGATTCTAGGTCTTATGACGAGCCTAAAGGGTGGTTCTAGGTCTTATGACGAGCCTAAAGATGAGATCTAGGTCTTATGACGAGCCTAAAGATTGGTTCAAGGTCTTATGACGAGCCTAAAGAGTGGTTCTCGCACTGATTCTGGGTCTCGAACTAAAAATGAGTCAGAAAGATAATGGTCTTGCAAATGCATGTGGTGAAAACCAATTGTAAAAGGGCCAAACGTGGCGATGATGAGGTGTATGCAAAAGTTTGTAAAATGCAATCATAGTGCATGAAGATACTTGTTTAAAGCAAGCAACTGTTGAAAAATGTGCCAAACATGGCAATTATGAGAATTGAAGATTGTCTAAACAAAAAAATTGTTGGAAAATGTGCCAAATATGGCAATGATGAGAATTAAAAAGTGTTCAAAGCAAGAAATTGCTGGAAAACGTGCCAAACGTGGCTTAAAAATTGCTCAAAGCAAGAAATTACTGGAAATGTGCCAAACATGGCGATGATGCAGATTTGTTCAACGTAAGAAATTACCAGGAATATGCCAAACATGGCGATCATGCAAATTTGTCCAAAGCAAGATGTTACCAGGAATATGATGAGTTCTATGAAACCTAAGAAATTACTGAAAAAGATGCCAAACGTGGCAATGTTTAAAGAAATTTCTGTCTACCGAAAAGGAAAGTAAAATTATCATTTCCTGACTAGAGATTTCAGACTTATAATTTTTCTCCTAGGAGATGAACATGCCGTCGGTGGGGTGTGGTGTTTGATGTGGGGATCTTTTAAGTGGTGATCAGGGCTTATGACGGGCCATGGAGTTTATGTGGAAGTGAAGGCTTATGTGGGCCTGTGTGGTATGTTGTGGAGGTAAGGGCTTATGTGGGCCTGTATGGTATGATGTGGAGGTAAGGGCTTATGTGGGCCTGTGTGGTGGTGATGGTATTAGTGGTGTTTAAGCTTTAGGTTCCAACTGGTGTTGTCATAGCAATTGTTAAAACCAACAATTGTCCTCACTATTTTTCCTTAGGACAATCTGAGCTAGAGTTCATGGCAATCAATCGATTGCCCCCAATATTTTCTTTGATTAAACGTGCGAATGAGTCTCGTCCTCACAGGGCCAAGGCTTATGTTTTGATGTGGTGCCTTCTAACCCATACTCGACGTGTTTGGTGTTTGCACTCATTTCTCACTCATGGTCATAACTTCTAGACCATTGAATTCGATATTTGATGGATTTACGCATTTGATCTGTTACTTTCATATGATTGGACGCACAACTATCAAGTTGGAAGTCTTTAAAGCTTATAACACGGTCATGGGGTGTGTTGAAAGACAACGGGACCATGGAGGGATATTTTAGGTTTGTGGGTCCAAAGGGTGACCAAAGCTACACCTTATGTCTTCTCTCGGAATCATCTTCCTTGTCTTGAAATCATCTAGCTGCTTCGTGTTGACGTTGTTTTTGAGCTTCTGGACTTAGACTTTTGGAGTCGTCCTTTACACAATTTCTCCTCTTTTTTGTCATTCAGATTTCCTTGAGGCATTTCGGGTTTGCCTTTTTTGTTTTATCCTTTCCTGACTTTGCCTTCGGGGTTCTTGTGTTTCCCGGTTTTGGGCTTCGATAGCTGTTTTGATGTGAGCTCTTTAGATCCTGTGTCACTCCGGGACCATTTGCGGATCACTTCGTCATGCTGATAGCGGTGTTGCTTCTTTGGACTGATGAGAATGTTATCTGAGAGTCTGACTCCTCGCTTCCTTTGGTCGCCGGGTCGAACATTCACCATTGGCTGGGTTATTTTTTTGGAGTATCGAATAGGGATATATGAAAGGCTCAGCGGGGGTGCCTAGGGTTTAATGTCAGGGTTCACAAGCTTTTGGCTATGTGGTGCTGTACCTAGGTGCTTCGTCATTCCTGATAGTTGTGTATCTGCTCTTTGTTACTTTTCGCAGATCTGAGAGTAAATTTACAAATTATCTCCTTCGGTTGAAATTATGCTGTTTACCTCACCTTTGAATGTGGTCTCACCGAGTCGTGTAAAAATGACACGCTCGTTCACTCATGGTTTTTCCGCTCAAGACATTCTCGCGAATTTCACTTAGAGCCTAGTTCACACGCTTAAACAAAAGATTAAAGATGACAATCTTGAACTCAGATTGCCCCCAGTATTGGCCTAAGGTTTATGAAAACACTAAATCACAAGTGGGTCTGACTTTCTTTAGGTCAGAGAAGATGGTTTCTAAGCCAAAAAAAGGTTTTATTTTCAGGACTTGTGAGTTATTTCAAGTTCAGGTGAATTTATTTTTAAGGGCCTAGAACTAATGGGATAGTTTAAATTGGGCCGGAAGAAAAATTACCTAAGTCTAGGCTTTTGGGACAAAGCCCGAACGACTCACATGTTAAACCAAACACGGCCTCTAGGCTGCAAACAAATAGAGCTGCCAATTCGGGTTGGGTTAGGTTGATGTAGGAGAAGTTCCTATCAATCTCCAGGCTGGGTAGTGGGCTGATCAAATAAGCAAACAAGGCCCACACAAATTCAATATGTCCTCACTAGACGTTAAATCAAACCGGGTATGGATCGATCCGAAGAGGTGCTTGGGGCATGGGCCTAGGTCACCACAAAGGAATAGGGCTTGCACGCTATTCTCTTTGGGCTTCCCCACTATTTTCACATCACCTGAAGGTGTGCGTCTACGGTCGGGTCTTTGATTGACCAAATAATGGGCTAGGTGATGGTACTGCCTGGAAAATACTTGGGGCTAAAGCCCAGGTATTAAGGGGGTGTGGTTAGACGACACCCTCCTCTTTTCCCCCACTTATTCACATCACCTAAAAGGTGTGAGTCCCTGACAGGGGACCCTTAAACGGGTCCCAGGGTGAAATCGGTTTGCGTGGACCCTCGTTCTCATATGATGCAAAGGTGCATAAAATTAAAGTGCGCGCGAAAGTGAACAAACAGAGTAATAAAGCCGTAAATAAACATTTTCGAGTTAAGCCCTCTTTATTAAAATTAAACAAGTTAGAATTAAGAGTTTTGTCCCCAGTAGAGTCGCCAGACTGTGAGCCTCGATTTTAAACCCTACCCCATGTTGATTAAGTTGATTAGGATTTAATCGGGTTTTAGGTCCGCTTATAACCTAAGATTAATAACTATGTCATATAACATTAATGATTAAAACCTAAGCTAGCTCACTGGAACCTATTATGAGTCGCCACTTAATTTTAACGTAGATCAAATTAGGAAAGGAGAGTTCGGGTTCGGGGGCTTGGTATACGACTTATTTAGGGTTCAATTACTTTCCTTACCCCTAGTAGTCATTTTTCCTCTACTTAGTTTAATTACGGCTTATTACGAGTTGTTTTTAACCTAAGTGGGCGAGCTTCTGTTTTTTTTTTGTGTTTTTTGCATTTTTTGACAGAAAATAAAAGTGAAAAATGAAATTGCCTAAACTAGGGTTTCAGAGGCAGAATTAGGTCAAATTTTGTTTCCGTTCGTGACTACGGACCTAATGTCCGTACCCACGGACCCTAGTTAATCTATATGGAAATAAAAGTCGAATTAAACAGAAAACAAAGATTTGCAAAGTCCGGGGCCACGGACAGGATGTCCGTGGGCCCGGACATTGTTTAGAAAAAATCTAAGTTTTTGAAAAATTAAAATCCCGCCGCCGTCCGTGGGTGTTGTGGCCACGGACAACCCGTCCGTGGTCCCGGACCATAGGTCCGAGGTCCCGGACCACTGTTGGAAAATATGTGACTACTTCTTCAACCTAGGCAGTGTACCTAATCGCTTTGCGGAATAGTGGAATTGTGGGGTGTCGAACTCTTGGGGACCTTGCTGTGGTTTAACTGAAAGTGCAATTTAATTGAGAATTCTAATTAGACTACTGAACAGAAACTTATCATTTTTTGAGAGAAATTGTGGTTTAGAACTTAGTGTAAACAAAACAGTAAAAAGAACAATTAATTAAAACAGATTAAAAATAGCAGTTATGAAACTCTTTTATTTTAAGGAAGCACCCCGGGTTGTTCTGCTCACCTATTTTACTCAATTATATTATTGTAGACTTCCCCACTTTAGCAATAAACTCAAGAATCTTAATTAGTTTATTGACCGTTCCTGTCTAATAAACCCTGATTAACTTAAACAACAAGTGCAAATCTTGCTCAAGTTATTAATAAATTAATCGCATTATTAATAATTCCTATTGGAGACTGGTTAACCTATAGGCGAAATCTCACTTCTAGTCGTTAACCTGCTTTGACTTCTCTTGTCTAGAATCTTGTCTCAGCACTGCATTTTGACAAAAACTACAAATATCACTTTAATAAATGGCCTAAATATTAGAGCGCATTAAGGAGGAGAATCAAAATATTGCTTGAACAGATTTTATTAGAAAGTCTACGTAACACAGTTTAGTAAAATAGCTTGCTTCTCAACCCGGGAGCTAAGGTTTTTACTCAGACATAATTATACAAACAGAGTCGTAAGCACGACAGCCATTAAAACAAAGTACAGTTAAAGAAAAGAAAGAGCTCTCTGCATTCGTACGCACTGTATGGAATTTTGTGGAAGAAGTGTGATTTTGGGAGAGAACGTGAATATTACAGAGAGTTACTTCGGGCAAATGTGCGCAGGTTTTTCTGATGAAGTGGTAGTGTTTATATAGAGGAGAGGAAGAAGAAGAAAACAGAAGAAGAGCTGGAGCATGCGTGCTAGTGGATTAACAAGATAAGGGAGGTAGATGGATTGGGTTTGCAGAACGCGTGAGGATTTTCAGGACTGTCGGCAGCCCCTTATCTTGTTGTCTGTAGGCGCCGCGAAGAAGAAGAAGAAAACTGTTCGCGTGTCGAATTAGTCGTCCGCCCCTGTGTCCGCCCTTCTGTCCGCCTAAAACTCACGCGGACGTCTCTGCGTCCTCGCCTCCGTCCGCCCAGAACTCACGCGGACACAGCTGATGTCCGCGCCTCTGTCTTCCGTCCGCGCCTCTGTCCGCCTAATGCTCATGCGGACGTCTCTGTTGTCCGCCCTCCTGTCCGCCCAGAATCATGCGGACGCAGCTGACGTCCTCACGCGGACAGAATAAAAATGTTTTCTATTTTCACGCGATCTTCAACCGGCTCCAGATTCTTCGTTATAAGTCCGTTTTACTCGCCGTTTGTTGCGTTGGAAAGCTTGTGAAATAAACCATTTGATTCCAACACTTTTTCCTGTATTTGATACATAAAATATATCAGTCCATATCAAGACATAAATCTTAGGAAAAACATACGATAAGTGAGAAATATTATCCTGAAAGTGAGTAAGTATAGGGTAAATTAAACCCTTAAATGTCTATGTATTTCTCACTTATCAAACTCCCCCATACTTATCTTTTGCTTGTCCTCAAGCAAATCTTTCTGACATAATGTTTAAACAAGTTAAACAGACAATAAACAAGTAAGGAGAGCACAGAAGAGGTAATTGCCAATCTTTTCAGATTTTAAAAGGGTACTAATAACATTAATTTTATTAGATATAATTCTATTTCTGAGAATAACTCTGTAGTCCTACAAAAGAAAGAGAAGTAATACCATGAGAATTCTGCTTTTAACCCTGAGCCAATCCACCATTTACTTTCACATTTCCTTGAACGACAAGGGGCATGAAGTAAAATCTTATTCCATTATACCTTTCAATGCCACATACTCATGATCCATAATGATGATTTTTTTCATTTTTTTTTTGGTACCGAATGCACAGATACTTTAATTTTTCAAAGTTCATTTTTCTTTCACCTCAGACTTTTCTCTCCACCCTTGTAGCGGTTTTGGGTCTACTATCCCAGATACCGAGTACCTTAGGTAGCCGGGTGATGAAGCACCCCTAAGAACTTAATAACCGAGTGGACGAGGCCTGTTTAGGATCAGAATATGCCTGTTTGGATCAGAGGAGTACCTTGCCTTGTTCTTTTTCCACCGTTTCATTCCAATTCAAATCCAGGCTCAAAAGTCAAAACAAAATTCAAATGATAATTTCCTCAGAATTTTTTTGAGTAAGGAGCAGAGTGTTTTTTTTTTGTACCCTTTAAACCTGTTAATACCAGCATTACTCCCTCTATGGCTCCTTCTTTGATTATTAATCACTTAACAAATTTAAACACAGTGTCGAAAAAGAAAAACTTAAGAGCAAGCTTTTGATTATTATCTCTCCCCCACACTTGAACCAAAGCAATGCCCTCATTGCATAGAAAGAATTAAAATAACAGGGCATGCAAACTACCTGGGTAATGATCAAAAAGCATGGTAATAAGAGATATTTAAATTTAAAGAGCAAGGTATGGATAGTGTACTCCCCTGATTTCATGCAGAATATGTAGTATAGCTCCCCCACACTTGAGTTCAGCTGTCAGAATGTGCAAGATGTACCTGGAATAAATATTCTAAACAGCCAGAAGAACTCAAGTTAATTCTCCTCGTTCTTTCTTCTTTCTTTTTATTTCACTCTTTTTTTTGCATAAATAAAATACAGAATATAAACATAATACAGATTAAAAAGATAGATAGTAGGGTGCCTCCTACCAAGCTGCCCATCTTTAAGGTCTTTGGCTAGACCGTACCTCATTGATTCAAGTTGTAACTGGTTCTTTGAAAAGAAGCGCAAAAGCTTCTTCGTTATCCAACGTGTTTCCCATATATAACTTGATACGAGCTCCATTGACTTTAAATGATCCTCCTTTCTTATCTTCCAATTCCACTGCTCCATAAGGGGAGGTGGATATTATTTTAAATGGTCCAGACCAGAAGGATTTTAATTTACCTGGGAAGAACTTTAGTCTGGAATTATAAAGGAGGACATAATCTCCCACTTTGAAGTCTCGCTTGGCAATCATCTTATCGTGCCAACGCTTGGTCTTCTCCTTATAAATCACTGCATTTTCATATGAGTTGTACCTTAGTTCTTCCAGTTCTGTCAACTGGAACTTTCTTTTTTCACCGGCTTGTTGTAGATCGAAGTTCAACACCTTTAGAGCCCAATAAGATTTATGCTCTAATTCCACAGGCAGGTGACATGCCTTCCCAAAAACTAGTTTGTAGGGAGACACGCCGATAGGTGTTTTGAAGGCGGTACGGTACGCCCAGAGCGCATCATCCAATTTAATGGACCAATCCTTTCGAGAAGAGCTCACCGTCTTCTGTAGAATCCATTTTAGCTCTCTATTTGTTATCTCTGCCTGACCATTCGTTTGAGGATGGTATGGTAGAGCAACCTTATGTCGGACTCCATATTTCTTCAGGAGAGCATCAAACTGGCGATTGCAGAAGTGAGATCCACCATCGCTGATTATTGCTCTGGAACACCGAATCGAGAGAAAATGTTTCTCTTGAACTTCATCACAACTTTACCATCATTAGTAGAGCAAGCAAGGGCTTCCGCCCATTTAGAGACATAATCGACTGCTACTAAGATGTATAAATTTCCAAAAGAATTTGGGAAGGGTCCCATAAAATCAATCCCCCAAACATCAAATAATTCGACTTCTAGCATATTGTTCAAGGGTAGTTCATTACGGCGAGAAATATTACCTTGCCTTTGACACCGATCACAAGTAGATACAAAGGCATGACAGTCTTTGTGAAGGGTGTTCCAATAGAAACCGGATTCAAGTACCTTTGCAGCTGTACGGGTTGCACCGTGATGTCCGCCGGTTTCTCTAGAATGGCAATGGAGAAGAATATTTCTGATCTCTGTCTCTGGGACACATCTTCTGATAATACCATCTGCACAGATTTTGAAAAGAAATGGATCATCCCATAAATAATGTTTGACAATAGAAAAGAACCTTTTTCTCTGCTGATAAGTCATATCAGCTGGGATGATCTTTGTAGCCAGATAATTTGCAATATCGGCAAACCAAGGGTCTCTTGCCGTTTGAATTGTGAAAACTGCCTCGTCCGGGAAAAATTCATTGATGGG
This sequence comes from Limonium bicolor, assembly GCA_023374045.1. Taxonomy (NCBI): domain Eukaryota; kingdom Viridiplantae; phylum Streptophyta; class Magnoliopsida; order Caryophyllales; family Plumbaginaceae; genus Limonium; species Limonium bicolor. The sequence goes on along the minus strand of CM041779.1, from coordinate 210,264,979 downwards.
TCTCTCTCCTCTGGTCCCTCCATTCTTGATAAGTGGTCAGCCACACATTCTGGATACCTCTCTTATCCCTTATCTCGATGTCGAATTCTTGTAGGAGAAGTATCCATCTTATCAATCTTGGTTTTGCATCTGCTTTGGCAAATAAATACTTGAGGGCAGAATGATCAGTATGAATAATGACCTTACTACCCAATAAATATGAACGGAATTTATCCAAAGCGAAACGACTGCCAGTAATTCTTTTTCGGTGGTGGCATAATTTTTCTGAGCATCATTAAGTGCGGCTTGCATAATAATTACTCTCAGAACCTTATCCAATTTCTGGCACAAACAGCACCCACCGCATAATCACTGGCGTCACACATAATTTCAAAAGGTTGTGACCAGTCTGGTGATACAACAATAGGAGAGACAAGTTTTTCTTTCAACAAATTAAAAGCTGCTAAACATTCATCAGAAAAATGAAATTTAGCATCTTTTGTCAGTAAAGTGCAGAGAGGCTTAGAAATCTTGGAAAAGTTTTTAATGAATCGTCTGTAAAAACCTGCATGTCCAAGAAAACTTCGGATACCTCTGACAGTAGTAGGAGGGGGAAGTTTTTCTATTACCTCAATTTTAGCGCGGTCCACCTCAATACCTTTGGAAGACACATTATGTCCAAGCACGATCCCTTCACGAACCATGAAGTGACATTTTTCCCAGTTCAGGACTAGATTTGTGTCTTCACACCTGGCCAAAATAAGATCAAGATTCTCCAGGCAAGTATCAAATGTCGAACCAAAAACAGAGAAGTCATCCATAAAGACTTCTATACATTTTTCAATATAGTCAGAGAAAATAGCCATCATGCACCGTTGAAAAGTAGCTGGTGCATTACATAATCCAAACGGCATTCTTTTATAAGCGTATGTTCCATAAGGACAGGTAAAAGTAGTTTTATCCTGATCTTCTAGAGCAATTGGGATCTGAAAGTATCATGAATAGCCATCTAGAAAACAATAATAGTCCTGACCTGCTAACCTTTTCAGCATTTGGTCAATAAAAGGTAAGGGAAAGTGATCCTTACGTGTGGCAGTATTCAATTTCCTGTAGTCTATACAGACCCTCCAACCGGTAGTGGTGCGTTGAGGAATCAACTCACCTTTCTCGTTGGGAACTACAGTTATTCCGCCCTTCTTGGGTACCACCTGCACTGGGCTTACCCATTTGCTGTCTGAAATTGGATAGATAATGCCAGCGTCAAGTAGTTTTATTACCTCTTTCTTGACCACCTCTTTAAGAACGGGGTTGAGACGCCTCTGTGGTTGTGCTAAAGCCCTGAAATCATCTTCCATGTAAATTCGATGAGAGCACAGAGATGGGCTTATTCCTTTGATATCCGCTATTGACCAACCGATAGCGGTTTTATGACGGCGTAGCACCCCTAAAAGTTCCTCCTCCTGCACATCTGTCAATTTAGAAGAGATAATAACTGGTAGATCAGATGGCTTTTTTAGAAAGGCGTATTTTAAATGAGGAGGAAGAGGTTTCATTTCGACTGTAGGTGCTTTTTCGATGGATGGCTTTGGTCTGTCTGCGTTTCTTTCTACTGGCTCTAATCTTTTCGGTAGGAAGGGAAATATGGCTTATGTTTGTTTAACTCTTCAGCCATGAGAGCAATATCGGGATTTTCGTTCTCAGCTTCACAAGATGCCATAAGACATCTTTCCAAAATTGTTTCTTCATCTCTGCTGAGGAACGTCTCCTGTACTAAAGAGTCAATAGTGTCAATAGAAAAACAGTTTTGTGTATCAGAAGGATGCTTCATGTTCCGGGTCATGTCGAAAACTACCTGCTCATCATGAAGCCTTAAAATTATTTTTCCTCCTTCAACATCAATTAAAGTTCTCGCAGTTCTCATAAAAGGTCTACCTAAGATTAGTGGGACATCTTTATCTTCCTCAATGTCTATAACAATGAAATCAGCGGGGAAAATAAACTTGCCAACAGAAACCACTAAATCTTCAATTTTTCCTTCGGGGTGAATTATGGAACGATCAGCTAGTTGGAGCTGAACAGGAGTAGGAGAGCATTGACCTATGCCCAATTTCTTGAATATAGATAAAGGCATTAAGTTAATACTTGCGCCTAAATCGCATAACCCGTTACCACAATTTATGTCTTCAATTGCGCAAGGAATGATAGGGAGACCTGGATCTCCCAACTTCGGTGGTAGCTTCTTCAAGAGTACTGCAGAAACTCTTTCGGTTAGTTTCTGTCACTTTCCTGTAAAGATCGCCTGTTAGACAAGATATCTTTCATAAATTTTGCATAAATAGGCATTTGTGTTAAGGCATCAGAAAAAGGGATATTAATAGTTAATTTCTTAAAGATGTTAAGAAATTTTCCAAATTGATCGTCCAAATTCTTTTTCTTTAATCTATCAGGAAATGGGATTGGAATTTCATACGAAACCTGTGACGGTTTAATAGTAAGGGATGCAGGAGACTCCTTCTCCTTGGAAACTGTTACATCTTCTTTGTCAGATTTTTGTTCATTAGATTTCTCCTCAGTTTCAGGGGCATCGGATACCAGCTCTTTCCCGCTCCTTAGGGTTATTGATTTTGCATGCTCCCTGGGATTTGGATCCGTCTGGCTCGGGAGTGACCCTGCTGGTCTTTGAGCCAACTGTTGGGAAATCTGACCTATCTGTCTTTCTAAATTCGTGGTTATAGTAGCCTGATCAGCAACTTTGGCTTCTATCTCAGAAAATTTTGAATTTATCGCCTGACCTTGTTTCAGAAGCTGATTCATCATGCCTTTTAGTTCGCCCATGTCTCCTTGTGAGTTGGTTGGCTGTTCCTGTTGTCGGTTGTACTGCGGTTGTCGGTTTTGGTTAAAACCTTGGTTACTCGACTGTGGGTCATAATTTCTCCATGGTTGTTGATTGCTCCTCCAATTGTTTTGGTTGTAGGAGTTCGGATAAGGATTTGGTGGTCTGTGTTAATCAGACTTACCTCCTCAAGGGTCCTGTTGCAACCTGAGCCATCAAGTCTGTGGTTTCATGAGCTCCTCCACAGTTTTCGCAACAGGGAGTCAGATATGGGGAAGTGGCTACTGTTTTCACAGCTTTTTGTTATGGTTGACTAAGAGTTAGTTTCTCCACAACTCTTGTGAGTGCAGCTAGTTGAGCAGACACATGATCCTGCGGGGGAATACTGTAGATACGGTTTCTTTCTTTACTTCACCTCTCCCCTTATTTTTACACCATTGTCTGGTGCTGGCGGTCATCTGGTCCAGTAGATCAACTGCTTCTTCTCCGGTCATTTTCATAAAATTTCCTCCAGATGAGGAACTTAGCAACAATTTGTTAGAATCATTTAAGCCTCTAAAGAATGATAAAACAAGCCTGGCTACTCATACCGTGATGTGGGCATAATATCTGTAATTCTTTGAATCTATCCCACGAATCATAGAGAGATTCACCTGGTTCTTGACAGAAGTTTGTGATCTCATCAATTTTTTCTCTTGTTTTGGACGGGGGATAGTATTTTGCTAGAAATTTGTTTGCTAACTCAGCCCAACTGTGGATGCTGCTGGGTTGTAAACTTCTCAGCCACCTGGAGGCGCCATCTTTCAATGAATAGGGGAACAATTGCAGACGGATGCGTTCGTTCAGACTTCTTGTTTTGTTAAAAGTGTTACAAAAATCAAGAAATGCAGATATATGGTGTGGAGCATCATCTGAATCTAGCCCGCTGTATTGGCCCTGGTGGTAGAGTGTGGTAATGAAACTGGTTTTGAATTGCCAGGCATCTAGTTCAGCCTGAGTGACCTGAGGAAGGACAATAGCAGAAGGCCTCCCTTCAACTGACGGTTGCTGGTACTGGCAGAGAGTTTGTCGAGATGCCATCTCTACACGTTGTTGTGCAGATCGAGTACGACACATATATAGAAACAACTAAAGTGTTAATGTTTGTAGTCAGTATACTGGAAATTTGAAGTTAGTAGTTAGTATACTGGAAATTATAAGTTAGTACCTGAAATTAAATGACAGAAACTTTAAAGGACAGAAATTATAAGTTAGTTACTGAAATTAAATGACAGAAACTTTAAAGGACAGAAATTATAAGTTAGTAGTTAAGGACAGAAATTTGAAGTTAGTAGTTAAGGACAGAAATTTGAAGTTAGTAGTTAAGGACAGAAATAAACTGACAGAAATTTAAATGTTAAGGACAATGGAAATTAAATGTTAAGGACAATGGAAATTAAATGACATGAAAAATAAATGACAATAAAATAAAGAGTTAGTAATTAGATGTCAGAAATTAGATGTCCGATGTCCGATAGTTAGATAGTTAAATAGAAAACTCAATAAAATTAAAAACTGTCAGTTAACCGTGCCGGAGGTCCCCGGCAACGGCGCCAAAAACTTGTTGGAAAAATATGTGACTACTTCTTCAACCTAGGCAGTGTACCTAATCGCTTTGCGGAATAGTGGAATTGTGGGGTGTCGAACTCTTGGGGACCTTGCTGTGGTTTAACTGAAAGTGCAATTTAATTGAGAATTCTAATTAGACTACTGAACAGAAACTTATCATTTTTTGAGAGAAATTGTGGTTTAGAACTTAGTGTAAACAAAACAGTAAAAAGAACAATTAATTAAACAGATTAAAAATAGCAGTTATGAAACTCTTTTATTTTTAAGGAAGCACCCCGGGTTGTTCTGCTCACCTATTTTACTCAATTATATTATTGTAGACTTCCCCACTTTAGCAATAAACTCAAGAATCTTAATTAGTTTATTGACTGTTTCCTGTCTAATAAACCCTGATTAACTTAAACAACAAGTGCAAATCTTGCTCAAGTTATTAATAAATTAATCGCATTATTAATAATTCCTATTGGAGAATGGTTAACCTATAGGCGAAATCTCACTTCTAGTCGTTAACCTGCTTTGACTTCTCTTGTCTAGAATCTTGTCTCAACACTGCATTTTGACAAGAAACTACAAGTATCACTTTAATAAATGGCCTAAATATTAGAGCGCATTAAGGAGGAGAATCAAAATATTGCTTGAACAGATTTTATTAGAAAGTCTACGTAACACAGTTTAGTAAAATGAGCTTGCTTCTCAACCCGGGAGCTAAGGTTTTTACTCAGACATAATTATACAAACAGAGGTCGTAAGCACGACAGCCATTAAAACAAAGTACAGTTAAAGAAAAGAAAGAGCTCTCTGCATTCGTACGCACTGTATGGAATTTTGTGGAAGAAGTGTGATTTTGGGAGAGAACGTGAATATTACAGAGAGTTACTTCGCGCAAATGTGCCCCGGTTTTTCTGATGAAGTGGTAGTGTTTATATAGAGGAGAGGAAGAAGAAGAAAACAGAAGAAGAGCTGGAGCATGCGTGCTAGTGGATTAACAAGATAAGGGAGGTAGATGGATTGGGTTTGCAGAACGCGTGAGGATTTTCAGGACTGTCGGCAGCCCCTTATCTTGTTGTCTGTAGGCGCCGCGAAGAAGGAAGAAGAAAAACTGTTCGCGTGTTGAAATTAGTCGCATCCGCCCCTGTGTCCGCCCTTCTGTCCGCCTAAAACTCACGCGGACGTCTTTGCGTCCTCGCCTCCGTCCGCCCAGAACTCACGCGGACATAGCTGATGTCCGCGCCTCTGTCTTCCGTCCGCGCCTCTGTCTGCCCAATGCTCATGCGGACGTCTCTGTTGTCCGCCCTCCTGTCCGCCCAGAATCATGCGGACGCAGCTGACGTCCTCACGCGGACAGAATAAAAATGTTTTCTATTTTCACGCGATCTTCAACCCGCTCCAGATTCTTCGTTATAAGTCCGTTTTACTCGTCGTTTGTTGCGTTAGAAAGCTTGTGAAACAAACCATTTGATTCCAACACTTTTTCCTGTATTTGATACATAAAATATATCAGTCCATGTCAAGATATAAATCTTAGGAAAAACATACGATAAGTGAGAACTATTATCCTGAATGAGATGATGTCAAGCTATTCTAAGGCGTTGACTACCTATGATGGATGAAATGATGTCAAGCTATTCTAAGGCGTTGACTACCCATGATGGATGAAAATGAAATAATGTCAAGCAATTCTAAGGCATTGACTACCCATGATGGATGAAAATGAAATAATGTCAAGTAATTCTATGGCGTTGACTACCTAAAATGTGAAAACTGGGTGGTATGCAAATGCAAGAATGCTGAAATGCTAGCGATGCTAATGATGCTGATGATGTTGATGATGCTCGGATGCTTCTAGGGACCGAAACCCGTGCCAATGCTCCTGGCTGGACCCAATGTGGATTTATTGCCATCGCCCCCCAAACCGGTGTGCAGGGATAACTCCTGGTAAAAACCCTGGGGACTTATTGCCTTCGCCCACCATTCAGTGATCCCAAAGTAAGCTGACATAACATAGGAGGATTTGTTGCCATCACCTCGCCAACGTTTCTGTCGCCAGGTCTTGTGACGCGCCTGGATAATGCAACTTGGTCTTATGACAAGCCTATATGAATGAGATGAATGCAATGTGTTTGATGAGAGTGGGTAAGCTAAAGGGTCTTATTACGACCCTAAAGGAATGCAACTAGGTCTTATGATGAGCCTAAAGGATGGTTCTAGGTCTTATGACGAGCCTAAAGGAATGCAACTAGGTCTTATGACGAGCCTAAAGGATGGTTCTAGGTCTTATGACGAGCCTAAAGGTGTTCTAGGTCTTATGACGAGCCTAAAGGTTGTTCTAGGTTTATGACGAGCCTAAAGGGTGGTTCTAGGTCTTATGACGAGCCTAAAGGTTGTTCTACGTCTTATGACGAGCCTAAAGGGTGGTTCTAGTCTTATAACGAGCCTAAATGGATCTAGGTCTTATGACGAGCCTAAAGGGTGGTTCTAGGTCTTATAACGAGCCTAAAGATGAGATCTAGGTCTTATGACGAGCCTAAAGATTGGTTCAAGGTCTTATGACGAGCCTAAAGAGTGGTTCTCGCACTGATTCTGGGTCTCGAACTAAAAATGAGTCAGAAAAATAATGGTCTTGTGCAAATGCATGTGGTGAAAACCAATTGTAAAAGGGCCAAACGTGGCGATTGAGGTGTATGCAAAGTTTGTAAAATGCAATCACAGTGCATGAAGATACTTGTTTAAAGCAAGCAACTGTTGAAAAATGTGCCAAACATGGCAATTATGAGAATTGAAGATTGTCTAAAACAAGAAATTGTTGGAAAATGTGCCAAATATGGCAATGATGAGAATTAAAAAGTGTTCAAAGCAAGAATTGCTGGAAAACATGCCAAACGTGGCTTAAAAATTGCTCAAAGCAAGAAATTACTGGAAATGTGCCAAAAGGCGATGATGCGATTTGTTCAACGTAAGAAATTACCAGGAAGCCAAACATGGCGATCATGCAATTTGTCCAAAGCAAGATGTTACCAGGAATATGATTTTTATGAAACCTAAGAAATTACTGAAAAAGATGCCAAACGTGGCAATGTTTAAAGAAATTTAGTCTACTGAAAAGGAAAGTAAAATTATCATTTCCTGACTAGAGATTTCAGACTTAATAATTTTTCTCCTAGGAGATGAACATGCCGTCGGTGGGGTGTGGTGTTTGATGTGGGGATCTTTTAAGTGGTGATCAGGGCTTATGACGGGCCATGGAGTTTATGTGGAAGTGAAGGCTTATGTGGGCCTGTGTGGTATGTTGGAGGTAAGGGCTTATGTGGGCCTGTATGGTATGATGTGGAAGGGCTTATGTGGGCCTGTGTGGTGGTGATGGTATTAGTGGTGTTTAAGCTTTAGGTTCCAACTGGTGTTGTCATAGCAATTGTTAAAACCAACAATTGTCCTCACTATTTTTCCTTAGGACAATCTGAGCTAGAGTTCATGGCAATCGATCGATTGCCCCCAATATTTTCTTTGATTAAACGTGCGAATGAGTCTCGTCCTCACAGGGCCAAGGCTTATGTTTTGATGTGGTGCCTTCTAACCCATACTCGACTGTTTGGTGTTTGCACTCATTTCTCGCTCATGGTCATAACTTCTAGACCATTGAATTCGATATTTGATGGATTTACGCATTTGATCTGTTACTTTCATGTGATTGGACGCACAACTATCAAGTCGGAAGTCTTTAAAGCTTATAACACGGCCATGGGGTGTGTTGAAAGACAACGGGACCATGGAGGGATATTTTAGGTTTGTGGATCCAAAGGGGTGACCAAAGCTACACCTTATGTCTTCTCTCGGAATCATCTTCCTTGTCTTGAAATCGTCTAGCTGCTTCGTGTTGACATTGTTTTTGAGCTTCTGGACTTAGACTTTTGGAGTCGTCCTTTACACAATTTCTCCTCTTTTTTGTCATTCAGATTTCCTTGAGGCATTTCGGGTTTGCCTTTTTTGTTTTATCCTTTCTTGACTTTGCCTTCGGGGTTCTTGTGTTTCCCGGTTTTGGGCTTCGATAGCTGTTTTGATGTGAGCTCTTTAGATCCTGTGTCACTCTGGGACCATTTGCGGATCACTTTGTCATGCTGATAGCGGCGTTGCTTCTTTGGACTGATGAGAATGTTATCTGAGAGTCTGACTCCTCGCTTCCTTTGGTCGCCGGGTCGAACATTCACCATTGGCTGGGTTATTTTTTTGGAGTTCATAATATCGAAAAGGGATATATGAAAGGCTCAGCGGGGGTGCCTAGGGTTTAATGTCAGGGTTCACAAGCTTTTGGCTATGTGGTGCTGTACCTAGGAGCTTCGTTATTCCTAATAGTTGTGTATCTGCTCTTTGTTACTTTTCGCAGATCTGAGAGTAAATTTACAAATTATCTCCTTCGGTTGAAATTATGCTGTTTACCTCACCTTTGAATGTGGTCTCACCGAGTCGTGTAAAAATGACACGCTCGTTCACTCATGGTTTTTCCGCTCAAGACATTCTCGCGAATTTCACTTAGAGCCTAGTTCACACGCTTAAACAAAAGATTAAAGATGACGATCTTGAACTCAGATTTCCCCCAGTATTGGCCTGGGGTTTATGAAAACACTTAAATAGATGTGGATTGTGGAATGCTTTGTGGATATTATGGGATAGTCTATGGTGTGAGGACGGACATGTTCACCCTTTTAGAAACAAAAGACAAGTCATTCTATTCCATAGTCAGGAAATGATTACTCTGTGACCCCTTTAAAAAAACAATTTTTGTGTTTTTGTTTTGTTGAATGAATGCACAAAAAATTTCGAAAATAGAATTATGCTCTAATTCACCAATGGAAAGATAACAACAAAAGTTGTAATCTTAGGAAAACTACCTAAAATGATAAAGGAAGCTAGCTACCATAAAAGTTAGAAGAATGATTGAGAAAAGAAAACTACTAAATCGAGAAAACTTTTGAAATAGTGATGTTGAACAGTCTGGTGCCAACGTGTTGAAGACTCCAGCTGTTGACCGTCGGGGCGCCATTGACCATGATTGTATTCCTTCCAAACTTCGAGTAGGCCCTGTAAAATGTCTGAACTAGGAATGCCTATGGGTTATGTTGGAAGTAACTGGGCATGAGTCTTTGCCAAACTGAGAGTGAAGTTCATAGATTAGAGTGATTCCTAGACTAGAACGACATGTAGGCCTGAATCCCCATAACCCAGAATTTGAGCAAACAATGAAGAAAGTCATATGGACTGTGAATGGGCCACTGGGCCGAGAGATAAGCCTTGAAGTCTAAGATTCGTTTGATGTTCTTGTTTGGCCTTGAGCCGGAAACTGGAATGAATGAGTTATGCAAACTATCTTGGATTCAAATGTTTTATCGGCCGAAATTCTGGATTGAGAGCGAAGCTCATGGGCCAAACTATGAATCGGTCTATGGGCTCAAATGGAATGAGTTATGAGTGTGGTACTTGGGCTAGATTGATTGCTCGATATATGAACTGGAATTTGGGCTGAGTGATTTTGGTTAGGCCTAAAAGATGACTGACACTGGTCTAGGGTTTTGGGTTAGGGTCATGATAAGAAGTCGACTTAGACTAGAATGAGCCCTTGGGCCGGAATGTGTTTGGGCCTGAAGTAAAGCACGTGAGCTGGAATGGTCCCTAAATCACAAGTGGGTCTAACTTTCTTTGGGTCAGAGAAGATGGTTTCTAAGCCAAAAAAGGTTTTATTTTCAGGACTTGTGAGTTATTCCAAGTTCAGGTGAATTTCTTTTTATGGGCCTTGAACTAATGGGATAGTTTAAATTGGGCCGGAAGATAAATTACCTAAGTCTAGGCTTTTGGGGCAAAGCCCCGACTCACATGTTAAACCAGACAGGGCCACTGGGCTGCAAACAAATAAAGCTGTCAATTCGGGTTGGGTTGGGTTGATGTAGGAGAAGTTCCTATGAATCTCTAGGCTGGGTAGTGGGCTGATCAAACAAGCAAACAAGGCCCACCCAAAATCAATATGTCCTCACTAGACGTTTAACTCAAACCGGGTATGGATCGATCCGGAGAGGTGCTTGGGGTATGGGCCCAGGTCACCACAAAGAAATAGGGCTTGCACGCTATTCTCTTTGGGCTTCCCTACTCTTTTCACATCACCTGAAGGTGTCCGTCTACGGTCGGGTCTTTGACTGACCAAACAATGGGCTAGGTAAGGGTACTGCCAGGAAAATGCTTGGGGCTAAAGCCGAGGTATTAAGGGGGTGTGGTTAGACGACACCCTCCTCTTTTCCCACACTTATTCACATCACCTAAAAGGTGTGAGTCCATGACTTGGGACCCTTAAACGGGTCCCGAGGTGAAATCGGTTTGCGTGAACCCTTGCTCTGATATGATGCAAAGGTGCAGAAAATTAAAGTGCGCACGAAAGTAAACAAATAGAGTAATAAAGCCATAAATAAACATTTTCGAGTTAAGCCCTCTTTATTAGAATTAAATAAGTTAAATTAAGAATTTTGACCCCAGCAGAGTCACCAGTCTGTGAGCCTCGATTTTAAATCCTACCCCATGTTAAGTTGATTAGGATCTAATCGAGTTTTAGGTCCACTTATAACCTAAGATTAATAACTATGTCATATAACATCAATTATTAAAACCTAAGCTAGCTCACAGGAACCTATTATGAGTCGCCCCTAACTTTAACCTAGATCAAATTAGGAAAGGAGAGTTCAGGTTCGGGGGCTTGGTATACGACTTATTTAGGCTTCAATTACTTTCCTTACCCCTAGAAGTCGTTTTTCCTCTACTTAGTTTAATTACGGCTTATTACGAGTCGTTTTTAACCTAAGTGCGTGAGCTTCTATTTTTTTGAGTTTTTTAGCATTTTTTGACAGAAAATAAAAGTGAAAATGAAATTGCCTAAACTAGGGTTTCAAAGGTAGAATTAGGTCAAATTTTGTTTCCGTCCGTGACTGCGGACCTAATGTCCGTACCCACGGACCCTAGTTAATCTATGTGGAAATAAAAGTCGATTTAAACAGAAAACAAAGATTTGAAAAGTCCGGGGCCACGGACAGGATGCCCGTGGGTCCGGACATTGTTTAGAAAAAACCTAAGTTTTTGAAAAATTAAAATCCCGCCGTCGTTCGTGGGTGTCCGTGGCCACGGACAACCCGTCCGTGGTCCCGGACCATAGGTCCGAGGTCCTGGACCACCCACGGACAGGGGTTTTATGGTGGTTCCCGAAGGTGTTTTCAGCTCAAAATTTATGTACGTGTAGCTTGAAAGGTATACAAGACGTTAGTAATTGAAAGATTTCAGTTTGAAGCCGAATTATGCACGAAACTTAACGAACAAGTAACAAGGCTGAAACAAAAAAATTAGCAATACAGAAGCCAAAAAGGGTTGGTTTGAACCCAAAATATTACAGAATACTAATAAAGTCGTAAGGTTTCCGAAAAGTGTGATTACAACCTGTTTTGGCTTCTGGAACAACAAGACTCTTCACGTTGGGATTCTTTCGGTGCTCTGTTAATCTCGGTTCTGAATTGAGTTCGTACCCAGCTTCTGACTATTGAGAATTAATGGTATTCTTCACGTTTTGGTGGTGGTTTGATGGTGATTTGATGATCGTGGATGAGGTGGGAGTTGAAAAATGTGTTTTGGTGTTGATTTTGGTGAGATTTCGGTGTTTGATTGTGGCTCTAGAGTTCAAAATGTGAAGAGAATCAGACGGCTGCCTTTTTTGAGAGTCTAGGGTTCTTGGAGTTCTGATTTGATCATGGGATAAGGTTCCTTATATAGGCTTCCTTAAAGATAGAAAAATCCGGTAAAAAACGAGATTTACCGACGTTTTAACTCAAGGGCTTCCAAAAGGAATTTGATTATGAAATTTTAAACATGGGTAAAGGATGATATTTCTGATTTTCTAAAGTGGAATCAAATTTTTTGGATATTGGAATATTTTTAAATTCAATTTCTTGTCAGATTCATCAGAATTTGCTACATAATTATTGGAAATTCAAAAAATCAAAATTCCCACGCCATTATGCCCAATATGTCATCCTCTATCATGGGTTAAAATTTCCAAGCATTTTGAATTGATTTGACCCTTATTTGGAGGAGAGAGAAAGCCTGTAGGGGGCTTAGGAGCCTTGAAAAATTATGAAAATGCCCCTGGAGATGACTAAGCTGTACTTAGTACTCTTAAATGTGTCGATCGAACTGGGTACCCTCGCTACTAGCCTATTAGTAGAGACTCTCTTCCGGGGGGTTGAAATTTTGGGTATAACACACACACGGAGTTGTAAACACGAGATGATAGGTAGAAATATTCATTCCTATTGCGATCTCATAAGAGATTTACTGCCAAGCGTTTACGCCTCTGCACTCTGTAGGACTGAGTGTTTTGGTATCACACTTGTGCAGTTAATGATCTAATGGGATAGCTAGGAATATGGAAAATGTAAATCGTAGTAAATCCTTCATTTCACCAACAAACTTGGCATAAGCTAGTCAAGCAAAAGCTTAGAAACAAACCGTGCGGCTAAGGCCAAAGATGCACGAAGAGTGTAAACACACCAACAATCACAAGATATGAATTCCATTGGAATAAAAAGTGAAAGGAGACTTAAGAAAGTCACTATGGACCGCATAGAAAATGCAAGGTCATACAAGTAAAGAACACTTGTACTGAACTAGAGAAACTGGTATAGTTCAGAAGCTACTGACAACAGAGGAAGAACTACAACTAAGTAGTGACTTAACCTTACCCGACAATAAGTCAGAGGAACTCAGTGAATAATCGTGAGAGTATGAATAGTATGTACAATAGATTGCCAGAGAGCTGGTTATAAATCTAAAACTCATTGAGTTCACGCACGGTAAAAGAATACTACACTTGGTTAATAAACCTTATTCACACAATAGAGGGATAAAAGGTGATGTGTAGTACATTTAGAATAAGAAAAGAGCGAATTAAGCACTAAGGTTATCAGGGTCGCGCAGCAGAAGCTAGTGGGCCCTAGCTAAGAGGTTTAATACACCTAGTAAGAACGAGAGAATGGCTATCAATGCCTTGAAGCCTGATAGGTGGAATCGAATTGATTGTGAGTTAAATAAACTCCAATAGGAATTCTTGGTCCAGGGACTAAACCATTAGTATGGTTAAGACCCTTTGACCAGAATACATTGAGTAATAGACCGTAGGAAAGCTAAAATGCTTCAGAGTGCCCAAATTGAGTGAACCAATGTTCAATGATAACAAATGGTAGATTACGTGGGCGTAATCCCTTTTAAGGGGGGTAGAGCGAAACCCGCTTAGTGTAAGTGTCACGTATAAAACACGTAAACTATAATGCATAGCACAAATGAGAATGGATTTGATGATTGGTACTTATGTTAAATAAACATATGTATTCATTCATATTGTAATTGTGGTAATTAGGCACGAGAGATATGAATACCATAGGATGAATATACCTATCTTGTAACTCCAGTGTGAGAGTATTAGTAAAGAAGAGTAGATAAACTCCTAGGGGAATGATAATCCCTATAGTGTATGTCTATTGGAAGTTAGACATGGCATCACGATGCATGAGTCGGTATAAAAATGATGTAGAACCTAGAGGAAATTGAGTTCCCTAGGTGATTGTTTTGAGACAATTGAGAATGAGTAGTAGACGGAGCTCCATAAGTATTGTATCCCATAAAGAAATAGTATGAAATGATTGAGAGTAGTTGATGAATGGAGTCCATAAGTAGTGTATTCCCAAGCAAGTCATTGGAAGTAAATTGAGGATGATTGAATCCCACAAGTATTGTATTCCTTAGTTAGATTATTTAAGATGATGGAGAGTAATGGATGAAAGTAGCAAAAGTCATTAAATGAGCCCATAGGCATTGAATCTCAAAGTAAAGCATTTGGAAGTAGATTGAGGATGATTGATGGACTGAATTCCATCCTTTGGAGATGTGTGAATTGGTAATTATGACTAGGAAGAGTAAAAAGATAGAAAATGGAAATAATCAAATTATCTGATTGTTTAAAACTGATGTGGGAAGTCGAACTTGATCTTGATCAGATCAAGGGAAACCGAACACAAATTAGGGTGGAAAGATAGTTCAACACTGATGCTGATCACATCAGGGTCGAATGATTCTTGAAGCTCCCCTCAAGTGGTCGCAAGAATCACATATAGGATAGATGTAATGAACATAAATTGGAATTTGGAGTGGTTGTGTTTCAGGAAAAAAATTCTAATTAGTGGTTGCGAAAGGATTTTCCTAAGACTTGAGAGTGAGGACTTGTTGGAAGCTTATACCGGAGAACGGTGGTAGTGTATCACGTTGTATTATTCCAAGGGCAGTGGGACGTAGAGGAGTCCTGTGTCTAGATGACCTGAGTGCCTGCGGGATCGTAGCGTGTATTGCATTGCTTTGAGACAGCTTTGCATGGTATGTATGTATAAACCTTGTAGTGTAAAACAAGATGGTTGGTTGTAATGCGGAGCAGAGTGGTTGTGGTGTATTGGCATGGTATTGTATGTAGAAACCTTGAGGAACGGATTTGGGAATTTGTAAGGAGGAGGAATGTATGACTTTTGGCATTAGACATGTTTGAATGAGTGAATATAGTAATCCTATAACCTTGAACAACTTTGAGGGCAAAGTTCCTTAAGGGGGGTAGATTGAAATACCCCGAACTTAAATATAGTGATTAAAATGATTCTAATATGGTATTTAAGGGCCTAATAGCTCCTAAGTAATTTTGGTAAGGAAAATAAACCCAAAAGAAATGAAGAAACGCTTAAAAAGCGGAAAATGCTAAATAAGCGTTATATAACTATAGGAGGTACGAGACCTCGGTTAGAGTATTATGTGGATTCCTAAGGCTTATTCATGCCTAATTAATATACAGGAATGATTCCCGAAGAAAACGGATCCAAATAATGTATTAAAACGCTAATAGAGCTTTAGCGCACATTTTTCGAGAAAACCTGAAAACATGACTTTGAGTGGTCAAACGAACCCGCAAAAATTATAGTTCATTAAATAACTATAAATAAGCATTAATGAAAGCTTAATAACCAATAAAATTAAAGAAACGAGAAAATTCCAAAAAATGGGCCCGGTTAGTAAATAGTACCAAAACCGGGTAAATTAACGAGCGTTTTCTGTAAAAAAAACGGAAAAACGCTCCAACTAGTAATACTGTAGGGGGCCGGTTTTTATTACATAAATAAGTCACCCCTCTCTTGTTAAATAAGCTAGAAAGAAAAAAAGAAGAAGAGAAAGAAAAGTACTAAAGTAAAAAGCACCCACATTTTTCTCTCACCTCTCATTTCTCTCTTCTCTCTCCCATTTCTTTTTCTCTCACCATGTTCTTCCTCCTCCCTCTTATTGCTGGTGATTTTTGGAGCTTCAGCAACCTCCAATGGCAGCCCCTCTTCTTCTCCATGCTCAAGCTCCATTTGAACTCCAAATGCAAAAATAACCACGTATTTGAACTCCCCTCCTCAAGCTCTACACTTCTTTCTTTTTAGAATTTCAAATGAGGCTGTTCATCTCCATGGGTTTTTCCCATTTGAAGAGAAAATGGTACCAAACCAAAGCTCGGAGTCTCCTCTCTCCATTAAGGTAAAAATTTCCATGAAAAACTCATGTTTCCTCCATTCTCCTTTGTAGCCGATTTTCCCCATTTGTAATGCTCTATTTTCTCTCTATTTTGAGAATCATTCCAACCTTGCAATGGTGGTGGGATCACCTTCTTGAATCAAGGGATAAAACCCCTCTTAAAAGTTCCAAAAAGGTAAACCCTAACTTATGGTAATTTAAGCCCTTCATTGGATTAATATTATTCCAAAGGATTAGGAGTTTAATTATATCATTTTTGTGTAATTTGGGTGTTAGGATGGAGTTTGACAACTCCATTCCCCGTTTGACCGATTTTGTGCAAGAGAGAGAGAAGGGGGAGATTGGAAAGAAAAGAAGGAATTATAAGCTTAAGGTAAGAAATCCTTCTTAATACTAATTTTTAATGTATTAGAATAATGGGAATGGGTAAATTAATTAAAGAACCCAAAATGGTGTACTAGTATTGTAGTTGATGGAAGTTTGAGAGTATTTATGAATTGATGTTTGAATTGAAGGCCTTAGAGCCAAGTAAATTGAGTATGTGTATTGATATTGTTGTTGAGGAAGTATTGATGAATTGATATTGCTTTGATTTCTGGTAGGACCCTTGTATGGGTGTGGCTAGTTTAGGAATGATTTTGGTGAGAATGGATGAATGTGGGTGAGTTAGAATTGTAGGTAAACTATGACAAAATTTTGGTAGGAAATATGCATTTTTGGATGACTTGGTGAATGGGAGAACCATGGTGTGTATAGGTTGAGTAGGGATGTGAAGTAACCATGGAGTGGTAGTTGTAGTATGAGAACAAAAGGGTGTAAAATCTGTAGCAAGAAGTGTTGAAATGCATTGGAGAAACTAGGAGGAACTAGTGTGCAAGACTTAGGAAAATGAGTATTGAACTTGGGTACAGATAGTGCATTAGTTTGGAAATGAACTGGTATGGTAAAATAAAGCTAGGACAAAGTGAAAAGTGCAAAGAGAAGTGTAGAAATGCACAAGTGTGCAAATTGTGAAAATGAGAATGGAAATTTATAGAAATTGAGCAAGAAGTTGAGTAAGGATTGGACCAAGGATTTAAGAAGTTTTAAGGAGTTTTTAAGTGTGTTTAAACATGCATAAAACATGTGGAAAGATTATGGGATGATTGGAGGTGGATTAAGGGTTGATTTGGGGTTGAACAATCAACCTAGTAGTAGTTTTAGCAGGGTCCGGGACCTAGGATATGTAGCAAGTCCCGGACCGCACCGAAAATAAGCCCGAGAGTACATCCTGCAAGTGGTCTGGGACCTAGGTCCAGGACCAAGTCCCGGACCAATAGTTAAAAATGGCCGAGAGTAGTTTTCATGAATGGTCTGGGACCTTGGGTGCAGACCAAGTCTCGGACCACCCCCAAAATGTTGCCGAAAGTGGATTTTAGGGTTTAAACCATGGGGGATTGATTGGTAATGGTTTTAGAAGTTGTTAAGGCCTTGTTTGGTGACCTTTAAAGGTCCTAAGAAGTGTAAACAAGTTTGAGAAGTGATTAAGAAAGTTGTGAGTTTAAGAACATTAAGTTAAACTGAAATAACGGGATAACGGGGTAAGTACGGGAGTAAAAATTATATACATACCATAATGCTTAATATTAATAGAACCATTTGGCATGTAGTCAGTGGTTCGAGAGTAAGACTCGAGGAACAAGGGTGAACCAAAGGAACGTGAGGACACCCACTAAAGTTAACCCCGGTGAAAGGTATGATTTCCTCATGCTCTGTATCCTAACCAGGTTACCCCGATTTGTGTGCTTATTTGACCACCTAAATAAGATAAACACATGAATCGGAATTTAATAATGCACTTACTTGTTCTTGTTTTATATTGTTCTGATTATATTGTCTTGAACATTTAGTTTGTATAATTCATGAAATGAATGGATGGGAATGAAGTGTATGTGTATCTTGTGGTGTACTTGCGTAATGTATTATTTCTTGGTATGGATGTGATGACTTCTACTGATTCCTAACCACCTAACTCCTAACTTGAGTAATTAATAAAATGGAATGAGGAGAAGTTCGAAATAGCTTCGGCCACGCGTGAGGATAAGGAGACACAAGACGTTGGATCCGATTCCTGGCCTGAATCCTTTCTATGGACCAAACCCCTTAAATGGGTAACATCCTAGATTGGTGAGCACTGGTACGGCGCGAGGGGAAAAAGGCGGTTCAAACTGTCTAAAAACGACGGTTTTGAACCGTCTCTTATAACGTCGTCGTTTATCAGAGATTGTTTTAAACGACGGTTCGGAACCGTCGTTTAAGATGATATTAAGGCGCGCGTCTTGGGGACTTTAAAAGACGGTTATAATAAAACCGTCGTTTATAACCATGTTTCAGCGCGCGTAAACCATGGTTTTAAGAGACGGTTTTATGATAACCGTCTTTTAAAATCGTAGTATATAACACGGTTCACTTACAATAACCGTTTTTTAGACTTTTGGCGGTGGCGCCAATTTTAGTTTAAGCGACGGTTTCTGTGAACCGTCTTTTATAGTGTTTTTTTTAAAAAAAAAAATTTATGTTTTTTTCTTTCCCTCTGTAATCATTTGTAATCACAAATGATTACATCCACAAAAGCAGGGTAACATAGCAGCATTCCCTCTGTACAACAATCATATTCTACCAAAATATGTAATGTGTGACATACTTCACACACAAATTGCCATTGCAATTTAAAAAGCTATCACAATGACGGCATCAGCTACCCCAACAGTTTAATCGATATTTTTTACACTAGTTAAACAAAAAAAGTCAGGGGTAAAACACATAATGACAGGACAGTCTTGTAGTCACCCTCTTTATTGACCTCCCAGTGCTATCCATGATATCATTTTCCTCCTTTGAAACACTTGACGATAAACAAACACATCTGCTCTCTAACTAATTGCAGATCTCTGACGGAGTAAGTTTGAAATACCCCAAACCTTGATATGTGGTTTAAATATTAAACTATGGTATGTAAAGGCTAAAAGTGCCTTAGGAACATCAGTGTACAATTTAAACCATAGTAAAATGCAATAAAGCATTAAGACACAGTTTGAGCAAAAACATGCTCTAAGCTATGAGCGAACTTGGTTAGGACCCAAAGAGCCAACCAAGACTTAATAATATTCAATTATGAGTTTATAAGGCAAACTAAGTCCTTAGGAAACTTTGGTAGACAATGAAACCAAACAAAACACAAATAAATACCTTAAAGTCAATAAGAGCAAAAATGTGCTCTAAGCTTGGGATAAATTTGTAAAAGACCTAATGGTCATACCTATACCTTATAAATATGTTAATGAACATATTAAATCAATTACCAAAGAAAACCAAGCTTGAAAACAAGTTAAAACACAAAATGTGCTTTAAGGAGTCTTAAAGCACGTTTTTGAAAAATTGTCTTGCAAATGAGTTTTGAATGGCTAAATGTCCATCATTACTCTTTAATTAACATGTGTACTATATAGTATCACATTTGGGTGGCTATATCAATGGGAAATCAAAATTTCACTTCTATGTGCCTTGTTTTGTGAATAGTGATTTTTTATAAGCTAGTTTGTAACATATAATGTTATAAGTAATTAAGTTGGTCAACAAAGACCATTATACCCTCCTAAGTATATGGGGGCCGGTTTTTCATGATGTGAGTCACCAACATGTAAAAGAAATCAAAAAGTAAAGTAAAGCTTAAAGTAAAGTACTATTTTGCTTTATAACATAAATATCTCCAAAAGCAAACTTACCTTCTCATTTCCTTCTCTTCTTTCATTTCACACGGTTTCTCATCTTCTCCTTTCCTCCATTTACGATTTGCTACAGCTCCTCTCTTCTCCATCTTCATTTCCTTGCCAAATACAACTCCATGCTCCAAATCAAATTCTAAGACCATATTTGTCTTAGTTAGGTCAAGCTCTACACTTCTACCTTTTCAAATCTTCAAGAGCTCAATTTTGGTGCCATGGAGAATCACCATTGATGGAGCTTGAGCTTGTGTTTCTACACATTATTACTCTCCTTTGCTTCTAGGTAAGGAATCTAAAAAAAAAATCAAGTTTCCTCTCCTTTTAGTACATGGCCGAAAATTCACCTCGCCATGGTGTCTTTACCTTGCTTGTTTTAGCTTCATTTGAATCTTCCAAGGGCTAGGAGGAGTCCTCTCTTGATACTTATTCAAGTTCTCTTCTTCCAATTCCAAGGTAAAACAATTACCTTAATGTGTTAAAATAATGTGTGTAACTAGGGTTTACAATGAGATGAAGCATAATGCTTGAATACTCATTCTATTATTTGTACATTGTTTAGAAGTTGACAAACACCAAACACCCCACCGGTTTTTACAAGGAAACAAGAAAGAAGTTTGTGAGGAAAAAGAGGTAAACAAGCTATCTTAATGTAGTTTAAATGCCTTAGGAAAATGAGCTTGATTTGCTTAATAAAATACCTAAGGAGCCAATGGTGAATGAGCTAGTAAAATACTCTCAAGGAGTTTATTAAGGGCATATGTATTGTTGGGTGTATTTGCAGGTCAAAGGCATTACTTATGTGGGAAATTCAGTGTTTAAGGTTTATGCAATTTAAGGGCCTAAGAGCCATGTTATTTAAGGGCCTAAGTGCCAAGCAATTTAAGTTATGCACTATATTGTGATGTAGTGCTTAATGTGTGAAGTTTGTGTGTAAAAATGTTCTTGATGGATTCTAGGTGTTCTTGAATGAAATAAGGTAAAAACCTAAGTGTTTGGATGTGAGTATATACAAGAGAAGCTATGGCAAAATTTGGAAAATGTGTAAGAAGTTCTAAGTGTTTTAAGTAGTTTTGGTGAACTAGAAGTGTTAAAGGTGAATAAATGTTTACTTGAGAAGAAACATGTATTAAGGTGATTTAGAGTGATGCAAGGATTTAGGTGTTATCTTGGAAGTTCTAGGAATTCAATGTGTGTTTTGAGAATGTATTTAAGTCTTGGAGGAGTTTGTTTAAGGTTTAGGTAATGTTAATATCCAGGGAATAAGTGATGTTTAGGTCAGATGTGAAAAAGGAGGTTAGTTAGTAAGAAAGAAGTTGAGAGAAGATGTTAAGGTAGAGGAACACCTTGGTGTAGTGGTCATTATTGGTGAACTACCACTTAGAAATCTTAAGGAGAAAACATCCCAAGTGCTAGGAACTTTGTAAGAAGTTTGTGAATGATAGAATGGTTTTGGTGAGTGATTTAAAGAGTTTAGCACATGGACAAAGGTGTGTTTTAAGTGCCCAAATGAGGTTAGGGTATACTAGGATATATGGGTGAAGTTTGGAGTGGAATGTAAAAAGGAAAACAAAGATCTGGGGCAGACCGGACTTGCGACCGGACTTGCAAGTTCGGTCGGGCCCAGTTTACCTGCGGGAATTAGCTTCTGGAATGGACCGACCTTGGGACGGACTTGCAAGGTCGTCGGGCTTGTATTTTGTGTACGGATTGAGTTACTGGAACCGACCGGACATAGGACCGGACTTACAAGGTCGGTCGGAGTAGAAAATTTTGACGGAAATGTGTTCTGGAATCGACCGCTTGGGTAGTCCGGTCGGCAAGGTCGTCGGACCAAATGTTGTTTACGGTTGACTGATGTATGTGGGGATTGCTCGGCCTGCTGTTCTACGTTGTTAAGGACGTGTTAGGTGCGTTTTTGACAATTACGTAGGTGAAAATTGTCTTAAAATGTAAAAGTGACAACATGTTCAAATGTAAGTTTAATTTCCTAAGTTACCGGGGAAAGTTAAGCATTAGACTTAATACAAGCAACCCCGGTTATAAAACACATGTGATGTTAACAGTTTGTTCGAGAATTGCTCGAGGAACATAAGTGGACTGGTAAAGTGGACTCCGGTGACAGGTATGGTTTTCTTGCAACCTGTGTCCTACCGGATTACACCGGCTTTGTGCCAATGTTTTTCTGTATGTTTGCCACGTTATAAATAAATCATGAACGAGTTTACAGTCGTTATTGTTTATTGTGTGTTTCGCCTAACCGGTAACCTCAAATGCGCTTGAAGGGCTAGTTAACCACTATTAGGTAAACGTAAGAGAACGGTATCCGGTAACAACGTTCCGACCTAAGGAACATTAACCACGGCTATGCGTGAGTTAGTGTGTGATGTTGCTGTAGTGTATGACCCTCCTTTGCGTGATTAACTCAGTTGTAATACTGTATTGTGTGCTGATGTGATAGGTTCCACAGCGAGTCTTTACTGTGATATTTAATATTATGGGGGGTGAGGAATCCGGTTGTTCCGGTCGCGCATTGTTTGGGAGTTGTTGTATACAGTTTCTTCAGCTTCCTCTCTGTTGATTGTTTTCCTTCATTGGTCTTCGATCACCCCAGAGCTTAACCAAGGCTCTTGACTCGCGTCTGTTGGGGATTATGTATGTTGTGTTCGGGTCACTAAACCCGGTCCATCTTTATGTTAAGTTATTCGTTCGCCTAACAGAACGGTAATGAGTTATGTAAATGAGCTTAGCATGAGTTTGACAGCATCCTCTAGGCTCTCCCAGTGAACTAACTATGTTGGGGTCGGTTCCTAAGAGAACCATTCCCGTTATGTTATGTATTTTGTTGTGATGCAATGTCTATTGCGGTATTACGTTGTGCACGTGGAAACGTGCAAAGTGTTGTTAGGTGTTGTATGTAGTGTATGTTTATGTCGTATAATGTGGAGTGTGTGGATCATGGATATGATTCCCAGTTTGTGATAAGAGGCGTTTAAGGATAACCCGATTTAAGGGTAAGTGTCGTCTATTAGGGAAGTAGCTCCATTAGAGGAGGAACACTCTAGGGATAATGAATACCATGAGTGACTTATTAAGTAAGGATATATTATCCGTTTGTTGAGCCCGTTGAGGCGAAATGATTATGTGTTGTGTGTTTACAGTTCATGTATGATTTAAAAATAATCAACCGCATGCTAAGACGACAATTAGTTGTGCGTGGCCCGGTAGCATGTGGGCTGCAGGATTACCATACCAGCAAAGGTGCTGAGCCCCTTGGGGGCCACCCTTTCTCTTCTTTTCCTATTTCAGGTACGAAGTGCTGGAAGCCGTTCGAGAGTAGGACGGGTAGTCATCGTACATGGGTAATCATTTAAGTGTATGTATACAGTAGGTGTAGTAAGACCGAAATTGTTGTCGGCATCAGTTTGTAAATACTCGGTATAGTTGAAAGGTGTACGTTGTGTTGTTGTTAATGAAAAGGGATAGTAAAGTGTAGTCGCTCGGGAATTTAGCCCATCAGACCGGTACATTGTATGTGTATTAGCCTTGTTAGCCACGTGGGTGGTTAACGGCGTGTAACACCAGCGAGTTGAGTTAATTGATGAGTTGTGTATTCCGCTGCAGATTGTTGTTATGTATTTGTTGTTGGATGGGGTGTTACAAAGTTTTTCCCGAGTTCTTGAAATGTTCTCGAACCTGTAGAGAACAAGATAAACAAATATGTATGTAAAGACACATATTTATTTGTTTTAAACAAAAATGATAGACAGATTTATAAAATGTATATGTGTAATGGAAAGTATAATATACCTCTTCATCTTTTGTGAGCTTCTCTATGTTTAAGACAATTTCCAACATGTATCGCATTACATAGTAACCACAACTCTTAGAGTCCATTTGCCTTGGACACTGACAAGTATATAGAAAACAAAAACAAACAGTCAAAAATAGCAAATTACGACTAACACAATAATGATAAATAACTGTACCTCAAGATGAACAATTGAAAGGTTGTCAAACTGTTGAAAAACCGTCTTCATATAAGCACTGTTAAGTTCAAAAATTAAATCATTAATTCCGGTTCATCATATTATATAGACAAACAATAAGTTGCATTCATTAACTAACACTTACGCTTTGAACAAGTCGTCAATTTGCAACTCACGATACATTCGTCATGGGTCAAGCACAAGTAATGTGATGTTGCCGTGGAGAACAGAGGAGTACCCAATGGTTGCTACGATTGTAATTTTGAAAAGAGTTATCATATAATAATACAATAAGTCCAAACTTACAAAAAACGATTAAATGCAAGAGGGATAGTATTACGCACGTCTGATGGAAAGGAATCATCACGTATCTACTACTGTTTTGAACAGCCTTCGTTAATCCATGCGACACATAGTCCTGTATCCAGCCGGGTCTCTGTTTGTAGAATCTAGTGATGTTGTTTCAGGGCATAAGAATGTCACCAAATCTCCAATTTTTTTATGACGCAATCTAGCTTTCAGATACCTTCAACAAAAAATAATAATAATTAAAGGTGGAATAGCAAAACAAAAACATAACAAGGTAGTCCTAAATTACAAGTTATTTTATTTAAATTTATTTTCGAATGTAAGAAACTAAAAGTAACACTTACAGGGAATATGCTTGGATGATAGATATATTCAACAAATCTCTGCACAGCATCTCTTTGATGTCCTCAAAATTTATTATTGTTCTTTGATCCGCTTCGTAATGGAAAAGCCACTCAGGTAACAACACTGACACGCTAGTCATATGCAGACTCTTTTCCAATATCAGTTCATACAGCATCTTCTCATACTTCGCGAAATGCTTGGTCACAAAGGGGGGACACACAAACTTCTTTCGCTGAGCTTCAGTAGTTACCTCTGTCTGCATAGGTTCTTTCCCCTTGGATTTCTGGTTGCCCTCAGCCAACTGTGTGTTGTCTCGATCAACATCCATTGATTGGTTGATCTCTTCATCACGGTTTCCCAGTCTTCTCGTCTGATCAGGGATCTACCCAATCATATATAATACAAAGAACAAAGAAGTTAAAACAATGTATACATTAAAGGGAAAACAATTCATAAAAGATTTAGACATACCTCATCAGTGATGACAATAAAACCGACTGGCCATGGTACAATGCACCCTTCCCATCAAATAGGGTCACTTTGCCATCAATATCCATGGGAAGAAAAGCATTCTCAAATCCATCAATGATGGTCTGCAGGATTACTCTAGCATAGAATGGGGGAAGACGCTTGAGATTAATCAATGTAGTTGATGCTGATTGTAGCACAGTACCGTATGCAGCATCAACAGGATAACCATCAAGCGTGATTTGCAGACGACATGTTTTTTGTTCCTAAAATAAGTAAAATTACAATTTAAATGTGAATAAGGCTAGTATTTTTACAGTCATTCATTTACCATGACGAACAAGATTAATAGAGACATACTAACCTTCAGATTAGCAAACGGATACGGATCAGAAGGGGCGGTACAACTAGATGAAGAAGTCGGTCGGGTTTGATCAGTTTGTTGGTTTCGTCCTCCCAAAGCCTTTGAAACAACCTCATTCACCCTCCGATCTACAAGTGCAGACACCTCATGCTCGGACAGACTTTTGGAGGTGGACTTTTCAAAAACAAATTTCTGACGCACTTGTCCCCCGAAACCCCTAACCCTTCCAGGATGATCCTTTAATCCAAGAAGTTGATTCAGCGGATCATTTTGACTTGGTGGAGCAATATATCTATCTCCCCTCGCTGGGAGGCTTCAGCCTAGTAAGATGATCCAAAAAAATAAGCAATAAGTTATAAATTGTAAAAAATAAACTGTTAAACACAACTGTTATTATTGAACAAGTTAAACACTTACAATCTGTGCAGCCAACTCTGCTGTCTCTGGTCGCGGGTGTACTATCTTCCCATCCTTATCTACTTTTGAGTGACCCAAACGTAAAGCTGAACTCGGTTGGCTTCATACACAGTGTCGATGGGAACTTCAATGCCATCATCATTCTTTTTTGTGAGCAAACCGGCATCTTTCCACTTGGGAATGCTACCAGTGTATCCCTTCCGGCCCATATACTGCTGAAATCTATTTTTTCCTCGGTTTGCCCTTGCTTTTTCTTGAACCTCCTATTAATACAAATCATTAAATGAAAGTATTAAAACAATATACACACATATTAAAGTTGGTGTTATTAAAATTTAGATTCAAACTTAAATTTAATAAGGCATATACCTTGAATTGCTCCGTCGTGTGAAACTCCTCGAACTCTTTCCATTCTTCCTCTGTGATCATGCCATCATAAAATATCCATGGTGGCACATCACGCGATTTCCTAATCCAATTTGCCACCAAGAAAGATCTGAACTGCCTCGCCCGTCCAGCTATGAGTGAAAGAACCGTCGCCCGCGCTTCATCTGGTATCTTGTACCGTTGTTGTACTTGCTGCCACATTGCTTCTTTCACTTGCTCGTCCTCTTGTTTCCAATATTTATTAATTGAGCAACGGGACTTCGCAAGATTTCCTAACATGCTTGCGAACTCCGCTTGACAGTCTCCCCAGGCTCTGAAGTATTTATCCCAAACTAGATTAATTTCTTTCTTCAACCTCACCCCTCTGCTCGGCCCTACCCCTTCGTTTGTTTGACGGTTTCTCTGTCTGGGGCTGCTGCTGTGGCTGCTGCTCAGGTGGCTGCTGCTGTAGCTGCTGTTGGCTGCTGCTGTGGCTGCTGCTGTAGCTGCTGCTGTGGCTGCTGCTGTGCGGCTGTGGCTGCTGCTGGTGGCTGCTGCTGTGGCTGCATCTGGGTGTGTGTCTGTTTTGTTTTGCTGCTGTGTGGGCTGCTGTGTCTGCTGTTTGTGGCTGCTGCTGGGCGGGATTTTCTAGCTCATCACAATAAAAGTCTAGCTCATCCATATCGATGTCCATTTTGATTCCTGCATGCAAATAAATAGAAGATTTAGTAATTACCAAGTAAATGAAAGTAAGAAATTATAAATACGAAAACAAAACTATCAATAATAGTAGACATAAATACAAAAAATAACTATCAAAAAATGAAGATATAAGCTCACATTAATCAATCCAAATTCCTTCGCCATGGTCAGACCGCACAAAATTTGTAACACGGTCCAACTCTGGTAATTGAATCGAAAGGCTTGGTATTTCATCTTGCATGTCGTATTCATCCTCATCGACCACACAATCCCACCAACTATTCCTCTTTTTCCTTGAAGTACAAAGGACCATCTAGGATTAGATTGGTCAGAAATGTAATATACCTGTTTCGCCTTAGTTGCAACAACAAACGGCTCAACTGTGGGTGTTGCACCACTAAGATGAACTAGTTTCATACCATGTTTCTCCTCACGGTAACCATTTCTGTTGTCAATCCAGTTGCAACGAAACACACAAGTCTCATATGTGGTGTAATCTAGAACCCAAATATCTTGTACACGACCGTAATATGATTGTTTCAACTCCACTGGATTTTGACCCATACCTGTGACATTATTGTACATACTCTGGTAAGCAACCACATTGATGCCACTGTTTTGATTCATTGATTTTTGATATGCCATTCCGTATAAAAAGTGTAGCCATTTACGTCATACCCTTCGTATGAAACAACGTCAAGATTAGGACCAAGTGCCAACGTCTTCACTAATGCAGGCACTGTAGTTGACTGGTTCGAAAAAACTTTATCCTTGAACCATTTCACAAACGTTTTATTCTGCTCCTTTTTTAGTCTAATGTCACTCATTGTTGGATTTTGTGCTCTGAGCAGAGTCAGGTGCATTTCAAAATACGGTTCTACAATTTCAAGGTGACTCAGCACAACTAAGTGAGCTTTGTTAAGGGTTTCAATATCAATTCTCTTCATTTTTCTCCCAACGGTACCGTGTCCCTGGAGTCTTCTTCATGTCTAGATTTAGGAAGACCAATGGATTCAACATCTTCCAAATAGTGAGTACAAAAATCAACAACTTCCTCTGTTATATATCCCTCTATAATACTTCCTTCAGGACGACGACGATTCTTCATTTTTCTCTTCAATATACCCATGTACCTTTCAAAGGATACATATAACGAAGATATACAGGTCCACACTCTTTAATCTCTCTGACCAAATGAACCAATAAATGAACCATGATGTCAAGAATGAAGGAGGAAAATACATCTCCAACTGACACATCGTGACAACAAGAACAGCTTGCAAATTGTCTAGATTATCCACATCGTGAACTTTAGCAGATACTGCTTTGGAAACATGCAAAGGTTGGTGATTGCGTTTCTCACCGCATCAGGTAGGATCCCATGAATTGCAACGGCTAAAAAGTCTTGCATTAACACATGATAATCATGGGATTTCATTCCAACTAATTTCAGATCAGACATTGAAACAAGATTTCTTATGTTAGACGAATACCCTGATGGCACCTTGATATGTGGAGGATATTGCACAGACTATGCTTCTCCTGTTTAGACAATGTGTGACATGCAGGAGGCAAGAACGTGCGTTTCCCACGTTCTTGTGGCCAAAGATCTTCCCTTATTTCAAATCAATCAAATCTTTTCTCCCCTTTATGTGATCTTTGGTCTTGCCTGGTATGTTCAAGAGGGTTCCCATAACACTTTCTCCCACATTTTTTTCGACATGCATTGCATCAATACAATGTCTGACATCTAAATGTTGCCAATACTCAAGTTCCCAAAAGATTGACTTTTTCCATACACTTTTCTCGGTGTTTCTTGTCGAAGGACCAAAGTTGTTGACAATATTTTGCACCTTTTTATACACCTCTGAACCTGGTAAAGGAGGACGAGACACACTGTGATCAGTCTTTCCGTCAAACTCAATCGACATCTTGCGATATTTGTGGCCCTTTGGAAGCATTTTACGATGACCCATGTAAACATTCTTACCACTATGTTTCAAGCGGATATTTGATGTATGCTCACCACAAATAGGACATGCACATGCACCTTTGACTGTGTAACCAGAAAGATTACCATACGCAGGAAAGTCATTGATTGTGCAATATAACATAGCACACAAGTTAAAATTCTCTTTCCCAAATGAGTCATATACCATCACCCCTTCATTCCACAAGAGTTGTAGGTCATCTATCAATGGTTGTAGAAAAACATCTATTTTGTTGCCCGGTTGTTTTGGACCAGATATCAAAAGTGACAACAAAATGTGTCTAGGTTTCATACACAACCAAGGGGGAAGATTGTAGATCATCAATAATACCGGCCACGTGCTGTGTATGCTACTCAATGTACCGTAAGGGTTCATCCCATCAGTACACAGACCGAGTCTCAAGTTTCTTGGATCGCGAGCAAACTGAGGAAATTTCATGTCAATGTTTTTCCACTGGGACGCATCAGCCGGATGTCTCAACTTTCCATCATTTTTTCTGTGAGTCGAATGCCACCTTAGATTCTCCGCATCTTTATCAACTGCAAATAGACGCTTCAATCGTGGTATTATGGGCAAATACCACAACACTTTAGCAGGGGATTTATCCTTATGACGACCAGTGCATTCATTTTGGTTTTTCCTTGCATAACGTGATTCCCCACATTCTGGACATCTATCAGCAAATTCATTATCCTTCCAGTACAAAATGCAACCAGATGGACAAGCGTGGATCTTTTTGTACCCCATACCCATTGGACACATCAATTTTTTGGCTTCATAAGTCGATGTTGGTAAAACATTATCCTTTGGTAGTATGGTCTTCATCATCTGTAAGAGAGCACTGAAACTCACATCACTCCAACCAAATTTCGATTTTAGATTGAAGAGTTTCAAGACTGCGCTCAATTTACTCAATTCTGTAGGATCACACCCCGAATACAGCGGTGTTTTGGATGAATCCAGCAAAGTCTCATAGGTGTCTGGCCTATTGTAAAACTCTTGTTCAACATCTTCCAGCATTGCAGCAATGTCATCGTAATCTGGTTCATTGTCTACTATGTCGTGGTCATCGACCACAATTGTTTGATTATCTTCAACTTCCTCTTGTTCATTACACATGACATCTACCGCCCTCTGACCATGCCACCGGACTATATCTTCATAGTCTTTTGTAAAACCACGACGAATCAAATGTTCCTTTATTTTTTCTATCCCTCGATACTTCAAATAGTTTCTGCAGTCTATACAAGGACAACAATATGTAACCCTTACTTGGCAGGATATGATTATCGAGCCAAAAAAATTGCAAAATTTGTCAACTCCCTCAAGAAACTTGTATCCAAATTTCCGCTGTACATCCATGAGTTTGCCATCTGATATCCTTTCAAATATTGTTTAGCGCCACATGTGAAAACCCAAGGGCAAATTGAAGAATTAATAAAGCAATAATCACGGCAAAAGAATTGTTGTGATGAAGACGAGGATATGGACTGTTAAGTTTGTTGACTTTGTATCTTTGTCAGTCACGACGAGGATGAACAAAGGAAGTCTACTTCATTGTGGAGAGGAATAAGCGTTCAATGGAAGGTGGGAAGATAAAATGTTATATTTACAAGCTATTCTTTAAATGATAGAAACTAAAGGAGAGAAGATAAAATGTTATATTTGCAAGCAATGCCCTATAATACTAAATAGTAAAAAGATATATATCTAACTATATATGTTGCATAAACATATATTACTTAAGGAAAACATTTTAAATGTACCTTATTCGATGCAGATGATAAGCGTAATAGTTTGGTGATGAACAATTGTGAGAAATCCAATCAGACTAACTCTGTTTAAGAAAATAGAAAGTAACAGTACAAAAAATTGTAACTACAATTGTAGTGCAAATGTGATAGTCAAAACATAATAATGCAAACAGAAAAAACAGAGGCGAGTAGTGTGCGTTTTAAGAAGGTAAAAATTATTGTAACATACCTTAAAAATGCAGGAGTACAATGGTCAAATTTTCAGAAGTGAAAAAGAGCAGCAGTTTTCCAGCAGCAGTTCTTCATCAACAGTAATTAGGAGCAAATCAGCAACAAATAAGAATAGCATTAACAAATCATCAAGTGCAGGTAAAAATCAAAAGATAGAAAATTTCACAAGAAAATTTCGGCATGGTCTCCCCTATTTTCTTTGTTTTTCCCGGTTCTAAGAACCTCCACAACTTCTCTCAATATGATACCATTCAACTCATCAAGCGCATCACTAGCAATTGCAACCAAATAATCTAGTAGCTTAGGCAATTAAGGATCAAATTGGGCGCACGAGCTTCCGGTATCTTCCATAATGCAACATTAAATGTACCTTATTCAGCAGCCCGGTGAGAATATATGCCACAGAGAAGATGCAGCAGCCCGGTGATTTATCACTGTAGAGGAGGGGTCAAAATAAGAGAATGAGATTGCAGAGCTTGTGTGTATTCTTAACTGAAGCTGAAAAGGACTGAAAAATTACCAATGGTTGCTACGAACACATATCTGATCGCTCACGTACTTGACTGGTTATCGTCCCTGAATGCTGCATTACCGTATACAAAACAAGTCATAAGCCCTATTACTATGTAGTCCATCATGTATCATCAACTTGTAGATTAATAAGCACCAATCAAGATGAGGTAGGAGGTATGTTCTGTATGTACTTTCTTCATGTTTGATAGTGAGATTGAATGTAAAGTTTATCTTTCATAATAAAATAGGATACTTACATCCACTTGATGGATTCGGTTGAGTAAGTGTAATTAGTGACGGACATATTTTATAAAAGGTGGATTAATACTCTTCAACTATTCATCAACAGTAAATTAGGAGCAAATCAGCAACAAAAAGAATAGAATTAACAAATCATCAAGTGCAGGTAAAATCAAAAGATAGAAAATTTCACAAGAAAATTTCGGCATGGTCTCCCCTGTTTTTCTTTGTTTCCCGGTTCTAAAACCTCCACACACTTCTTCAATAGGATACCATTCAACTCATCAAGCGCATCACTAGCAATTGCAACCAAATAATCTAGTAGCTTAGGCAATTAAGGATCAAAATTGGGCGCACGAGCTTCCGGTATCTTCCATAATGCAACATTAAATGTACCTTATTCAGCAGCCCGGTGAGAATATATGCCACAGAGAAGATGC
This sequence comes from Limonium bicolor, assembly GCA_023374045.1. Taxonomy (NCBI): domain Eukaryota; kingdom Viridiplantae; phylum Streptophyta; class Magnoliopsida; order Caryophyllales; family Plumbaginaceae; genus Limonium; species Limonium bicolor. The sequence goes on along the minus strand of CM041779.1, from coordinate 210,233,047 downwards.
AGCAACCCGGTGATTATTATCACTGTAGAGTAAGTGTAATTAGTGAAGGACATATTTTATAAAACGTGGATTAATACTCTTCAATTATTCATAAAACCATAAAACTACAATAATATGATCACCCGACAACCCATTTATTGTTTCCCCTAAACATCAATATATTAACCCATTAACAACTCGGGTTAATAAGCTGTTGAACTATACCTCCTATCTTCCCGTTTAAACATTTTAACAAACATTTTAACAACCATGTCAATATGATCATTCAGATTCTGTTTACATTAATACAAAAGCAAAATTACCTAGAATGTCCACATATACCATAAAACTTTCTTTAATTACTTAAATGTTCTTAATTGCTGAATATAAACGCTAAGCACTTAATTCACTACACTAAAACTTTCGGTGAACTAATACCAAGACTAAATTAATCACCTTGTTTTCTGTTTTGTCAGAAGTTAGTCTCTGTTATAGGATTAATATTCCAATAAATAGGGACAAATTGTGTAATCATTCTTTAATTGCATTCTGTTACTTAGTTACAGGTAGTTTAAATCTGTTACAACGACAAACAAACTGTACATGTCATTCCTATAACTACTGATTTTACAGTAGGAATAATACAGATGGAAATTCTCAGTCTCATTCTTCCTTCCTATCTCTCTGTTACACTGGAACTACTCACGGTTCAGTGAGGGACAATTTTATTGTCTTCCTATCTCTCTGTTACACTGGAACGACTCACGGTTCAGTGAGGGACAATTTATTTGAAGACAGACGCATAACAAGGGACAATTTTAGCCTGATCGGTTCAGTGAGCAACAATGGCGGTTCAGTGAGCAACAATGGCAGAGAAAGAGAGGGGCGACGAGTATATTACCGGTTCAGTGAGCAACAATGCGGAACAGCGAGCAGAGAAAGAGAGGGGGCGACGCGCGGTGGTGGTGCAGCGGCTAGAGTGGAGACAAACACAGCAGCGACTGGATGAGGAGTAGGCAGCGACGGTGGTGAAATTAATTAGGGCACCAGCAAGGCAGCAACAATGGCGGAAGACGAGCACAGAGGTGAAGGTTCGACTGAGAGAGAGCTACGGTGCGGGGGATCGACTGAGGAAATTAATTAGGGTGGAATTAATTTAGGCGTTTTAAAAGACGGTTTCTTGAAAACCGTCGTTTAATATGAGTTTTAAAAGACGGTTTATGCACAACCGTCGTTTAAGATCTATTACCGCCGAACACTTCACACCTTTAAACGATGGTCGACCACAAACTGTCGTTTATTATGGGTTTTAAAAGACGGTTTATACAAACCGTCGTTTAAGATCTATTACCGCCGATTGTTTCACGCTTTTAAACGACGGTCGACCTCAAACCGTCGTTATTATGGGTTTTAAAAGACGGTTTATACTAGCCGTCTTTAAAACTTAACCGCGCGCGCAAAAAATTAACATTTAGGACGGTTTTGTGTAGAACCGTCTCTTATAAGCCGTCATTTTTGATATTTTTTTCTACCAGTGTAGGTTTTGATTATTTTGATTAATTTGGAAAGTTTGTTTTTTTTGTTAATTTAGAAAGTTCAGTTATTTTGGTTATTTTAGGAAGTTTGGTTATTTCAGTTATTTTAGAAACTTCAGTTATCGGGCGATAAATGATTATAAGTGTAACATAAAAAACGGTTATCCGTTAAAACGGTTGTCGGTTAAAATGGGTATTATTATTAAATTCGGTTATAACCAAAATAACCGAACACCATACTTATTTTAAACTTCTGTTAACGGATATCTGTTTTAACTGTTTGCACACCCCTACTAACTAGTGTCATAGCCTCTACTGGCTATCATGAAGTCCGAGTCCTCCTTTTCTCTCCTCGGATGGTGTTCGTCGGTGTCTGTTGGAAAATTACAAACATAGTAATTAAACCTAGCTAAAATGGGCAAGTGCACCCAATTCGTTGCAATAAAACAAGTGTCGTATCCACAAGGAAATTGGTTTCTAAATCCCAAGCTTCGGTATAATAGTTAAGTGCGAATAAGTAGTAAAAGTGGGGGTTTAGCCAGAGGCAAGCTTGGTTGTTTGTTAATTGAAGTGCAATAAAACATAAAAATGTTTGTGTATGGAATGGATGAGGAGAGTACCCTAGGATAGTGGGAATCACCTAATTCACTCAAAGAACTTCAAAACCATAACTCATCATCTCAATGCCTATTAGAGTTTAGCCCATGAATCCTCAAATCATGGGACATCCAATTCTTACCTAAATAATCAAACCCTTAATTAAATGAGGTTCAAGTCATCAAATAGCATTAAGCAAGTACTCTTAATCAATAGCCCTAAGCATTCACTTCCAAAATCAAGAAATCAAAAGTTAGGGTTTACTCCTTCTTGGTCTAGTTCCAAACTCAAGCTCAAATACTGAATGAAACCACCATAAATGCAATAGAGATAAATTTAGTGCCTTAATTGATATTGAAGGGAATAAAACGAGAGTAATAAATGAGATAGGTTTCTAGCATTCAATGAGCAAAATGGGTTCAAACCCTCATCCTAGGATACAAATGGAACTACTCAGCCATAGGAAAAGGAAAGAGCAAGGAGAAGGGAGAATTAGCCATTAGAGGAGCTCCCAAGCTTCAATGGAGGTAGAAATCTTCACTTTCTTCTTCTTCTCATTTCTTCCCTTCTTTTCTTCTCTTCTTTTCTCCTCTATTTTCGCCTCTCTTTCTCTTGTTTTAGGCTGGAGTCGTGTGTGTTGGATAATGAGGAAGGAAGCCCCAAAATGAAGCCTTTTAGAAGAAGATTCTGGGCAAAAATTCCGTCCGACCGACCTTGCAAGGTCAGTCCCAAGGTCGGTCGAACTCTCTTAGACGGAAGCACGTGACAGGTTTTAAAGCTCGACCGCCTCGGACAAGGTCGGTCCCAAGGTCGATCGGCCCTAGAATGTCCTTCTTTTGTGCCGGAATTCTCCCGATGCTTCCCGTTGGCTTGGCATCCTCCCGAGGTGCTCGAACATTGATGCATTCTCAGATTAAGCTCTCAAAATTTACTCATATGAACATTTACCTATTTGAATATGCCAAAGTATAAGATCACTAATAAACACAAATACTCCATAAAGTGGTGAATAAGTCATGCGCCAAATAAATGACGGTGAATAAAGACCTAGAGAGAGCACTATTTCACCACTTATCAACTCCCCCACACTTATCTATTTGCTTGTCCTCAAGCAAAAATTAGCTAAGAACCCACGAAAAGAAGGAACATTTAAATCAAGCAAGTGTTTAGATGAGTTCTTGAATTCAAGTGAGCAAAATTTGTGAAAAACCTCAAGAGGAGTGCAACCAACCTTTTCATGATGACATGGGTGTGCTTAGGGCAAATGAAAATATAGAGTTTCCGGGTATGATCTAGAGTGCTTTCGAGTTCTTACAGATTATGAACTTGGAGAACTTTTACCATGGCCTACTTCTCTCAAGAATGGGCGTTGAGGAAAAACAAAGGAAAAATAGAGAATTGCATTTGATTCACTTTTGCAACAAGAGATGAGGAGAGATAATTTGGCATTTTGCCTTGCTTCAATGAACACTCAACTCTCATTTGTTGGTTACCTATGGTGTCTCTCAAGTTCCTTTTTAACATTTTTCACAAGGAAGCACCCCTTAGCAATCCCTAGATGAGAAGGTAGAAAGAACCCCTAAGCAATAAAAATTCACCAAGATATGGGTTTATGACTGCACCGCACATAAGTGCTCCTCAAGAGTGAACCTTTGAAAAAAAAATTTCGGTGGAGAATTCCAAGACTTCAAGGAAAAACTTGCTTACTATAAACATAACTCCTACGTGCAAACTATAGATATATATGAGAAAATTGAGCAGTGCATTAAAAAGAAAAGGTCGTTTCCCCCACACTAGAATGGGACAATGTCCTCATTGTTCAAAGAAAAACTCATGGAAAAACAAACGGAAGACCTTTTTGTAGCACGAGGCATGGAGTAAGTAAAAAGTTTGTTGCATTGTAGAAATTGGAAAAGGTTAGAGAACTACTACTCCCCTGATAAAGATGAGTTGGTGGCGGGGTTCCCCCCACACTTGCCAGTGTGCATATTCATGTAAGCGCTAGCTCCGACAGGAAGAGTTGAAGATCCTAGGAAAATTGACAAGAGGTCCTCTTGAATTTCTCCTAACTCACTTGAGGGTGTTCTTGAGTTCAGTTGATATATCTACAATGCAAAACCAAAAGGAAACTAGGCGTAACATGGATTCCGGAGAATTCGCAATAATGCCAGAGTTAGATAATCAAAAGGGGACTCATAAATGAGTCCCATAGCAGAGTATTCAATAGGGTGCGTAAATGTAATAGTCTAAAAGAAAGTCATAAGATAGATGAAACAAGCAGAAAAACAAAGGTAGGGCATCCCGGGATCATAAGATGGCTACTGGGGAGGAGCACCACCACGCGCCGCCTGCTCGCGAAGGTACTGCATCTGCGCGTCCATCTGGCACGGGTGCTCCATCATGAGACGCCGGTTCTCAGCCATCTGTCTCTCGAATGCCTCAAGCTGCTCTGGGTCACAGCGCCGGTCGGTAGTGGAGGAGGCATGGCGAGGAACGGGCCGGGAGCAGCGCTGGATGTGGAGGCACCGGAAGAGGAGGATGCACCCCTGCTCTGCCTAGGCTCAGCGGTTGCCTTGTGCCACCCATCGTCCTCGTGAACAAAGGCCATCTTCCGGAGAAGAGGGGTGACGGAGATAGGATCCATAGGTAAGGTCGCCACCTCACCCGCTCTGGGCTCGACTCCGAAGCGAGCAAACATCCTCTGTAAAAAGTGAGAAAACCCAAGTGGTGGGTATCCTTTTTCTCAATGATGTGGAAGAGGTGGGCCATGATGAGATCGGAGAGGGAGAGGGGTTTGTCGGGGTCCGGCGCCACCATGTAGTCCATTAAGTAGCAGTCTATGGTGTTGAGATCCTTGCTATCTCTAGGTAGAAGGTTTTGGCGGATTATAGCAAGCATGATTCGTCTCACCGGATCATCAACCGGATCCTCCACCATCGCCGGGGTCTTGGTGAGCCTGACGTCGGTCCCTCCTCCTTTTTCTTACGACACGTCTGAACCGAGGGTGTTGAGGTAGTGACGCCGGTGGTCATTGAGGTCAGCCTGGTGGATGCATTTGGAGTGCTGGAGGTCGTCCCGTGCCAGGTGGAAATGGCGTGGACGTCCATCCTCCGAATGACAACGGGCACACCACTGACGAAGGATGTGATCTGTCACGTCCTACGGCTATCGGCGCGTTTTTGCGTAAAACTCTTTGATATGGCGAGGGTAGTATGGTCCTCCATTTTGAGCAGGCAGCTCCACCCGGGGCGCCATCTTCAAGCAGCAGGGCCTTCCAGATGGGCCGGGTCCAGAGCTGGCTCTTCACGACGACGGAGTCACACACGCTTCAAAATCAAATCTCCCACGTCTGGGAGAGTTGAACCAGCTACGGGCATCTTCGTCTAAGAAGACCGTCGATAAGGGCATTAGGAAAGTCGGGCTCCGGGTCTGGGTAGCAACACGTGTCTCCTAGCGTGCGTGGTCGATGTGGCCATGGTTCTGCAAAACAAAGAAAGAAAAGAAAATGCAAAACAAACAGCAAAAAAACAACCATGAAATTTAGAAATAAGTAGGATGACAATAAGGAAGTGGGTAAAACATTAGCGTGAAGCACGTTAGAGAGCATAAGGAACGACGTAATTTGGAAATTTTTTGACAGAGTCTCCCCATTTTTCTATCATTCATCCGGTGTCTAATGAGAACTCACCTTATTACTCATGTCGAAATAGGGTTATCATTTCAGCTCACCTATCATTCAGCAAGGCATCACTCACCTAATTCAATTGCAAAAGCATATGACTATCCCCCCAAACACACCAACGCATCATCACCAAGTTTTTGCAATGTTAGTCACCATACCAGTCCAACCATACAACGCATCAAAAGGCACTCCTAGGCATCATTAGGGCTCATCACTCATCACTAATCATTCACATTTAAGTCACCATACTCCCACCAATGAAAGCACTACCTTAACATTACACCTTGCTACTAACAATCACAATGTACCCGCAAAACAATAACCTACATTTTAAGCACAATAATGCTAAACAAGGCCTTATTCAAATGAGACAAATTCACAAAATAATGCTAAAACCAACAAATTGCCAAATGCGTTGCCCATTGCCCAATTCCAAACCAACCAACCCAAAATCCCACCAACCTAAAAAATCAATTATTTACATTCCCAAAACAATTGTGCCTAAATAAAAAATTTCGCCTTATGCTTGTTTTGGTTCGAACTGATTTCAGCCCATTATGTAACTTGCTCATAAATGTAAAAATGGATAATTTAGGTTTATATTACCATACCTTGATGTTTGTAGAGGGTAATTGAGGAGAAATTGACAAGTTTTCGGGCACAAATTGATTTTGGGGGCGATTTGGGGAGGGTTAGGGATTTGGGGCGATTGGGGTGGGCTGGTGCAGGTTGAAGACGACGCGGGAGGCCTGGGTGGTGGCACGACTCGGCGGTGCGTGCGCGGCGTTTGTGGTCGGCGAGGCGGGCGGCGGAGAGGACTGGAGTGGGTTGTGCGCGCAGGGGTGGTGGTGAGGAGGTGCGAGAGAGAGAAGAGCAAAAAGGGGGTATGGGGGTATCGGGTTTCTGGGTTGAGAGGTAGGGGACGACAAACAGAAGGGGAAAGGGGGGTTGTATTTCAAAAATGAGTCGTTTTCTTTATTTTTTTCAAAAATTTTAGTCCGACCGACCTTGCAAGTCCGGTCGCAAGGTCGGTCCATTCCAGAATGTCTTGGTTTCGAAAATTTTTCATCCGACCGACCTTGCAAGTCCGGTCGCACAAGGTCGTCCATTTCAGAATGCTTTGCTTTGAAAATTTTAGTCCGACCGACCTTACAAGTCCGGTCGCAAGGTCGGTCCAAGTCAGTAGCTTGGCGGGTTTGAAATCTTGGACTCGACCGACCTTGCAAGTTCGGTCCTAAGGTCGGTCGAGACTAGAATCTCCCCAAAATGTTTGTTTTCTTGCCCACAACACTTATCATCAATCAAAAACAGATTCAACATGCAAAAACACCAACAGAACAAACACAAATAAAGCATAGAATAAGCAAATAACTAACATAACTAAAATGAGAATATAATGCAAGGTAAAAGTGCCAATAGTCCGGGTTGCCACCCGGAAAGTTGCCCGTCTTTTCAAGGTCTTTGGCTAGACCATAGTGAGGGTTAGAGGGAACCTGGAGGGTCTCTTAAGTAAAGAGCCCGAGCTTCAACCTTGTGAATATCTCCTCCATGATAATGCTTTAGTCGGGAACCGTTGACCATGAAAGTCTCCCCTTGACATTCTTCAGCTCATAAGCTCCGTAAGGGGTGACCCTTGTGACAGTGAAAGGGCCAGCCCAATGAGACTTTAACTTTCCGGGGAATAACTTCAACCTCGAGTTGTAGAGGAGGACCCGGTCGCCTTCGTGAAACTCCCGCTTCACAATCATCTTATCATGCCATTTCTTGGCTTTTTCCTTGTAGATGCAATTATTTTCGTAGGCTTCCTTCTGAATCTCTTCTAACTCGGTTAATTGGAACCGTCTCTTGTCACCGGCGCTCTTGAGGTCTTAGTTGAGGGCCTTCACCGCCCAATATGACTTATGCGCTAATTCGACCGGCAAGTGACAAGCCTTCCCATAGACGAGCCGGAACGTGGACATACCGATTGGGGTTTTGTAGGCGGTCCGATATGCCCACAATGCATCATCGAGCTTCATGGACCAATCTTTCCTTGAGGAGTTGACTGTCTTTTGGAGGATCCATTTGAGCTCTCTGTTGGTGACCTCAGCTTGGCCATTACATTGTGGGTGATACGGAAGGGCAACCTTGTGTCTCACTCCATATTTTCATCAGCGCTTCAAACTTTTTGTTACAAAAATGAGACCCGCCATCACTCAATATGGCTCTCGGTACCCCGAACCGGGTGAAAATATTCTTCTTCAGAAACTTGATCACAACTTTGGCGTCATTAGTTGGGGTTGCAATTGCTTCAACCTACTTGGTCACATAGTCGACCGCTACAAGAATAAACAAGTTGGAGCAAGAAGATGGGAAGGGGCCCATGAAATTGATACCCCACAAATCAAATGGCTCGACCTCTATCATTATGTTGAGAGGCATCTCATGTTTGCGTGAAGTGTTTCCCGAGCCTCTGACATTGGTCACAGTAGGCTACAAACGAGTGGCAATCCTTATGAAGGGTTTTCCAGAAAAACCCGGCTTGAAGAACCTTGGCCGCTGTTCGTGCCGGACCGTGGTGTCCTCCGGCTTCTCCCGAGTGTCAGTGAATCAAAATTTCGTGCGCTTCACTCATGGGCACCCATCTCCAGATCACCCCATCAGCACAAACCTTGAAAAGAAAAGGGTCCTCCCAGAAATACCTTTTGACGTCGGAGAAGAATTTCTTTCTTTGTTGATAGGTCATCTCTGGTGGGACCACTCTCCTTGCCAAATATTTTGCAAAGTCCACATACCAAGGGTCTCCGGTCTCTGCGATCAGGAAGATTCTCTCGTCTGGGAAGAATTTATTGATTGGCACACCATCATTACGGGCCTCCATTCGAGATAGATGGTCAGCTACTACATTCTGCACACCCGGTTTATCCCGAATCTCTATCTCAAATCTTGCAGGAGCAAAATCCATCGGAGAAATCTAGGTTTCGCATCACCTTTGTTGAACAAGTACTTCAGTGCTGAGTGGTCTGTGTGCACCACACCCTTGCTGCCCAAGAGGTAGGATCGGATCTTATCAAGGGCGAAAACCACAACCAACATCTCCTTCTCAGTAGTGGCGTAATTCTTTTGGGCATCATTGAGAGTTTTACTAGCGAAGTAGATACTCCTCAATATCCTTTCCTTCTTCTAACAAAGGACCGCCCCCATCGATAGTCACTACTAGCGTCGCACATGATCTCAAACGGTAAACTCCAGTCGGGGGAGACCACGATAGGCGCAGATATAAGGCACTGTTTGAGAGTGTTGAAGGCATTAAGACACTCCTCGGTGAATTCAAATTTAATATCCTTGGCCAAGAGGTCGCAGAGAAGCTTTGAGATTTTGGAGAAGTCTTTTATGAACCTTCTGTAGAAACCGGCATAAACCAAGAAGCTTCGAATGTCTTTCACTGATGTGGGAGGAGGTAGCTTTTCAATTATTTAAATTTTATCTTTGTCTACCTCAATACCCTCTGAAGAGATCTTGTGCCCCAAGACAATTCCTTCTCTTATCATAAAATGGCATTTTTCCCAATTGAGCACAAGATTTGTCTCCTCACACCGGATCAAGATAGCCTCGAGGTTGTCCAAGCAAGTGTCGAAGGAGGTGCCAAAGACGGAGAAGTCATCCATAAAGACCTTAATGCTTTTTTCTAGGAAGTCGGAGAAGATTGCCATCATGCATCACTGAAATGTGGCCGGGGTGTTGCAAAGCCCGAAAGGCATCCGGGTGTAGGAAAACGTCCCATATGGGCATGTAAATGTCGTCTTCTCCTGGTCCTCATGAGCTATGGGGATTTGGAGATACCCCGAATATCCATCCAAAAAGCAGTAATAGTCTTTTCCCCCCAGCCTCTCGAGCATTTGATCAATGAATGGGAGAGGGAAGGTAGTGTCTTTTCTGGTGGCGGTGTTCAGCTTCTGGTAGTCGATGCAGACTCTCCAACCATTGGTAGTTCTCTGAGACACCAGCTCTCACCCTTTTCGTTGGGGACGACGGTAACGCCTCTTTTCTTTGGGACCACTTGCACAGGGCTTACCCCATTTGCTGTCGGAGATGGCATAGATAATCCCTGCATCTAAGAGTTTAAGAACTTCCTTCTTTTCAACCTCCTTCATATTGGGATGTAATCTCCTCTGAGGTTGGACCAACGGCTTGTAGTCATCTTCCATGAATATCCGGTGGGTGCAAAAATGAGGGCTGATCCCTTTGATGTCGGCTATAGTCCACCCGATAGCCCGTTTGTGGTTTCGAAGCACCCTCATCAGACTTTCCTCTTGTGCACCTGTCAAGGAAGTAGAAATGATAACAGGTAGAACACACGGATCAGTCAAATACGCATATTTAAGATGAGAGGGTAGAGGTTTCATCTCCACAGTGGGAGGCTTCTCAACCGAGGGTAACGACTTCTGAGCAGCTCGTTCCAATGGTTCGGGTGGCGGATAGCGTGGTCTATAGCCAGAAAATCTGTTGTTCAACTCAGCCCCCATTTCAATCATTTCTGGGTGGAATTCCTGTTCAAAACAAGCCTCAAACAAAGCTAATTCAAGGGCATCAGATTTAACAAGAGAGAGAATGATCCTGCACAATTGAATCTATGATATCTATAGCAAAAACAGCATCAGCCTGTGAGGGTCTCTTCACTACTTTAGACATGTCAAATTCTAATTTTTCATCAAGAAGTCGCAGAATTATTTTGTCTTTCTCCACATCTATAAGGGCCCTAGCAGTTCTCATGAAAGGTCTACCCAAAATTAGTGGCACTCTCTGGTCTTCTTCCATATCTATCACAATGAAATCAGCTGGGAAAATAAATGTACCAACAGTGACTACCAAGTCTTCTACCTTCCCTTTAGGGATAACCAAAGATCTATCCGCTAGTTGCAATTGAATGGGAGTGGGAGTGCATTTACCAATTCCAAGCTTATTAAAAGTTGAGAGAGGCATAAGATTTATCCAACACTTCTTTCTAACCTTCTTTTAAACCAAACCAGTAAAACCAAGGATAGTTGATAAGAATTCAACAATGGATAAACTTTCCCTCGATTAAGTTCGGGAAGCACGAATGAATATTGTCACGGGACAATATAAGGGAGTTGACAACAGAATACTTCACCTAGGCGTGTGACGGACACTACGAGTGTACCAACTGTAATGTGGGACGACCGCACTCCGATTGGAGCTTGTGGGCCTGACTGACCTACCTATGGGTTAGTTGGGTAAGTAGTAATGTATCAGTATGGTACCCCACATATGTATACGAGTGGAGTCCGAAACACGGGAAGTAGTCGACTCCGTCTACGGTCAGTAGTATAAATCAAACAAGAGCTAAAGATTACAAGGAATGGTTGAAGTTAAGGAACTCAGTTAAGTTAACGGGACTAAAGGAATTAGTGAATTCATTTCAAGGATATGTTTAAGAGTCAGGAAGTGCGAAGTGCACTTACTGTAATGTAAAGACATCGTATATGACTTAAGGATCCTCAGGGATAAACATGATAGCTGGAACGGAGACCCAGCCTATGCATGGCAAGGCAGATGCCTGATGTGCACACATTAGCGTGCAATGAACGGGATGAAACTCCCAGAATGAGTACCTACACTACCAGGAAATGTTGATCTTCACAGGAGAAGATAATAAGCCAATTAAGAACGCAAACGGCGTGGCTAACTGAATATACCAATGAGTGCGAACCAGATGTAATGGCATGACTTAGCAACACCCAGGAGCAATCCTTAAAGGGTGTTCGCATCAATAATTGTTGCATGAAATGACGTGACAGAAACACGAGGGTTGAAACTAACACCCAGTTGGACATAGTTGTCAGGAGACGGACTAGCACTCCTAAGGGACACCTCATGAAAGGAAACGTAATGTAACGACCTTGTCATGGAGCTCAATATAATATCCAAACTAGGTAATGTTGTACAAAGAAGTACATGTATGTGGACAGCCTACAATGAGCCCAGCTCAAGGCAAATAAGGCTTATAAGCCATAAGCAAGATATGTTATATAAACTCGATTGATTGTAGAAGTTTATGTTGTATAAGTGAATAGAGTGGTAAACGAACCACTGCATTAAGAGTGGGGATACCTCTCGATGTTGTGAGACCGCAGGAGCGGTAGTTATGTGAATCAAGTTCAAGAAATATGTTAAGGATGGACGATGTTATTAATGAAAGAGAGCAGTTAGCTTAGTAGTACGTGTGTATAAAGTGAAACACCAAGCTGAATAATGCCGGCTTGTGACTCGAATGATCGATGCTCAAGGAGCATTCAGTAGTCATCCAATGAGTGATGAACCATAATCCGAATGATATAAGTATATGCGTGGAAGTTAATGTGACAGTAAATACGATGTAAGTTAGTGTTATACAATAAGCACGGTGCGCAGTAAGCGACCGTTGTATAAGTGTTGTGGCGGATAAGACCAGTTATGGGTTAAAGTCAATGGACATGCAAGCAAGTGATGATACACAGACCGAACTGGGCAATAAGCCAATGTCGGTACTATGTGATAAGGAACTCAGTGTGAATTCCATGGCTAAATCATTACTGTCAAGAGTTTACGCCTCTGCACTCTGTATGACTGGTGTTTTGTATTGCAATTGCACAGTAATGAAATGAGTGGGATAGCTACGAATTGGAAACATGTTAATTGTGAAGCAATAATGTTATAATGCCCGATGCATGAGAAATGCAAGGCCGCACCAATAAAAAGTACTTGTACAAAAAATGTGGAGACATGATTAGCAATAAGTGAAAGTAGCACTAACAAATATCGGGATGGAATATACCACAAATGTTGTAAATAGCTGAGAGAGCACTACATACTAGGTAGTAGCTCAATCTCAACCGACAGTAAGTCAGAAGGAAAACAAGTCAATCATTGTGACTAACATAACTGCATACACAGTAAATTGTTATGGAAGTGGATAGAAAGTTTATAACTCACCGAATTCGCTAACGGTAAGAAAATACCACGTGTCGGTTGAGAAACCATGTTACCAAGATGAAGGTGACAATTGGGGATGTACAATACAGTAAGAATAACAAATGGAGCAATAAGCTCTACAGTTATTAGAGTTTCGCAGCAGAAACTAGTGAGCCAGTGATTCAAGTGTTGAATGTGCCTGGTGAACATGAGTGAATGGCTAATTATTAACCTAGAAGCCTAACAGGCCAGAATCGAAACCAACTAAGGAGTTTAAACAAACTCTAATGAGAATTCTTGGTTTAGGAACTAAACCGCCAATATGGTTAAGATCCTCTAATCAGAATCCGTTGGTAATAGACCGCGTGGAAGTTAAAACCTTCACGACGGCAGAACATTTAAGCCAATGTTTAGTGATTGATTACGTGGGCGTATCCCTTTTAGGGGGGTAGAGCGCAAAACCACTTAGTGTATATTACCGTACAAGAGTACGTAGTGTATGTGACTTATATTGTGAATAGCACAAAATTATTGCACAAAATTATTGTTTTGATGATTGGTGTGGTGTTACTAAACATACACATTCATTCATGGTTTAATTGTGGTAATTGCGCACAGAAGATGCGAATACCATTGTGATAAGTGTGTGTATTTGTTACAATTGTGTGTGATAGTACAAGTGTGGGAGTAGAGAAACTCCCGGGGAACAAAACCTCGACAGTGTATAAATGTGAAACGGTGTGTTGTATTTTAATAAAATATATGTGTATAATATACTATATAGTGATTCATGAAAAGGCATGATACCGACATAGAACCTAGTGAGAATAAAGATTCCCTAGGTAACAACATTAAGTGAATGGAAATAACTGATAGACAAAGTTCTATCCCTTGGAGATGTTATGATCATGACTAGAATGATTTAAAAGATAGGAAAATTGGAAATGAGTGATTTAATTGATGCTTGAAAATGAAGTGGAGGTGGAACTTGATTTGCATGTGATCAAGGGAAGCCGAACACAATTGGGGTGGAAGGATAGTTCAACACTGATGCTGATCACATCATGGTTGTTGACTCTTGAAACTCCCTATAAGTGGTCACAAATAACCACGCTAAGAAAAGAAGCAAAGAGCTTAAGTTGGACTTGGAGTTGTGTGTGTTTTCAAAAGGATTTCAATTGGTATTTATAAAACGTTGATAGATACTTTACATAATTAAAGTCTTCTACTTAACCTCACAAGGAAAATTTTCAAATTTAAGTGATTGTTTTAATCTCCCAAAGGCACGGGGACGGAAGGTGACCATCGCGACCGGGTTCTGCGGGATCACAGTGTGTATGTAAAAGATATTTTTGATTGCTATACATGCTATGACATGTTGTGTGGTATGTGTAATAAATATTATTTTGACCTTGAGTTCCTAAAGTGTATGTTATCAAGACCTATGAGTCTAAATGTGTTGTGTGACATAGACATAAGTGTCTACAAGGTTGTTATGTTACCCAAGACCAGGGAGTCTAAGGGTTGTTATGTATGTGTAAATGTTGTTAAGATACCCGGACCATTGAGTCGAGGTTATCAGTGAATATGTTATGTTATGTATGGATGTGAATGTGTTGCCCGGACCATTAAGTCCGAGGTTGTAATGTAAAGGGTGTTTGATTATAGAAGTTTATTTCTGTAAGTAATCCCCGTATTCTAATCTAATATGTGTGGGGAAGTGTGAACTTCGAGGACGAAGTTCTTTTAAGGGGGTAGATTGAAATACCCCAAACCGTGATATGTGGTTTAAAATATTAAACTATGGTATGTAAAGGCTTAAAAAGTGCCTTAGAGACATCAATGAACCATTTAAACCATGGTTTAAAAAACACAATAAAACACTAAGACACGGTTTGAGCAAAAACATGCTCTAAGCTATGAGTGAACTTGGTTAGGGACCCAAAGAGCCTACCAAGACTAAATAATATTCAATTGTGATTAATAAGGCTATTAAGTCCTTAGGAAACCTGGTAGACAATGAAACCAAACAAAACATAAATAAATACCTTAGGTCAATATGGGCTAAAATATGCTCTAAGCTGGGATAAATGTGTATAAGACTAATGGTCATACCTATACCTTATTTATTGTTAATGAACATATTAAATCTTACTAAAGAAAACCAAGCTTGAAAACAAGTTAAAACACAAAAAGGGCTTTAAGGGAGTCTTAAAGCACAGTTTTTGAAAAAATTGTCTTGTAAATGGTTTGAATGGCTAAATGTCCATCATTACTCTTTAATTAACATGTGTACTATATAGTATCACATTTAGAAGTCTATATCAATGGGAAATCAAAAATTTCACAACAAGGCCTGTTTCATGAATAGTGATTTTTATAAGCTAGTTTGACATATAATGTTATAAGTAATTAAATTGGTCAACAAAGACTATTTGTTTAACACCCCTATAATAATAAAACAACAGCGGAAAATAAACTAAAGGTGCTACAGACCATCGGGCTCCAAACACCCGGTTACCAACCTCACCAATTACAACCTTTACAATTAACTAAGTTACGGTCTGAACTTCGAGAAAACTTAACAAAACATAACAATAAAACACATTCGCTCTCCACAAAACCTAGTCCCATCCCAAACGCTCATTCTCTTCGTGGCCACCTGTAAATCAATTCGTACCTGCAAGATGAAACCAAGCAGCCCACCCCAAAAGGGGCGGGTCAGTTCCCTGGAATGGAACTGGTACAATTCTCCAAAAACAAACTTAAAACATAACTCTTCAAAATAAATAGTAACATGAAAACAAACTCTTAAAAGTAAAACAGAGATAAAGCACTTCAAAACAATCAAGTTTAAAGAGAAAGGAAAACAAGACAAAGATAAAGATAGAGAACTCCCAAAACAAGTCATCCACTTAAGTAGTCACACCACATAGTTAGTAGGCAACCATTATTGATGTTAGAACCAATTCCCGTTTGGAGTATAAAGACTCAGATAGTCACAAAGGACTAGGAATAATAAGATAGATCCAAGAACCAATAACTCAAGAGTGGAATAATTCAATTGGGAGAGATGGCCCCCACCGCCAGATATCAATGTCCATATGGACGAGGGATATACAGCCCCCTGCTGTCAGATTCAAATGTCCTGGTGGACGAGGGATATACAGCCCCCTGCTGTTAAATATCAATGCCCCTATGGGCGAGGGATATACAGCCCCCTGCTGTTAATTAAAATGTCCTGATGGACGAGGGATATACAGCCCCCTGCTGTTCAATATCAATGCCCCTATGGGCGAGGGATATACAGCCCCCTGCTGTTACCATTGAAGACGCGCGCACGTCGAAAGAAAGATTTCCAAGATTGACCTTTTCCAAAAATCCCGCTAGATCACCAACTACCCAGAGCAATACCAAAACACTCAGTCCTACAAAGTGCAGAAGCGTAAACCCTAAGCAGTCAATGTCTAACGGGACACCAAGTAGAAGAAACCAATACCCAAGTGAGTTCCACATCCAAGGCTCAGTTAGTCACACAAGCTGAGTCAGTCACACAACCATTCCTTTTTTAGAAGTTCCTCTTAAAGCCAGTTAGCGTTTTCCAAAACATTCCACAAGTCAATCAGCCAAAATAACATAGTACGAGAAATCGTACAAAACATTCCATAAAGTCCAAAACACATCAAACTGAGTACGAGAAATCGTACAAAACATTCCATAAAGTCCAAAACACAACAAGCTGAGTACGAGAAATCGTACCTGGGTAACGTTGTAGCAGTTCTAATCAACTTGCGCAAACAATCAACAGTACTCTGAACAATATTAAAGATAATCTACCATCAATCACTTGTAGCCTATGTTACGCTTAAATAAACCCCTTACTCTTATTTCAAAGTCTCAATTATCTTTTAAGCCCTTACTTAATGTTATGTATAATCTTTGTGTTATCTAAGAACGTTGTATAGCCCAAGGTGGTAAGATCAAGGAATGTATTCGATCAACATTGGCTAATTGTCCACTCCTATCCACTTTATTCATACTTAACCACAATCCTCACATTCAAGACTTTTGAGACCTCTATATCATAAATGTGTTATGTTATATAATTAAATCTAAGAATTTCGACAATAATCTTAAGCTCAATACCTCTATTCTTAATTTAAAATAAACATTGTATTATGACCTATGATGGACTCATCTCAGAATACTATATTATTATTCCATAAGGTAATGATTAGGTATTTTATCAATATTACTAGATAATCCTTTATGATTAAGTCTTCCCCTTAACTTAATTAAGACCTACAACCTGTATATCGAAATCATAGTGCCGTAGATGCATTTCATTACAACTTCATTGATCTTAGAATTTAGAGACAACTACTAGACTCAATTATTTTATCTTTACTTTAGAATGACTTAATATTATAGCCTTAATTATCTTGTCTTAAGATGTTCAATTACTCTTCATCCGGAACAACTATATTTAATTAACTCAAACCCTTCCAACTCTTTACCTAGTATCCACAAAGTATATTATTCACTTAATTATTACCTATATAATAAGGTGTTTTAAGATAACCCTTTTTATGTATCCTTACTTACATTTTAATTTCCCAAGTATTTGATTTTACACAACATTCTCTCCATAGAGTATGTATAATCCTCTTGTACTAAATTTAATAAACTTATGTCTTAAATATATTTTATATTACTTACAAGACCAAAGGTTTCAAAGGAATAACTTAATAAATTAATTTCCTTTTGTATTTTAGGATAAACATTATATCTCGACATAAGGTAAAATCTATCTAAGAACTAAATTCTGATTCATAAGTGAAATTGTTAATTACGTATCAAGATAATCTGTTCTGAAAATCCCCATACCTTATATTCAAATGACACATTAATATTTCCAGTGTCAAAAAGGTAAAACAATATAATCTCTTACGTAACCCAGTTCATCTAATTAAAGGTTTAAAGATTTTAAGTATCTAATTTCTATTATAAACCTTCTTATAAAGTCTAACTACTAAATACACTACTTAATTATAAACTCACATCCTGAACATTGGTATTAAATGTATTTTATATGGCTTAACTAATTCCAAGAAACTTAAGGATCATTATTTAGATTAATCTCCTAATCATAGTTTAATATAGTTTTATATCATAATCCTTTTAATGATTTTATCTTAAAATATTAAGCTATTACTCAATACTATAAATATTAAGAAATAATTAAATCTAGACTTATTTATCCTCTTCACATTTAGATGTAAAAGTAACTCATTTATTTATTATTGTTTATATAATAAGAACATTTAAATGTAAAAGTATTTCATTCATTTTATTATTAATTATATAATAAGATCTATTTGTGTAACACTTTATGTAAACTAATTCCAAATACTCCTAAATTTCAACTTATTAATTTCTAACCAAATTATAAATTTACATTGTGGTTATTGACTAAATAAATACATGTGTTTAAATACGGTTTATATAAATCTTAGGAACTCAAAGATAACTAAAAACTCAACCTATAACCATAAATTAATACCAACTCATATAATATTCTTTTATTAGTATCATGTAGAGGTTTAGTTTAACTCATTAATTCCTTCATATTATATTTTCTATAAGGTATTTTATTCCTTTTATTTATTTATTATCGTATATATATATATATATATATCCTTCCTATACATTTCTCACAAGGAAGTTATTTCCTTTATTATTTTTATTGTATTTATCAATAATATATATATATATATATTATATATATATATATATATATATCCACATATATCAAGATTTATCCAGAACATTCTTTAAGAAATTCTATTGTATTTAATTATATCTAATATCTTTTAGACATATCCAAACTGATTTATGTTGGTTATAAAATAAAGTACTTTCCCTTAGTTTTAGTTAAACATATTAGCTTCCATATTATATATAATAAATAAAATGTAGTTTAGTTAAATTCCTTGATTTAATATAAGTTCTATTTATTTCTCTCATATAAATATATATATATAAATATATGTAACAATTACTTCACTTAAAGTTAATACCCAAAATATTTATAAACATACTGTATTAAATGTTAATTAGTCTTATTATATTTTCCCCAACCTATAAAGTTCATTAATCAACTATACTTTAATTTTTGTTTACATTAAAAAACTATATATTATAAGTTATTCTTATGAAAAACTCACAAACACAATTTTTAAAACCTTTTCCCGTTGCCCAAAAATTCCCAAACTTAATATACAGTAACTATAACATTTTAGACATATTATAAAATTTTTATTTCATAAAAATATCTTTTTAATTTAGCCAAATAATTCCAGGAAGCCCGTAATTGTAAAAATCATAACTTATGTTTAAAAACTCCAAAACCTTAATAATTTACATCAAAATAAACTAATTAAATAAGGAACCTATGGTTAAAATTTCAAGTCAAAATACCTTCGGGAAGGCCATTAACTAAAATCAACAAGTTAGAGCTATTTACTGATTTTTTTATAGAAACTTAACACTTATAATCGCCAGATCTAATCTTGGCCGTCCAATCTCTTAGAACGAGATCGGACGGCCCCTGTACCGCGAGTTCTTCAGCGAGTTCATAACAAGGTCGAGTACTAATTGCTAATATCTCCTAATCTACAGAACGAAATTGAGTGATTTTTGTTTCTATGGATTCGTAATCAAATTTCGGTTCTATTGGTACCGATTTCCCCAATTTTAATACAGTATACACCAAGATTGGAAATCAATTCGAATGTTAGGGTTAGTTCGGTTTCAAAATTAAAATCGATTACAATTCTTACAAATTCTCTTAATCTAACACGTAATTGACTAAATTGAGACATGGGTTAGATCGGTATTGCAATTTTGATTAGCAACATAGGAACAATTTGAAGAAAAACTCACCAGATTGAGCGAATTTGGTGAATTCCAAATCGGAAACTGGAAAAGACTCGAACTTTAATCAGTTCGTGGTGCCGACTTTGCGGATCTATAACTAGCAGTATAAAACGAGTTAGATAATGAGTAAGGGCTCATTGGAAAGAAGAAATGTAGATCTACGTATTGGTAGCAAGAACTAAACCTAATCGCACCATAAGAAAGATATTAAAGCTACAAAACACGAGTTTACCTCTCTGTTTCGGTGTTATTTTATGGGCTGTTGAAACCGAAACTTTAGAGCTCTATATCTCCAACTGGTTACGAATCAGACTTGGCATAAACACGAAAATGTAGAGGGATTAGAGATCTTTACAACGAGCTAAAGAACATGGAATTTGGCTGAGAAACGAAGACGTTATGGCTAGTCGAAGTTACCTGAATTCGAAGAGAAACTGGAAAACTGCAGTTTCGGTTTTGCAAGGTGGCTACTTTGGATCGAATTTCCGGCTGATGTATAATGAATTAGGGTATGTGTGAGTAATGGTTGGAAATAGGAATTGTAGGAGAAGAGAGCGGTGAAGACGGCATGGAAAAATATTGAGTTATGTGAAAGTTATAGCCGTCTAAAGTTAGGGCTAGGAAGTGAAATCGGTTACGAAAATCAGGGAAGGAAATCGGCTAAGTATGGGCGACCCATTACAGAGTGACACGTGGCACTTCTTCAAATTTTGATTCAAAACTTCAATCTAGCATAACTTTAGCTAGGATGATCCGTTTTTGACGTTCTTTTTATCGATCTTCATGGTTTTTCATAACCTATTTATTGGTATAGGTTTCATGACCTGGTTTGACCATTCTCAAAAAGTCAACTCTAGCAAGGCTTAATAAGCTTTAAATTTCCTAGATTTAATGTTACTATTTTATTGAATTTAATCAACTGTTCCAAATTTCCTAAAACTTTATAATATATTATGATATTATTGAATTAATTGATCAATGACTTCTAAATACTTATTAATTTAATATTATAATATAATTTAGTAAATAAAAATTTCACAAAATATAAATTATATATATAATATAAAAAAATAATAATATATATATAATAAAGGGAATAGATATAAAATCCCCTATTATAATAATTATTAATAATTTCCATTATTTAATAATTTCATAATACTATATAATTATAATAATTAGGGTAAATAAATTTAACCCCATATAATAATTTAATATTCATAATTCCCATATAATAATTAATATTCCTCATTCCATTAAATAATACTTAAGAATATTAATAAAGGTTTAATAAAGAAATCCCCTAAATTTTAATTAATTAGGGGTATTCAATATTATACCTTCAATAATAAGGGGGCCGGTTTTTGTAGTAATGAGTCACCAAACATGTTAACTTGTTAAGTAAATAAAGGTGACTCATAGGTTACTATTTGCTTTAAGTTATAAATATCTTCAAAAAGCAAAACCAATTTCATTTCTCTCATTTTCTTTCTCATTTCACACGGCCCACTCTTCTTCAACCTCTCTTCTTGCTGTTCTCTCACGGTAATACAGCACCACCACCATGGAAGTCCATCTTTAATCTCTTGTAAAATCTAGCTCACTTATCCAAATCAAAAACAAGC